>OU744733.1:16640072-17039645 GCA_916613615.1 Steromphala cineraria
TGTTAAGAGTTAAAAGGGTCATATTCAGTGGTTGACTTTCCTAGTACATACTTTCCACAATGTTTAAGGTCACTGACCTAAATCCTTGGTGTTCCATGATGATATTCAAACGAGAATGAAAATCTGGATAATTGATGTGTATAATCTTCCTAGAATTATTACCAAATAAAGATCAATTAATTGCTGTAATGTATGAGAGCCAGGGCAACAAACATAAACATTTATCATTTATCGTTTGTTTATAGCTGTTTGTTCACGTTTTATTTAATTTTGATATTTCTGATTAAAGTAGTTTTTATCAAGAATTAATTGTCACTGGTAAGTTGGTAATAATTTTACTGAACAAGGCTCACAAAACAGCATGATTCTTACCTCTGTACCATATGTGCGTATTATAATATGATTTGACAAAATTGAAGAGATTTTTAAGGAATTATGTGTAGTTGCATTCCAGTTGTATGTATGTTTAAAACAAGCCATTTACTGTATATTTTGTCATCATAGCATGCATACTGTAAAAGATAAATGTTGCTTTCGTAAGAATAAGAAGCACGTGATTTAATTAGCATTTACATTAATGTTTAAAGAGTCAGTAATCATCCCTTGCCTCTAATGTGTGATCGTTGACAGAGTTGTTATACAAAACACTAAAGAACTAAACTATTCCGGAACTTGAAAGTGGTCAGTAAAAAAGATAAAAAAAGAGACAATAATATTTCTGCGCTTTGTCAAGTGAACATTATGATTAAACGAATAGTAAAAATAAACTTTTTCATTCGGTTACATGAAGAAATTCACGGCAATTGACGTTCCAACAGTCTCAGAGGGACATTAAGAACATGCGACTAGATTCAGTTGGATATTGTGGACTGCTTCATTTATCATAATTTTTGTAGCAGTCTCCATTTCCCGCTTTTTCTGGTTGATTGGAATATTCTACATATTCAACTTGAAAACCAGAGACGTAGCACTCTCGTCGAAACCTTGAAGTTTGTGATGTTTGTGCATGCGTTTGTCATTTTGTCCCCGGTGTGATTTCTGTGCTTTTCATCAAAATTGTATTTCAAATCTGATAAAAGAACTGTCACTCAGTACGTTTTTCAAGATAAAGCAATTTTAAAGCAAGACTAGGAATTGACTTCCGAAAAAAAATTTGACAAATGAAAGCAACAAATACACAAGTCAGTGAATGTAATAAGATTTCACTGATAGATTTATACCAGCAGGATTTAATATAATTCTAAAAACGAAACCTTTAGGGATATTGGTCAAGAGAAAAGTGAAAGAATGTAGCTTAAGTGGATATTTCTTGATAACAAACACACTTTCTGTACTTTTTAAGTCCAGAGAAATAAACGAAAACACCCTTCATCTAACGATGTTTAAGATGTCCACATGAATAAGGTTGAATAGTCCTCTAGATCACATTTCCATATCCTCAGATGATCAATGCTTTATGTTCCTATTTTCTACACTTTATTAGTATACTGTCCATCTACAAAGATGACATGAAGACAGGAATTAAAAAGAAGCAAATGTCCAGCTATAAATCTGTTACCATCATGTGTCTCTTACACAAAATACTACGCTTCATTCTATCCCCATTAAGAACAATGGATTCCTACTGTAACCTATGTTGTATAGGAACAGATTTATTACATTTATACATAATCAATGATCAGCGGTATTAATAGTGTCGTTTCTTAACAGTTTTAACTTCATAAAATATGGTGTGGAATCATTCATGTGGAAACAATTTAGCATTTATGTTTCAGTCAACATGTCAAATAAGTCAATGTATCAGGCATTTTTAGCAAATGACTGCTACTGTCAGTCATTTGACAAAATGATTAATTTTGCTAGGCATTTATCTAAATAACTGAAAATTGACCCTGTGTTTTGAACAATTTAACTGTTACTGTTTAGGCAGTATATAAAAATAGCTATACTGTGTCACTGAAATGTAGTAAGGTAGTAAGTTGGTGTCTCAGTAAATCTGGCACGGTCTACTTTACTTGTACTTGGACAAACTGGTGAGTTGGAGCTCACATAGTTGGCTGATGTTTTGATAAGATTGTGAGCTTGTTTTCACTGATACATGGTGTTACATAGATTGGTTCGTATTTTGACAAATTGGTTAGCATTTCAACAAGTTGGTATCCAGCTGTTATATTGATCAGTTTGATCTTTACCAAGAGAAACTCTAAAAAACTAGAATTAGATGCAATCGAGAATCTAAATTTGTATCCCTATCTAAGGTTATGAAATCCGAATCGGCGACAGGTGGACAGGGCTTTATGAATGGTAGCTCTGGAGATCGGAACAAATGTGCTACCAAAAGATGCAAATGTTGAATACACAATGTTCTATGGAGTAGCAGGTGCCATCTGAGTGTTAAGTGTTGCAATAAATATTGTTCAATGAAAGCCAGGTCATGGGTATAAGATTGTACATGTTTGCTACAACTGGGTAAATATGTTTGAGTGTTAACTGAATTACAGCTATACATCAATTCATCAAAACAATCTTTTTTCTCATAAATCGGCATTTAAATTGCCTGGTGTACTTTTTTAGTCATTTAATAGAATGTCTGATGGTCATAGTCATTTGATCAAATGAATAAATCTTTCAAACCTTTGGCATAATTGCTGAATTGACATACTGACTGTAACATGTATATAAACATATATATGATCATAAAATGGAGACACAACTACTTTTCGTAACAGTTTGACTTGGTGCTACTATTTATTAAGCTTTATTTGGCGAATATCATGTAACTTGGCGCATTAGATTAAGAAACTCTCTACAATGTATTTCATTGATTTTCTCATTTAGGGTTCCCTGGAGCCCTTTTAGTGTCTTGTAATAAAACAACAGAAATGTAATCATGCAATTCTCAAATTGGTCATTTACCAATACATTACGAGCGCCAGAATACCTCTGTGATTCCTTTCCTTCAATTTGTTATTTTGCTTTCATAAATCACATGATTTTGAAGTGAGACAAACCAAGTAATAAAAACGATAATGAAAGAAGGAGGTTATTTTTATTGCCTTGTCTCCATGTTAAAAGGGAAAAATTGCCACCTAGAGGCATAATCACAATTGCAGGGATGATTGAAAACGATTTCAAGTCCTATAAAGATATACTGAACAGATTTTGAGAGAAGGTGCCTATCACCCATACCCAGTGTCCATGAAAACAAACAAACATTCAAAACTAAAAATAATAAAAGTAGTAAAAGGAACCACTCCGCCAGTAGGTCTAACCATATATTAATGATGAAAATGATTTCTCCCCGATATTCACCAAAGAACTTGTAGAAATAGAAAGGAAGTGCTTTTATGGCGATTATCTCTTACCATGATACAGAATCTAGATTTGAATGCTTAAAATTCAATTGTAATTGGTTTTCCAAACTTTTGATAAGCATTTGTAAACATAATCAACGTTCTATCTCATTAAGAAGAACTACTTAAGAAGAGCAAACAAACCGCAACGTTGCCGCGCTATGTTCATACAACGTAGCTGCCACGTAGATGTGCAACGTCGCAATCGAGCAGCCTTGTCACGTTGCTGCCACGTCGCCAGCAAACCCTGAAATGGTGCAAACACGACCTAAAGACGACGGAACGGCAACGTTGCCGTGCGACCTTCATATGACGTGGCTGACACGTCGTGTCTCTGCTGGGTTACGAAAGCTATACGTAATACTGACAATTGGAAATCTTGATCTGGAAAATCATAAGCACATGACATCGATGTACAAATCTTAAGCATGTTCGTAACTTATATACACATAATTTGTAAGATTTCTTTTCATAATTGATTATACAACAACTGTAATTTAAGTTATAAGTTAACTTTAAGTTGACAATATCATGGACTAATGTTTGACACCTTGTGATTTGTTTATGTGTAATTTAATTCAATAAGGGTTGATGTTTAATTCGAAAATTACGGTTTTTGGGTTGTTAAAAAATTATGCTGCTTATATAATAATGTAATTGGTGTTGTTATAATATTCATTGTTTGCTTAATCAAATATTTACTAACTCTTGTATGGTGACAAAACAACGATTTACCTCGCAGTGGCCTAGTAAAATAGAGATTTCTTTCTTTGTTACTGATTACGGTACATAATCATTTATCATATTTCCAACGGCTAAGATAATTACGACCATGTTTAATCAGTTGAATGTATGCATATGTTTCATATAAGATACTGAACACTCAATTTACTGTCATTTCGGTAAAGATTTAGAAAGTCCATGACATGTAACTTATTTGACTCATTCCTCCCATTGCTTTATTGTTGGAAAACCATGGCAGATTTGTACTCAGTATTCCCTTGAAGAAAATACACTGAAATGAACTAACTGACTTAAGGCGTTCACGTAATCGATCAACAGACAATTCATTATCCTCAAAAAGCAATTTCCTTTATGGACACTGAACCAATTTGTAGTCCATTAGCCCCACTTTAACATGTTACGTTAATGGTCTGACAGGTTTCATTCCCTGACACGATATCCTTATGAGCCCATTTCGAACCAAATACTTAATAGAATTAAACTCTCTGAAAAAGCATACATGATTTTAAAAATCTCTCCTTACAAATGATAGAACAAGTCTCTAGTGACCATTAATAATCACACCATTTGAAGAGTTATCTAAACGGTAAGTATAAATTTAGCAAATTTAGTAAGTATAAATACAAATGCTTGACGTAATCACACTCTCTGAATTAACATACCGATTTAATAATATTATCAAGAACCTTTAGTGATCATTGTATATTCAGTACGTACAACTATTTTAATAATAGGTATAAATGTTGAAAATAACAATGAAATCATGATGTTCCTAAAACAACATAGCTGTAACAAAGAGCCATCAGAAGAGTAGAGGCTTATCCCCTGGCCCCACAAAATTTAAGGATCAGTTTAAGCATATATTTTGATATACTGATTGTGTGAATAATGCAGGTAGTTTTTTTTTACTTTTAATAACCAACATAACACTATGATAAACCACATCTAGGTCTTTTTAACAATTAAATGCTTATGTCATACCATCGTTAACTTCGTCATGTGAATGTAAAGAGAGAGGAAAACAACTATCCTGTTTGATTGAGTATGCTGTTTGATTAAAACATCTCCATTCCTCTTTGAAACACAGTCTTGAAATTAATTGTAATGTTGGAATGAAGAATGTCATTGAGTTTAAACTCCCTGCAATTTGAAAACACCAAAAAGCACATTTGTAAACAGTTTCATTGAATAAGCTCTAATTGTTTTCAAATTGTGCTCCTGAAACGCATTTCTAAACTGTGTTTCCATGAAAACCAGAAAAATTAAAAATCCCAGTAAGTTGAATACCCCAAAAGGCACAACAACATGCGATGATCAGTCAACATACCAAGTTTTGTAAAGCTAACCAAACTGTTTTCAAGTTCTGCTCCGGAAACGCATTTCCAAGTTGTGTTTCCATGGAAACCTCAACAAATTACAGAAAGATGAAAACCCAAAAAGGCACACCTACATGTGATGATGTGTCAATATACCAAGGGGGAATAGAAAACTGCAAAATCTATTTCAAGCTGAAAGTTATTAGAATGCACGGAGGTCTATGATGATCGGAGCTTTCCAAGTGTACTAAATCTTATTATTATTAATTGTGTGTACGTGTTGTTAAATTTTGATATGGAGGTGGAGGACTCTTCCTTTCAATATGGTCACGTTTATGAATTGGTTTCTGTGAGATTGACCTCTATAATATATTCAGAAAGATGATTATGAGACGTCACCAAGCACCATCATAATATAAAGGGCTTGTTATTTTCGATAACAAGCCTCGATTCACCCATTTCATCATCCCCGATAATCCAGCGCGTTCGTTCCGATAAATCTACACTACAAGCCCTGGAAAACTTTATGAGGTTTTACCTCGAACCACATTTTCTCCCTTTGCAATGACTCAGCAAAACGCTTACTTGATTAGTCGAGTTGTTTACGCAAGTAGTGTCTGCGTTTCGTTTCTGATTGGATAAACTTGGATGCAAAGGGTGGTCTTTGGTTTGAGGTAAAACCTTGTAAAGTTTTCCAGGGCTTGTAGTGTAGATTTATCGGAACGAAAGCGCTGGATAATCGAGGATGCCATTTCATTGACCGTATTTGAATAACGTTTTTGCACATCATCATCGTTGGGGAGAATTACTTTTCTTCTTAAATTTTAATCATATTTGTGAAAAACATGAGAAAAAAATACAAATCATAATATTCGTTCAAATACAATACTGGTAGCAGAAGTAGTATCTGCAAAAGATACCTATATTTGAACAATCTATTTATTCTAAATATTTTAAGTTAAGTTGTCTTTAGAAACTTAAGTACCTCGAAAACAACTTCCAGTAAAAATAAAATTTGTCCTTCAAGTACCTGTTATAAGGTCTTAGGATTAATTAGGACCAAAGTATTGCTTTATCCAGTTAATTATTATTATACAAACCTATTTTGTTACATGAGTTCTGAAGTAACTGCTATATACAATTTAGTGAAACTTTCAGAAATGACAGCTTGTAACAAACTATTTCCGCATGGTTCGTGAGTTATCTCCCCTAAAAGGGAAAACCTCAATTTCATAAGGTGTTGACAACAACATTTCCCACAGATTCATGTCAATTGCTATTTTCCAAAACTCTAAATTGTTTGAAATTCACGGTTCTGACAGTTGGCGTCTTTGAACACACATAGCTACATACATACAGCTAGAAAGGAGAAGAACATCGAGTATGGGTATAAATATCTTTTCAATGTTTTCATTAAAGTTAAAAAGTAATTCCCCCTTTACTATTCAAGTTATCTAAGCAAAAACAAATAATAATTGTGGATGATCAAGACCAACATTAGTCCTAGTTATCGTTTATAGATTTATAATCACCCCCATAATATTCCCATCTTCCGTGAAATCAGGGCTGTCTATTCTTAGGGATAAAACATTCCTGCCCATCTGAGGGAAGCCAATATAAAAATGGTGGTGCCTCATGCGACTATGTACAGATATGACAGTGACAAAGCAGATGAACTGAAAGGCCATGTCACGGGATTGACAACATTATATCTGGATGAAGCAGTATATATTAATAATTTAATCTTGATCATTATTTAAATGTAAACTTATATATGCAAAGACAGAATATCAACATTAGCAAAGTTACCTTTCAAACTAAACACCTATCTAGCAAATTGATAATTGAGTTTCCTTGTCGAAAAGTCGTCCTTACCGACCCGCAGGGGATGTAACAATATATAATCAGTTTGGTTTCCTCCTTCCTTAGGTTGGTTATTAATGAGAGTGACATGGGTATTATTTTGTGTTTAGCGGGGCTTAATTAGTAAATTAATGGATGACTCCAATTGAGTGAAAACAATGTTGTATGTACATGTTGTGTGTTATCCATTTAATATGGTTTCAACATGTCATCATTTGGTGTCAGGTAACCTATAAATTTCATATAACTGGATTATTGCAAGTTTTTGGTCAGCCTGTTCTGGATAGATCAATTGTTCTTCAAAAAGTAAAATGACAGTTTTAGTTAACAAAATCGGCGTTATTTGTTGTAGAATTCATTTGAAAATGTAAAATTGTAAGCAAAGGTTTGCTAAAGGCGCGTTCACACGGTGCAATCTGTGGCATACAACTTGTAGTCCCGCGAGACGGATGATGTAGATGCACGTGCGTCGTTGCATAGCAACTGTTTGTTCTTCGCGAACAATGGCGTCTCTTTCCAACAGCGACAGCGAAGATGATATTCTTGAACTGGCGGCGATCGGTATTCTTGCCGAGTTGGATCAAGAAAAGTCTGCACGCTCATGTTGGGTACGCCCGTGTATTTGAAGGAGAGGGGAAATGGGCGCTTATCACTCGCTAATGCGCGAGCTGGAGGTGGAGGACCCTAACGCCTTCCACAATTTCCTACGAATGGACAGTACTAATTTCGAGTTATTGTTGGACCGTGTAACCCCCCTTATCGCGAAAGCAGACACCCCGATGCGCATGGCTCTCCCTGCTGGAGAGAAACTGGCCATAACCCTGAGATATTTGGCCTCAGGACCTTAGTTAGATAATTTATTCACGGCGTCTTCGCATATGTTTACCTTATCAGCTGTGATTTGTTTGTAAACCCGCCACATACGTGATACCAAAAATAGAAGTTTCAGCTCTTAACTTAACTTTCCACAGATAACTCAATGTCACATAACCGAGTAAGGAGCTTTATGAGGCTCCCGATGGGTGCGACTGTGATTCACCTTTCGCTATCTACAATACCTTAAAATACCATTAATAATTTGTAATGGTGTTTAAAAACGTATCCATTTCGAATAAAGTTATATAAAAGTATGTGATGTGAATATAATAATATAAAAGAGAAAATCGAAATGTTACGGAGGATAATACATTGATGAAGCGCCCATAAAATGCTTGAAAATGGAAATCTATAGTATTTAACCATTTATTCTCTGTTCTGTTTGCAAAGGAGACAGTTACAAGTCGTTGGAATACTTATACAGGGTACCCAAGAACACCATTAGCGTCTTCATTCAAGTGTGTATGGCCAAATACACTAATTTGAAGAGTGATTACATGAAGGTAAATGTATATTTATTATTATTAATAATTGAATTAAATTTGGAATATTAACTCTGACAGGTGCTTGTTATCAATCAAAATAAAAGAGAAGACAAGAATTGCATATGATATGTAAATGTTTATTGAATTGATGTAATTATATGAAAAACAAAGCATAAAATAATATATTTTACAATAATTATCCCATTAAGGCAAAATACAAATGTGCATCATTTTAAATATACACATTTTCAATAACTTGTGATAGACAAAACTGAAAATCACAATCAATAAAATCAAACATAATTATTATCATAAAAAAAAACAAGAAATGTATAGATTTACATTTCCATTCACAGGTCCATGTAATAAATTTACCTGCACAACAAGATAATATATACATGTATTTTATATTTATGTACAGTTTTTGCCATATGCTCACTAGGAATTCTTCAAATATTTTTTTCAAACTGAATTGCTGAAATAATGGTTAAAATTTGATAATCTACCGGTATGTGGAAAATATTTAAATTATTATATTTGCAGAAATCATACATGTGTATAATGCTCCAAAAATGTGATGATTCTTTTTTTTTTCATGAACATTATGAAATAAATAATTTTTAACAGAGAAAATGTGCCATGTATATTCTAATGAATATTTTTTTATTACACAAGTTACATCAAAGTTCATACATGAATTGCATGATCTTTGTAAAAGTCAGTTTTAACATAGAAATTCCTGTAGACATTCATTCTATAATATTTGAATCTCATAAATTTACCAAGAAAGTGGCTTAATGCTGATGCGGCTTCAACAACAGTGAACATGTGCATATATTAAAAATATAACATAAATATTTCACCATAGGATCATTACACCTGAAATCAAAATAGCCTTATAGGCCTAATGAGCTAAAAAGTGTGTCAGGCTCTTTTACCCCATCATTTATAAATATATATTCAATCATGGTTGCATCATGCCATTTGAATCAAAATTGAATCATTTGAATTATAAACTGTACACAAATGAAGTCTGGAGTGTATAGAACAGTTACTTAATAGTTACTTAATCTTCATTTTGAAATTGGAAAATTAATTCCTGAATTTTGAATTTCAGGTGTCGCCTCTTCCTTTCATCATTTATGCTCGATACTTCACTGGCAATATACTTGCCAAACATCAACTCAATACAAGACTCCTTCTCCTCTTTCCTCTTCTCAATACCCTTGATAGTATTCAAAAGTGTTTCTTTTATGTTTGTTTGATCCATCTTTTTCTTTTTGGGGGCTGGCGGTGCGCTACATGGTGGGGGAGACTCGGCTTCTACAGAGTCTTCTGCTGCTGCTGCTGCTGCAGTAGCAGGAGTTGAGGGGCCAGCCGCCATGTCCTCTGTACTCTGTGATGCATCTGAATAGTCTGGAGCTTCCTGCAAACAAATATTTCATTTGTATTTCAGGTTCCCCAGACAGAGGAAGAATGGGATGTCATCATCCAGGAATTTGATGCTAAGTGGCAATTCCCGCACTGCATCGGGGCCATGGACGGCAAACATGTCGCCATTAGAGCTCCTAGGAGATCAGGCTCAACATTTTACAATTATACCCAGCTAACAAATCTACGTTGTAATAACGTTGTCACAACGTCCACTTTTCGTTGTCATTACGTACTTTCTGACGTTGTGACAACGTAATTGTGTAGACTCCCAAACAGATTGCTACAACGTGGTTTTTCTACCTGAATACGACGTTGTGGGGACGTTGAAACAACGTCATTTTGTACGTTTTTATTACGTAGATTTCTGACGTTGCCACAACGTAATTTTGTAGACTCCCAAACAGGTTGCTACAACGTGGTTTTTCTACCTAAATGCGACATTCTGGAGACATCACAAAGACGTCATATTTTACGTTTTCCTTACGTAGATTTAAAATGTTGTCACCATGTCATTTTGTAGACACCCAAACACGTTGCTACAACTTGATTTTCTGCGTTAATATGGTACATAAGTACATTTCCAAATTCGTTTCGTATAAGCAGTATTCAAAAGAAATAATACCAGGCACTTTGTTCGACGTGAAAGGAAAAAAACAAGATGTATATTTAAATACCAACAATCTAATTGAAATGTTCTTACAATATTATCAAAAACAAACAAATTATACAATCATTCATATGGGCAATTATACCAAAAAGGTGTATTATTTGTTAAAACCTGCCTGACATAAATTGTATTGAATACAAGTCCACGGGAGATCATTGAACTGAAACAATTAATCAGAATAAACAGATAATAGATAACAAATAAGATGTTTGTTCGATGTTGTTTATTTAACATTACTACAAGAAAAAGGTGAGTGAGTGTCAGTGTCTTCAATACACTTCATCTGTCAAACGTTCGATATGAATGTCATCAAGACCAACCTTTGGCGCCATTTGGTAATAAAGCTTCCTCCTGTGAAATAAATTTAAAATGCCAGTTATTAAAGACAGATTATCATTACCATAACAATACCACTCATGCATATAAAATTGATAACACTTAAAATAGTCTTCGTTTCAATTGCTTTAAAATTCATAAAGTATATAATAGGTAATTATTTGTAAAATCATCTAAAACTGTTACACTGCTTATATCAATATACCCGTGAGTTACTCAAGTCCTGCATCAAAATCAAATACTCAGAATTAGTGCTTAACTAATTAATAGTAAATATCAATAACCATTTATAGTTTACCAATTACTGTCCTGCATCAAATATTCGAGAATTTCTTACAGGGCATATAAAGATTAAGCTGTGTTTGGCGAAATGAATATTTTGATCGTGGTATTTTTTAAAGAACTGTTACAACAAGTCCCCTGACTCAGTATTTTGTAGATTTATCACTGTGAACCATTTTCACTCCAAAATTAATATCTGGATGATAAGTTTGTATGGTATTACCTGATAAAAACCTCGATTGTTCCATCCCTGTTCAGTTATTATACGGCGTCCCTTGATCTCTCATTTTTCAGACAATCTGTCAGTCAGCCAACTGTAAAATGGAAATAACCAAAATTAAACAATCTCGATTTTTTGTTAAGACAAAAGCAGCCAAGCAGGGGCAATGGGCCATGTTGCACATTGGATAAAGAAATGTCCCATTAAAAATTTGAAATTTACTATTGAATGATGAAAAGGAAATTGCCCACTAGAAAATAAGAAAAGCACCGAAAAGCATGAAAATGACCCGTTGTAAAAGATGTCTTTCCTAATCCCGGTATGCCACAAACTGATTTCCACAATAACAGTGCCATGAGTTAGGAATTGATAGCTGTAATAATTGCAGAGAGTTGTTATTATTATTGATTTGTTATGTACCGGTAGCTTATACTAGTATTATATACACCACTCACAAAATGTTATTTCGAAAAGCATACAAGTGACCTAAGGCAAGCCGTAACATTCAGTAAAAAATTAGATTAATACCGTGAAGCACAAACGCAGTAAACAGCTTTCTAGAAGAATTTCATTAAGATTGTCAAATATTCACACTCTTCTAGCACATTTCTTATCCATTTTTTAAAATAAACGAAAAACTTAGAATTGTAATGATTTTTACCTGCTAGTTTACTGTTAATATAATGCAGTTGAAATTAATTAAAATTCATAAAATTAAATATCAACTTTTTTATCGAAATCATGGAATTTATTACACATCTTCGTTGAATTGTAAACGTTTAGAAAATTGTTTATTTCAAATTAGCTGTGACCCCGCCACTGTCCCGTCACCCGATGCTCCTATGATAAAATTCCTATCGTAGTATGATATTTTATGCATGTATCGCCGTGGAAATTCGGTTCTTCAAAAGGAAACATCCCGCAGCGAAAATACAATCTTTGTTACCCATACGAATTAAGCTATCTAAAAAAATACTCAGATATTCCATAACTGAAAAATTACATAATTTCTGTACTCTATCACGTTTATGTCGTACAGAAGAATAATTTTCAATGACTTGGTACAGGCTTCGCACAATTTCTCCAAAAACAAATTGTAAGGCCAATTTCAAGGCTTTTTTAGGCAAAATTAAGGCCAATAATTCAAACCGATGAGATCAAGCATGAGTGGTGTTCATAATTGCTGTTTAATTACATATATACGGTACATAAAGCTGAAACGTGACCCATAAAGCACCATAATAAACTTATTTACAAATATGCACACTCATAATTTCAATTAATTTGATTAAATTTCTAAAATAAAAGATGAAAGATTAAATAGAACTAATTAGGATGTAGCTGGGATGATTCATTACAAATATGCAAAAATTTATCAGGATCCGACGGAAAATAACTGCATTTCATTTATGCTACACTAATATAAGCAAGTCTATGGAAACAACGTCAACGTCCGAATTAGATCGAGAAACTCTACCTGCAACCCCACTGGATATGTGCGAGGCTACAGCATTCTGCGACAGAACACGTTGTGACAGCTACATGTAGCTCCTTGCCAACATATAGGCCAGGGCTAGTGTCACAATCTGTTATTTAATCACCAAAACTTTGTTTAACCTCACTGTAAATATCTGCACCGCAGCGCACACACAGAAGTGGTAAAATCCTCACATATGAAGGATACTACTATACTTGGAAGAAGAAGAAGTTTCGGTCTACGTCCGAATATAACTGGCACGGTCTGTAGCTAAACTGTCTGAAAGTCTGTGAAAACACCGCAAAGAAGCCTCAAGTGACTGTATCAACGTACGTTTTAGAAATTTTACGATGATACAAGAATACTTGTGTGAATAAACTGTAGTTTTTGAGCATTGCTAGCAAAACGAGGCTTGCAATTATCAAAACAAACAAGCTTGTACCGAGGAAACTTTGAAACAGCTGATCGTCAATGATCAAATAGTTTCCAAAATCCTCACTACTCATGTGACGAAACAACATCATACTAGTCAGTTGAGCAATGCGGTTCGCGGTGAGGAGTTTGTCCGTGTTTTCTTTCTAGTGCTTTTGTCACAGGATTTTACAGTAATAAATGCATGAATACCGTAAATCGGGTATTGTCGATTCGAAATAAAACATAAATTACAGTGAATGTAGATGATAAAAAATTGCAATACAATAGAAACGAAATGTACAGTACACGTACTTTCAGCCTGAACTGTACTGTACGGTGACTGCAATTTTTAAAATTCAAGTTACATCGGCTACTCTAATCTGTTTCGAATGCTTTTGTTGAAATAACACTCAGGTATTCAAAGCTTCATTTAAACTTTCTTTACTGACATAATGTTTTAACGAAATTGGGTACTTACCTTCGATAGGGAAAGTAAATCCTTTGCCGGTAAATTAGAAAAACACTGTCTTGCGTGTAGCGACTCTTCATGTTTACGCGACATCAAACATGGCGACGATAATGACGTCATAACTAAAAATGATGACGTCAGAGGATTTTGTGTTGGCGCGTAAAGACAAAAATAGATTTCCAAGTCCACAAGTCAGCAAGCTTTATATTATTTTATTTTTTCAAGAAGAGTATTGTGTTCAAACATTATAAAAAGTAATGCATCTTAACTTTACCTAATCAAGTCTAAGATATTACCTCCACATTTAGCAAAATCCTTTAATCTTATTTATTAATCACATTCAATTATCATCAATCTATTCTAAATTTTAATTAATTTGGGGCCTTAGGCCTATAGTGTTTTAAAGGCCAGGGCTATTTAATCTTTTTATGTCGGAACGCATGAACTAGTAAAATATAACAATGATTAACAAGAATAAATTCAATTAGGCCTACACAGAGAAAAGATAGGCCTAGCTCACGTCGCTAGGACGTTGTGAGGACGTCTTGACATATGAATTACGTTCTGAGGACGTCGTGACAACGTAACCGTAGCGATATGTTGAATATTCTTTATCTTTGCGTGTTTTCCTTGATGGACAATATTTCATTGTATTTATAATCGAATGGAGAGATCAAGCAAGCTAAGCTTACAAAACATAAGTGATGTAACTATCAGTTCGGACTCTTATAATTGAATGAGAATAAATCATTACTGTTCTTATTACTGAAATATTTTGTATTTCATTAATCAAAGCTTTATCTGATTTCTGGGTTTAAAGAAAACATTTTAAGACTTGAAGTGAGAATGCATGGTTGTGGGCTAACTAACTATTCGAGACAAGGAAGTACCCGATAAACTAAAAAATGTTGCAACTAAATATGAAATATTGATATTTATTGACTATTTGCCCGGCGTTTATAAATATATTGCGATTGGTGGTTGCCTTGCAAAACTGAGACCATGAGAGCAACTCCGTGAGTTGTGTTGGGTCCCATTCTTATGACCAACTTTATAAACAGTGTAATTTGATCAGGAAGTATCGAGTGTCGAAAGAAACTCACATTTTAAAGCTAAATTAAGCGACCTTTTATAGTAGGCCTAACAATAAGAAGGTTTGATTTGCTATTGTGATCGAAAACCGGACAATGACGCGAGTCAATTAGTCAAACTTAATATTTTTAAAACTAATCGAAAACAATCGGAATGGCATTAAGGAGTTGATACTGATCGATTAGCTATATAACTTATCTATTTAAATTTGTGAATTTATGACTATAATAATATAATATGTGACTGTTTTCAGATTTTCAATAAAAACAAGTTTTTATCCCATGATTTGTGAGTGGGATTATTTGATATATAATGATTTTTATCATATACGTTCATATTAAATCAATAAATCGAATACTTATAAATATGTAATGAAAAATATAATTAATTATATATTCATCTTTCTTTTGTGATTACATAAACTTTGGCATAGTTTTCCTTCTGTAAACGTTATCAGGACGTTGTGAGGACGTTAGACTTTACGTGACATAACAACGTTAAAGTTACGTAAAAAGTACGTACAATCTGTCGTTGTAACAACGTTGGGGAATGACGTTATATTTCACGTACTTAGTACGTCTCAGATACGTATCAAAATAACGTAACCAAAATAAAGGGTTTCACTAGACCGTTGGGCAAATATAACTGTAAGTCCTCTCTCGTTTTAGTATTTCAAGGGTTAATGTGGATTTATTTTTCATATTTCTCAATAACTTTCCTTGATTTATGTGCTGTAAAAACTTCGTAATCAGGACGTTGTGAGGACGTTAGACTAGACGTCGCAATACTACATAATAGTTACGTAATAAGTACGTAGAACACAACGTCGGAACAACGTTGAGAAATTACGTTATGTTTTACGTCCGACGTACGTACCAGCTACGTCCAAAAACTACGTTACCAAAACACGACCTTCCTACAACGTCGTATCTACGTCCTGTGTTAGCTGGGTAAGAACTATTTCAGCATTGTTTTGTTAGCCTTAGTAGATGCGAATTATAAATTTATTTATGTTGATGTCGGGTCAAACGGAAGAGTCAGTGATGCTGGCATATTTGCAAATTCTTCACTGTATCAGGCTTTAGAGGGAAAGACTTTAAAAGTTCCTGCCTCAACACCACTCAAGGGAAGATATGAGTCGGTTCCCAACGTTATTGTCGGCGATGATGCATTTCCACTTAAGTCATATATCATGAAACCTTTCCCTTTCAGGGATGTTAATGAAGAAAAGAAAATCTTTAATTACCGTTTATCACGGGCCAGAAGAGTGTCCGAGAATGCCTTTGGAATATTAACTAACCGTTTTGGGGTTTTTCAAAGAAGCATGAATGTGGAGAATGACACAGCTAAGATGATAGTACTTGCATGTGTTGCACTGCATAACTTTCTGCGAACTAGATGCGATGCCAAGTATATCAGTACACCTGCAGGGGGTCCATCTCCACATTCATGCACTAACAGGGGCCCGGGAACATTTGTTCAGCAAGGTGGAAATAGAAGCACACAGTCAGCAAGGGACATCAGAGATGAATTTGCTGACTGCTTCATGACTAATGGGCAAGTTGATTGGCAGTGGGATCAGGTGCTCTAGTCAATAAGCTTGTCAGACTCGTGGGTTCACACGTTGGAATGTGTGGCAAGCCACAAGTTTTATGCCACAAGTTGCACCGTCTGAACGCGCCTTGAATCCCTAATATGGTGGACCTAGAAAGAATATCTACGACTACGAGGATTGTTGGCTGTGTTGAAATTTGTTTAAATTCAACCCACTATTTATCTGGAAATTCGTTGTTCATTATAATATGTTTCTATCTATGAATAAGGGTTCATGCAGACTGCAGTTAGTTACAAGTTGATGAGTGAAACTCGCCTACATTCAAATTCAAAAACATGAAAAAGAAAACTTTCAGAACTCACCTGTCAATCACAGTGTCACTGTCGCATTTAAGGGTCGAGTCTCGTCATCACTAGAATCAGTTCGACGATTGATATACAGGATGTTTTTCTTAGATACCTTCCTGATTACTGGATTGGAACAATCAATAAACAAACATGCACAGGTTTATATCCAACAGCCGATTCGATGTCTGATCTTGGTAATGGTTTTCTTTATTGATCGAGCTGACACCGCCATTTTTTATTGCAGAAATCTTCGCAAAAGACAAGTGAAAACGTCACGTGATACGTTTACGCGTTTTGATTAGCTAGGTTCATGCAACTTGTTGGATGAAAATAGAGCAAGTCCTATTCCTTGCAACTCGTTTGCAACATGTTGTATGCAACATTTGTTGGACAGACTCAGGGGTTCACATGATAAAATTTGTTGCAAGCCAAAAGCTTTATGCGACAAATTGTACCGTGTGAACGCACCTTAAGACGCGTACGAGCTGGTTAATATGCTTAAAGTATTCATAAAAAGAAATATATTTTAATAGAATCCAAAATAACAATTTTCAAAAACACAAACTACGTTTATATCATTTACATCAAATGCAACTTGTCTAACATGAGATCTTAGTAGCAGTTGTGATAAATACATCATTCTGATAAATTCATTACAAATGCAGAGCATTTGAGACCAGCATGTTTATGCATATATCTAATCAAGTTGTTGCTTTCCAAAGTGTCGTTCCAGTTTATACGCTAGGGCCTAACATGACAGGCAGGATTGTGTTAGTAGATTTTATTGGGTGTGTGGCCCTTCAATTTGTCAGTCTATATGGTCTTCAGGGCACTATGATATAGGATCGTGTCATGTTTTGAGAAAATCAGTCATGAGATGGGAGACGTAATGTAACAAGAGTCATCAGAAGATGACATATCCCACCGGTTCCACATGTTATCGTAAGATGTAAACCTTTGATAGATAATTGTAAATTGTTCAAGCAAGGTTCATAATAGTATAATCTAATATGAAACGAAACCTTTCATGAACAGAGTCCAAATAAGAGCCGTTTCCATGGAAATAAAAATAAATATAATTTTCAGAAATGTGAAAATATCAAAAGGCACCACTTCAGTAGGTGGGCAATACACCTGAAAAGGTTTTGAAAGATATGTGGACCGGTTTTTGAGTTCTGCTCCGGAAACGAAACCTTTCATTAAAGAGTCCAAATAAGAGCAGTTTCCATGGAAACAATAAAAAATAAAATTTTCAGAAATGTGAAAATATCAAAAGGCACCACTTCAGTAGGTGGGCAATACACATGTAAAGTTTAAGAAAGATATGTGGACCGGTTTTTGAGTTCTGCTCCGGCAACGAAACCTTTCATGAACAGAGTCCAAATAAGAGCCGTTTCCATGGAAATATTAAAAAATAAAATTTTCAGAAATTTGAAAATATCAAAAGGCACCACTTAAGTAGGTGGGCAATACACATGTAAAGTTTCAGAAAGATATGTGGACCGGTTTTTGAGTTCTGCTCCGGAAACGAAATGATTACGGACGGACAGACGGACGGACGGACATACAGACGGACAGGGTGATGACTATATCCCAAGGTATTACATACCGGTGGGATAAATATACAGAACGTCATGCGTGTGCATTTGGGTCGTTTGTATTGAACGAGTAGATGTCATGGACGCGGAGGAACAACGAGTTCGAAGAACGAGTTGTTTCTCCGCGTCCATGACATCTTCGAGTTCAATACAAACGACCCAAATGCACACGTATGACGTTCTGTATTTATTATATACTCTCTTTAAACCTTTTTAAAAGTAATTATTAATTGCTTAAATAATCCGAGACGTCGCACTGTGCATTGATACATAATGCGAACAACTATAACTATAACACGCTCGACTGATGATTTGATATCTCAACTATCTTTTTTTTTCTCTTTTTTTTGCGTAGTCAAACGTAAGAGGCAATTTTCTCAAGTGTGAAAACAAAATACAGTGATAAAAGTTTATCCTTAGTAATTATTTATGAAGTTCTGAATGTGATAAACGTAAGTTCAGGATTCCGAGCGACGGGATCCTTTCAAACGACGTCACCATGGAAATGACGTCATAATCGTTGAAGGCTATGACGTCATAAGGGCGAAGTCTCGCTGGCGATGTTCTTGGTGTTTGTTTTGCAGTTTCTTTACTTACGATAACACTAGTTTCTCACTATATTATTCTTCAATATCATATTAAAACTTAGTTTGTTACCAATGCATGAGATACGTCAAATCCGATGTTCGAATAAGGAAAATTATTGTTTGGTACGGAAAGTTGCGAGAATTACCGAAGCTTGTAAAAAGTAGAACCGACAATCGTGCAATACGGAATTTACCGTGCAATACGGAATTTGAAGACGTATTCCGTATTGCACCCTTGTATTACTATCCTAAGATTACATGAGTATATAATAAAAAGTACAGTAACTAATAATAAAGTTATTTATTATTACGACGGTTACTTTTCTGTAATGTAATATTAAGTATTCCCTAGCGGAATTCATCACAATACATTTGGATTTCTTTATCAAATGACAAGGCTGCTCGCATGGAAAGGGTGGTTCATATCACAATGCCTTTGCCTTGATTCAGTAGCCAAAATGATGATTTAAGAACAGCGTCGCTGATTGCACATCTAACTTTGATTGCCTCCAATCAGGCATCTCCCATTCCGTACCACAAACTCGGTGTAATAGAACAGAGGCTAAATAAACCTGACTTGATCTGCCTCTGTTGGGAGAGAATGAATATTAAGATGTACATGTAAATTATGAAAATATCTGTTTTTGTGTAATAAGATACCCGAACATGCAAATAGGTCCTTTCCATATTCAGTTCGCTATTAGGGACTATTTGCCAGCCAGCGTCAAAAATCAAATGGAAACTCCAGGGCTGGGACGGGTAACCCGGGTAAATTGTACTTCTAGCGACTTAAGAAGCATTTATATTGTGTTAACTTTTGTCGATCCAACCAACTGACAATCTATAATAAGGACTTGACCCATACATTTTGATTTTCCTTTGTGGCTGAGACACTTTGAAACACAATATATTTAATTCTGGCTAGATGATTGACTAAAACAGTGTTATGGAGGGTACTCGGGTAGGGTAGGGTAATAGGGGGTCGGATACCCGTGTAGGAAACTAGACCCGTCCCAGCCCTAGTCACTCTTTGAACTCTGTATTTCCACACAATATTATTATTATTATTATTATATGGATATTTATATAGCGCGCATATCCAACCACTCGTGGTTGCTCAAGGCGCTTACATTTCCCCCTGGTCAATGGCATTCTTTCACCGTCCGATCATTTTTCCAATTCAACTCCCTGGGGAGTATTCAACCGGCATCCATATGTGACGCTCAGGTTATGGACCATTCTATGCCTCACAGGGTACCCATTCACAGCTGGGTGAACTGAGACACATAGTCACAGCAGTTTGTCCAACACTGCTGAATGCTGATAACCGACAGCTCGTCGATGCACGTATTCATGTATCCACCATTCAGCCACTGACATGAATTCATGGGATCTTTTAAATGCGCAGTTTTTGTTGCACTACACACTAGGGCTCCAGGGTGACACTTATAGAGTTCTAACAGAGGTGAACTCTAGGTTTTTACACCTTGGCCTGGATGGGATTCGAACCCCGGACCTCAGCAACGTGAGACCGGCGCCCTTGCCGACTGAGCTATCCCGTACCCCTAATATATATGTCTCACAACACTGCTTAATACCAACAATGAGATAGAGGTTCGAAATTGCTATACAGTTAAACATATAAAGTGAGTTCAAAAGAGCTGAAATGTCTCTGAAAGAAGGAAACCAGTTCGCTATATATGGGAATAGTTCTCTGTTTCATCAGACATATTTGTTAGAAAATTAATACGAATGTTCCTTACGATGTAGAACACACAGATACGGTTTGGTTTGAAAAACATGTCAGAAAATTGTTATCGTTATAACTATGTGAAAACGTACTGGAATCCAGTAATCAAATTGTCACAGTATTCGGAGGACATATTTTAAAGGCATTCTTATTATTATTGAATATTCTTTTCAATTTTAATTATTTGATAAACAGAAATGAGCGACATGACATGAATTTGAAAAAACATCAATGTTTTGCAATGACAATATTACAAACAAACGAAGTAGGTAGTTTTGAAATTATAAAGTTCATTAATGCAAATCATGATCAGCTCATTTAATATCGACCAAAATGAATAATTTAAATCATGTTCTTATTTTTGAAATGATAAACTATTAATAACAACACAAATGGTCCGTTTAATGTTTTCAAGAGAATTTTTCAACTAAAAATTGTTCATTTTGCAATTTACATCTTATTTTCATGAACCTATCACAGTGTATCTTATCTGGATAACAATACTAATTAGTTACTACATACAAATGTTTAAACTGGTTGAATTAAAACAAAATTTGATAAGTAGAAAGTAAAAGAACCCTTGCTCAGTGACCTTTGATCTCCATCTTATTTGAATAACACAATCGGTCCACTCTAAGGCGTACTTTGAAGTTTAAATCTATTTCTGAACCTCTCTAGAGTGAGATTCGTTTGCGGTTTGTTTTGTAATGTAACATCACTGTTGATGAAGAATGATAATGCTCATCAAAGATGGATGAAAAATGAAAATGATGAATGTCTAAAATAACTCAATTTGAATGACAGATTATGCCATCGCAGGATGATGCTTGCTTCTATTCACAAATATCATAGCAATCTTTAACCATTACAAAATGATATTTCTTGAGTCATTTCGTTGGAAAAAGGTAGAACAAACCAAAGAATAGATAATACAATGGTATCTTAATGGTACCATCTGTACCATATGGATTGAATATATTTTTGATGAAAACATGTTAAAATTGTACTTCATTTTGAACTTTATGTTGGCACATGGTGACGAAGAATGGTGAAGGCAACACTGAATGAAAAAGTAATATATCCATAATATTGCTTTCATCAGTCTTAATGAAAGTAAATGTACAGGTGCATACAGACGAAAATATCAATGATGCACACGTAATTATCATACTAGATTTTGCATCGTTAAAATAAACGGTAGTTTATTTGGACAATCCAGGTAAGTAGAGGAAAATACAGAATGCATATCCATTGTTTATAAACCACTCCGAGTGTCCCACATTGACTGGGAAAAGATTGTTGTGTGTCACTCGGGACAAAGATACTTATTATCCACACATCCAGAGGTTAAAGTCGTGACTGTACTAAAATATATCTATTATTTGAACTGTGATCGCTGACACATTGCATTGGTCGTTAGATGGACACTAACTTGACGTTGTTACTCATCTCTGTTCTCTTGCTATTGACATTCACAAGACTAAGTCTCCGTACATTTACAGTTGTAGTTATACTTAGTAGTTTAATAGCGATAAGACGATCACAACAGTGATTCATTTTGCCTTGCGTCTTGCGTAAATTACACATTGTTTTTATAAATGACGCACTTGATTTTTATAACGTGCGTCCTTCTGACGCAACGTGTCCAGCAGTCAATAATTCTTGTTGAACTGTTTCATTTCATTTGCCGTAACATTATCGACTGTCGATGCCTTGTACTTCCAAGACTATATATAGATCATAGCTTGGACACTTTTCGTCGGTATTGTACTGGCGATTTCATTGGTTGGCAATCAGTTCGGGTAACTCCTAATATGCAAATCACATTCCAACCTTGATGCGAGGCAACGAATAACACTAGAACAAACGAATCGATAAAGTGTCGGGCGCATATACGTATTGTTTATCTGCGAAATACTCTGTCAATAAACGCTAAATCTTCTGTTGAACGTTTGTTTTCATTTATATTGAGAATGTTTCATCCTTATTAACATCGAGTTTGAGGTGCAAATGAATAATAGATTCCAACGACAACCATAATTGATAATCAAAGTCGCTACATGCCCGCTCTCGCAGTAAGCAGAAATGACCAAAACAGTCTAGACATCGATCGCGTGACAAGGCAAAGCGTCATATCGATCTTCGTTTTACAAACATTAAGTGTCAAAACATTAATAATTCCACAATTTGAACTTTTATATTGTACATTTATAAAAAAAACAAGATGTGTTTGTGAAACACGAATGCCCCCGGATGCATCCTGCTCGCTGTGTCAAGGTCACAAGGTCAAATGTCATGGTGTCATCTGAAAGGTCTCATCACAAGGGATCCATATGTCAAGTATCAAAGAGCTAGCTCTGACCAATCAAAAGTTATGACCAAGGTTAAAGTTTAAAATGCTCGCTGTGTCAAGGTCAAGGTCACAAGGTCAAATGTCATGGTGTCATCTGAAAGGTCTCATCACAAGGGATCCATATGTCAAGTATCAAAGACCTAGCTCTGACCAATCAAAAGTTATGACCAAGGTTAAAGTTTTTGTGGACAAACGGACAGACGGACAGGTGAAAAACAATATACCCCCGGAATCTCCGATTCGGGGGCATAAAAAATATTGAACCAAACTTACGATAACTTACAAGAAAAATCCAAGAAATCCTTACATGTTATTTCATTGGAGAATCATGAAAAGATTGACCAATAGGAAGCGAGCTTACAAACGTACTGTCAGTCACGGACTAGAGGCAAGCAGACAGTTTTTTTGAAAATAAAATGCCTCCCTTGAAAAAACAAAACTTCAAAAGCAATTAACATCCTTGTGGGGCCTAGGGGCAAGTTCTGACAGTACAGTTAACACACAAGCAGTCCTAGATCCTATTACAAATGATGGAAATTCAAAATCATCGGAGGTAGGGGTACTTAAAGATGCTGTATCATACTTGCAAGCGGTTCAGGATGAAACTTAGCTATTGAGAAATGAAATTCATCACTTTGTAGAAAAATCTTTTGTCGAAATTTTGATATCATACTTAGATTGTTTAATCAACAATAACATACTTATTTCGACGCTCAAAGCACAGTACCCCTCGTAGTCTGAGGTAGAAAGGGCATGTCATTTAACGAACCCGCTTTCGGTGACGTAATCATTATGCTTGTAGGATTTACACCGTGTCTCAACTACCGTAATTAGGTTCGATGGGTATCAACTTTGACAGCAACGAATACCTAATTCGGAGAAAAATAAAATAAAATCTAGTTGAGCGTGACAAAGACGGTTTTCAAGCGTACATTTAGAAACCGGAAGTTGTGAAATGGCCACACTTGATTCGCCCTTATGTCGACTGCCGTTTCGGTATTTTTTGGTAAATTATCTCCTATTTAATGAATTTTGGTCCGATTTTCTCAAAGTTGGTCGCTAAATTTTTCTAAAAATACAACGTATACATTAAACATACTTTTAAAAATATGCAAATATGATACAGCATCTTTAAACGTAAATTCAATCGAAAATGGTTGAGTACCTACACATGGCTTAGACACGAAGTCCGTGAACATGGGGAATTTATGTACTGCCAATTATGCACAGAAAACAACAAAAGCAATGCTATGCACAAAGAATCTAAAAATCACAATTTTCAAAATTCCACTTTGACCAGACATGTCGCTCACGCAGATCATAAATTTTGTATTGAAGTGCCCATTCAGCGCATGAACATTGACAGAATAAACGAAACAATTTCATCAGAAGAGGACAAAGCCCTTATGTCACTTCTAAAGATTGTACATTGGATGTGTACTGAAAACATCCCCATTGTAAAGTACAAGTCCATGGTATATCTCATGCATGAGATGTTAGTACCTGATTTGGCAATTCTTCACAAACTACCATTCAAGTATGATTCTGAATACACAGCATCAGAATTAGTTGATAGTCTTGCTTTTGTATCTGTTGAGGATGTGAATAAGCGTTTGCAGAATTCACCTTTCGTCACTATCCTAACCGATGAGAGTACAGACATTTGCAACCACAAAAGGCTAGTGATTTATGCACATATATTGGATGACAGCACCATGAAACCCATCACGGTCTATGTCAGCAATGTTGAATGTAAAGATACTTCTGGGAAAGGTATTGCGAAAGTCATTATGGAAGAAATGAACAACAGAGGTGTGTCTGCCCAGAAATTGATGTCACTGGGATCAGATGGCGCTTCGGTCATGACTGGGAAACACAATGGTAATTTACATGACTTTTTAAACTTGTAATTCAAGTTATAAAGGTTTGACTTAATCAAATTGTTTTACACTTGTAATTTCAATCTACAAACTTTGAAAGTATAACTCTGAAGACTGAGTTCAATTTAAAGACAAATCTAATACACACAACATTGTGCAATATTCAAGTTACAATTAAACAATTTTCAGGTGTTGCTACAATAATGAAGCGGGAGAACCCGCACATAGTGAATGTGCACTGCGTGGCACATCGCTTGGCCTTGTGCACGTCTCAGGCTGCGGCAGACATCCCACATCTGCAAAAGCATCAACAGATTTTAACCGATCTGTTTTATTACTTCAAGGTAGTAATCTTTGGCATCTTCAATTATTGAAATTTGATATTCTGAAATTAAAGTGATGTGTTACATGACCAATATGTTATGGAAGAAAATAAACCAATAATTTTAATTAAATTTTCTGTTGAATTTGCGTTTCCATTTCAAATTTGTAATATTTTTTTTTTAAAGTGCTTATGATGTCATAAACTTGTCATGATGAAAAAACTCCTGGAATGACAGTGTCATGATAAGTAATGAAGACAAGCACTTGTCGAAACGTCACGTATATAGAATAAAGAAGTTGTATAACCATAAAATTTGTCTATTTTTTTAACTATTGGATAGTAGCTTCATACGAACTAGGTTGATCTCTTCTTCATCAAACCTGTTTTAAAAGACATTCTTTTCGAATGGTCAGACTTCATATGTATGAGTCAAAAAGAAATTATAAGTGAAGAAGATTTACAATGTCAATCACTTTGGAACAACGACAATATTCTAATTGATAAACATCCATTTCTGTATTATGATTGGTATAAGAAAGGTGTTATATTTGTGAATGATTTACTTCATGATGAAGGAAAACTGTTAACATATGAAGAATTTTCCAATACGTTTTCTATCAAGACTAATTTTCTGACTTATGAATCGGTGAAAAGAGCTCTAATGACATATATTCGATCCTTGAATATACAAAAATTCAAAAGGAAGTTGCTTGATCCTATTTATCCTTTTAATATTTCAAAGATTGACACAATTATTGGGAGCAAAACTCTATATGCCACTCTATTAAACTCGAAATTTATCCGCTTGCCAAGTTATTCAAAATGGGAAAAAATTCTACAAATTGATCTCGAAGAGAACGATTGGAAAATTGTTAATATCATTGCCAATAAATGCTCGAAAAGTACAGATTTAAAATGGTTGCAATTCAGAATTATACATAAAATCCTTCCAACAAAACAGTTTCTTTATAAAATTGGATATGAACCATCACCATTATGTTCATTTTGTGAAATTGAAGTTGAAACAATTAATCACATTTTATGGGATTGTGAACCTATTTATAGATTATGGAACGAAATAGAATCATGGTTGAACTCAGTACAATTGAAACTTAAATTTACAAACAAAATAATCATTTTGGGAATGAAAGGAAAAAACAATAATCCTGTTAATGCAATCATTTTACTCGTCAAACAATATATTTATAGATGCAGTATGAAGGGTTTTATACCCAAGTTAGAATACATAAAGCGTGAAATTAGACGTTACTATGATATGTCAAGATATGTATTTTTGTCAACAGAATCTGAAGAAATGTTTTTTAAATATTGGTCAACATTACATTTACTACTTGGAAAATTAATCGGCCACCTTCTGAATTTGTACATATTAACTATGAATGTATATATGTGAAACTATATGTTATATGTTTCTTTTGAATGATGTAAATGCCTGTATCACAAAATATGGAAAAAAAAAAAAAAAAAAAATTGTCTTCATTACTCATCAAGTCAGCTTCTAGAATACCAATCAAATATTGTCATGATAATTTGATTTATTAAAGAAGATTATGATAATTAGATGAATTAGTTTTATCATTATTGGAACATGTAATCAAATAAATTTACTTGGAATTTATTTTTTATTCCTTATTTAAAAAGTTTGTTTTACTGATTTCAGATGTCAACAGATACCTTTGTGTCCATCACATACTTGCTGATGGATGCTATGGCCTCAGTGACTGTCTTGTTACAATTTCTATAGACCGAAAATGTTGATGTTGCTCTGGTTAAGGTGAGTTGCAGACTTGAGTTTCAAATCTGAATTTATAACTAACAGCCATTTCAATGATTTCTTAAAGGATTGAACGTTTGTTGGTCATGTGTAATTTCAAGTAGAATTTCGTTATTTTACTGTTACAAAAATGGCAAGTGTATCTCATGAAATGTAATGCTCATGTTAACAGTTAACTCCAATGTTATGGGTTATTGCAGGTGAAAATTGACCTTTGCCTGACGGACTTGGCAGAAGTGAAGAGTTTGAAATCTCCATATCTGCTGCAGCTGAAGGATGATC
Source organism: Steromphala cineraria (assembly GCA_916613615.1). Classification (NCBI taxonomy): domain Eukaryota; kingdom Metazoa; phylum Mollusca; class Gastropoda; order Trochida; family Trochidae; genus Steromphala; species Steromphala cineraria. The sequence continues at coordinate 16,667,573 of OU744733.1, forward strand.
TGCAAGGGGACCAATTCCATGGTCACCATATAGGCCAGGACCATTAGTTAAAAGATATGGACAACCCGGAAAAAAATAGTAGAAAGCTGATTTTTTTCTGGAGACCTTCAAAATATCACCCTTACATCAATGGCACAAAGTTCTGCGAATTCTAGGTGGTGGCTTTTTCAAAATGGCCGCCGTTTCCAATATGGCCGCCAAAGATTTTCTGAATTATTGAATATTTTTTACATTTATGTTGTATATTGAATGTTGTATATCAAATGAAAGCTTGTTTGATTACCTTTTCAAAAATGTACTTTTTATTGGTGTAGATAATAACCGAAGTGAAATATTGATCAAAATGCTTGCAAAATATACTTTTATTTCGGTAAAATTGAGAATTTTTTCATTTTGCTGATAATCATGTCATGCAATATATCAAATGAAAGCTTTTCTCAAATGCTTCTAAAAAATGCTTAGTTATCAAACATAAGGTTATTCATGTAATCATAATTGTCTTTTGGAAACTTTTATATTAACCTTTTCCCTCACTTTAGGAAATTATACACATTAAAGTACCAAGACAGTACCAAGAACGTACGAGTGTCATTGAGTCGCCTGTGATCCACTTAAGTGATCTTGAGTGGAATCATAAAGTCAAAGTAAAATAAGAACAGTGTGTCAGCATTGTCATACTACCATTGCAATCACCATCATATCAGCAAGTTGACCATGCACGGTCCTTTGTTTTACTACTAGTAACAATATGTGTCAACATCATTCACAGGTATGAATCATGAGAGGCTTCACAAACGCTTTGATGCATTCAGCAGATGAAAATCCATTGTACTGATAGATATTAGTTACCAGTAATACCGACACCAATGTCAGCATTCATACCGCCAATGGGAGGTATTGCATGAACAACACCACCAGGTTCACAGAGAATTGAAACTCAAATGTCCATTACGGGTTAGAAAGTCACATATCAGTCTTTCATTTTGTGAATTGGCAAAGTTCCTTTAAGGGTATACTCAAAACCAACCATACAAGGGTGAAATGCACCAAGATTGAACATCCGGTTGTGGGACAAAATCCCAGTGGACAAAATCCCCAAGGACAAAGTCTTCAAGGACGAAATCCCCAGCAGACAAAACCCAAAATAGGGTAGGAACAGGTATAGAATATAGAGATATATATTGCTGTGTTGAAGTTTAACATCTGCTTTCACCTCTTGACCTCTTGGTCATTTCGCATATATGGGGCAATCCTTTAATTATTGTGAAAGAATATGGACTTATAATCTAGAAGAGATCATTGGCCCCATAAAAATCAAAGTAGACGCTCTAGTGGCAAGAAAAGTAATGCTAGAGGATAAAGGTTATTTGGAATTTTGAAAAGAGTTGGGGTATATGACTTAAAAAGGAAGAGGTAATGAAAAGAAAATACCATTTGATATTCAGTATAATATTCATATATATAAACGTATATGTTAGTTTGTAAAATGAAGATGGAATAGAAGTTGATTACAAAAATTCCTTTATTTCATATAAGCAAAAAGCCTACAGGTACTAAAATCAAAGATAATCCTTCAGAAGTGGGGATGAACAGTTAGATATATTTCTCAAACTTATCTTTCTACTTATCAAAATAATACAAAACACACCTAATGATCTGATTGGATTGTTTGAAATGTTGTCCATAGATTGATATTTAGTCTTAGGGGATTTAGGCCCTTTGGGATGAGCCTTCTTTGTTCCAATGCTGAAGAGTTAATATTTGGTTACCTCAGAGGCCCATTTTGTCTCTGGGTTTTTGCACAGCTATTGACACTTGGTCTTGCCCCTGTCACATTGAACAACCTCAAGTTTAATCACATCATCATTTGCCTTATGGGTTTTAGTTTAGTAATGCCATTGGATTAATTTGATTCAGAATGTAGCATATTGGAATATGCTTTTCAACACAGTGTTACTATTTGATGATTAATCATGCATATCTCAGCTATTATGTCTATACTGTAAGAATCATTTGGTTGTATGGATGACTTGGATCTCACTCAGATCAGAAAAAGGCACAAATATCTGCTAAATCCGAAACACTCACTACACAAGTTTGCATGCATAGCAATCAACCCCATGTGAGATCTCACGATGAACTTCAAATTGATATACTCTGTCTGACTGTTGAGTGGTCTGTTACCGCTACACGTGGCTAGGTTTATGAGTGCTACCAATTACCAATAAATGGTATTTGTGGTACAGAATATGTTGTAATTTGAATGGATATTGTAATCTAAGTAACAGTTTCTGGCAAACAACTTCTATATTGTGTAAACCATTTCTAAATGCCTTTCGAAGACTGCATGTATGCAAATATCTTTGTAACCATGTACCATTTTATATTGACTTTGACTTTACATCTTCAACAATTTAAGCTTTTAAACAATAGAGGCGGGGCCCCATCAGCAGATATTCCTTTCAATTCTGAAACGAAAACCATTACCTTTATGGGTCGCATTTCTTTGTTGTGGCAAGACAGTGATTAATCACTCAAATACAAACAAAGAGTCAGGATGCAGGCGTGGAAATTGTTGATTGTATCAACTGCAATGGATATTGTCCAATGAAACAAGTATCTGTTAAAGTAGTTGGATTTGCTGATGATGGTTGCATAGGCCACAACTGACATAAATGAAATTGTTCTGTATGGATCCAGTCCTTTGACGCAATTTTTTCAGAGCATATATCAACATCTATGTTTGCTCGTGCAGTTTCGATGTAGATAAAGAAGAAAGCTTTAGTAGACAGTGCTCAAACTGAAATGCAATGGATGTTTCTTTTAGAATGGAATTCCAAAGGTGGCATTGTTTTAGAAACATTCATTTTGAAAATCTTCAGCTAACGAATCAGTGTAATCTCTGAACCACCATGTATTTCAAATCAGTCCAGAGAGTCAGCATTTCATTCTCTTTCAAGTTGGAGTCACTCATCTGAAGCTGTGTGTTCCACAGAATATACCTTACTGTACAGCAATAGTTAGGAAATGGATTACCATCAAGTGAATGGGAATGGCAGTACAGAAATGTGATATTTGTTCATACAGAATCTGGTCTACATTTATCACAAAAGTTCTGAAAATGGTTTCTAGTGGATGCAATACTTGAAATGATTCATCTGTTTGAAAGCGTGATTAGAGTGTTCAAGCCTGTGTATGGGATGTCATTTAAAATGCTGTAGTACTGCTACTGATTTTAGTGACTAACTGTGAGCACATGAATTCTTCATGTTATAAAATATATTTTGCAAGCATTTTGATCAATATTTCACTTCGGTTATTATCTACACCAACAAAAAGTACATTTTTGAAAAGGTAATCAAACAAGCTTTCATTTGATATACAACATTCAATATACAACATAAATGTAAAAAAATATTTAATAATTCACAAAATCTTTGGCGGCCATATTGGAAATGGCGGCCATTTTGAAAAAGCCACCAGCTGGAATTTCCAGAACTTTGTGCCATTGTTTTGAGAATGATATTTCTTAGGTTTCCAGAAAAATTCAGCTTTCTACTATTTTTTTCCATCTCATTTCTAATGGTCCTGGCCTAATATCAGTGAGAGCAACTTCAACCTTCAAGTCCTCACTGAAAAATTTGTTGATGGATTTGTCACAAACATGAAACTATTACTCTGTACTTATCATTAATTTTATCTACAAGGTTGATTTAAAAGTTTTGATCTGATTAAACTGGTATGAACAACATATTCTCAAACAGTAACTATTTTAGAAGACCTTCTTTTGTATGACTCAAACTATTTTAAGAAATACAAAATGATTTGATAATTTCAGATTTCCAGACACAGATGTCATCCGGTCCATGCATGACTGTGTTGGGGATGAGGCCCCTCACTTTCCTGTCACATCCTGAGCTGGAGGCATATGGAAATCCTGAGATTGATGAGCTCCTGAAGTTCTTTGGGCAACCTTCTGACAAAACTGATGAGTTGAGAATATAGACTTAAATATTTGAGAACAAAGACTTAAAGTTAAGACTTTATCATATTCTAATCTATATGTTCCCATCTTGAGCATCAATTCAAATGTGTAACAGTGTGAATGGTTACATTTGTAAATTATTTTGTTTGTAAATTATATACTGCTGCATATATTATGCTGTATGAGAGTATTTATTCTATAGATGTATCTGTGTATAAATGTTTCAAAGATTATTATCATTGATAATAAACGTTCTTCACATCCCAGATTGTGTTCCTTTTCCTTTCATCCCTGTTACTATAGTATAATGAAAGTGCTGGACCCTTAGTTCTTGCACAAATTGAAAATTTTAATTTGTTAAAGTATTGACTCGCCATGGTCATTTTTGACTCAGTGATTCCATAGGTGGTGAGTCAATTTGACTCATGGTCTTGAAAAGCAAAATGAATCACTGTCACAATAAAGATACATTATCAGAGTTCCAATATTTTGAAAAGTAATGTACTATTTGTTTGTTTTGCAAAATTTTGCGACCAACTTTGGGAAAATCGGACCAAAATTCATTACAAAGGAGATATTTTACCAAAATTAACGAAACAGCAGCCGACATAAAACGAATCAAGTGTGGCCATCTCACAACTTCCCGTTTCTAAATATACGCTTGGAAACCGTCTTTGTCACGCTCAACTAGATTTTATTTTATTTTTCTCCGAATTAGGTATTCGTTGCTGTCAAAGTTGATACCCATCGAACCTAATTACGGTAGTTGAGACACGGTGTAAATCCTACAAGCATAATGATTACGTCACCGAAAACAGGTTCGTTAAATGCTATGCCCTTTTTACAGGAGGTACTGTGCTCGAAATAAGTATGTTATTGTTGATAAAAAAAGTAAATGTGATATCAAAATTTCGACGAAATGTTTTTTTTACAGAGTGATATATTTATATTCTCAATAACTAAATTTCATCCCAAACCCAATGCAAGTACGATAATGCATCTTTAAGAACATTTCGCGAAAAACAGTTGGGGAATGACGCTGAAGTTTAAATTTAAATACAAATCTGTTTAAAGATACCACCACACAAATGATCATTCACTTCATAGTTGTAGATTTGCCATATATTATATCAGACTCTGTAAGCAACATATGGCTTTACAAAAGGAACCAGATTCAATTATATTCACAAGATTCTTTTCAATCATCGTAAGAGGAAAATAGGTCTTATAAATAGTTCTTAGCATTCTTTTTAATATAATGAAATTCACAATTCATAATCACTTCATTCGTGAACACACTATGACACTGTCATAGAAACTAGTTGATAGAATCATTAACTGTCTCATTGTGCATTCGGATGCATCTATATTGTCTGACGTGTTAACTCTCCAATGTCACAATTAGCAGTCATTTTGGAATCGACCTTACGGAAGAAGAAGATCTCAATCCTCAATGAGAGTACCCTTTAATTCCAATTGTGGTGTACAACGTAAGGAATAGAATCATAGATTATCATTAAAATGTATATTATATACTTTGTCTTTCAATTTGAACTATTTATGTTCATTATCCTAACAGTATCTTATAGTCCCCCTAAAATCGGCAATTACCCCTTTGATACAGCTACCTCCCGTTACATTATACTGTAAATGGTGAGAAAACCCTTGGGATAGGACAGTTGTTTTCATTTATATTCCACAATTTTGGTATATTTAAATGGAAAAACACAAATGGATGTCAGAAATATAGTTTCTATTGTGCATCCTTTAACTGTCTAAATTTTAAAATCTGTTTATAATTTTGTTATATGTATTTAAATATATATACAAAATGTATACAAACTAGATTAGCGTTTGCGGGATACCGCAAAAGCAGAGCAGCCCCAGAACTTTGGGTTTCGCCTTACCCTGTTCCGCCTTTTACAGGCCTCACCAAATTGGGAATTTTCTCGTGACCTTGACCTTTGACACTCAAGGTCACACAATCAATGAACATATTTCATTGAGTATAACATTATTGTAATGAAATAAAGTGTTAAAAATTAAATTAATCCATTTTCTCCATATATGTTGACCTTGCTGTGACCTTGACCTTCGACAGTTAGTACCCAAAACTTTTTGAAAATGTTGTACTTCTCAAGATATAATATATACAAAATCTAAACTTCATAGCACAAAAACTTTTCAAGTTATTGTGTTTACAAGGAATTGCAATAACTCCTATCTCATGACCTTGACCTTTGACCTTCAAGGTCACACAATAATTGAACACTTCTTATTGAGTATAACAAACATGTATTGATTAAAAGTGATCATAGTTAAAATTAAGCATTTTCGCTAAACCATGCTTAAGTCATGACCTTGCTGTGACCTTGACCTTTGACAGATTGTAGCCGAAACCTTTTCAATTTTTTTTACTTTTCCAAGGATGATATATACCAAGTTAGAGCTTCATAGCACAAAAACTTTTCAAGTTACCATGTTTACAAAGATTTTTGTGGTGATTTTATAACGCGTGACCTTGACCTTTGAACTTGAAAGTGAACATGTCATAATGATTCCCTGGAAGAATTAACATTTAGACATATTCATGAGTTCTGAAAAGCTAAATGGGATAAAGTTATACCCCAATTTAGTGCATTTTGTAATAACTCATATCTCATGACCTTGACCTTTGACCTTCAAGGTCACACAATCATTGAACACTTGTTATTGAGTATAACAATCATGTGTTGATTAAAAGTGTTCATAGTTAAAATAAAGCATTTTCGCTAAAACATGCTTACGTCATGACCTTGCTGTGACCTTGACCTTTGACGGATTGTGGCCAAAACCTTTTCAATTTTTTTTACTTTTCCAAGGATGATATATACCAAGTTAGAGCTTCATAGCTCAAAAACTTTTCAAGTTATCGCGTTTACAAGGAATTCTCAGAGTGAATACATAGCTCGTGACCTTGACCTTTGACCTTGAAAGTGAACGTGTCAAAATCGTTCCCCCGAGGTATGAGTAGTAAGGTATGAATAAGAGTTCTGGAAAGCTTAGTGGAAAAAAGTTATAGCTAGTAGTACGAGTGCGGCGGCGGCGGCGGCGATGGAAACTTCACAAAAACTGATAGCAGCCCCGTCCTTAGAACAGAGGCCAACATGACTTGATCTGTCTCTGTGGGGACAGAATGCATTTCATGACATTTTTAAGATTTCTTTTGAAATCAGTCAGCACTTGTGAAAACATTAAATTTAACCGGTGTTTACTGATTTCAAAAGACGTCAAACCTGCCAGCCTACTTTGTGAAAAAAAGAATGTTTTTTTAAAAACTCTTTTGTGTTCATTTCTTGTAGAACCAAAATTTGAAATTTATCTTTTCATTTTTAGCTCATCTGGCCTGTAAGGCCCGATGGGCTTATGGCATGGCATGGTGTCCGGCGTCCGTCCGTCCATCCGTCCGTAAACTTTGTGGAATTTCGACTTCTTCTCCTTGGCTAGTGAGGATTATAAATTGTAGCTTTGGTGGCTTGGTGACCCCTAATAAGGGCCACAGGGGCCACACCCTAAAAACCTATTTTCATCTTCTTCTCCAGAACCATGAGGCCTAGAAAGCTGAAACTTTGTGTACATACTCCTTGGCTAGTGAGGATTATAAATTGTAGCTTTGGTAGCCCTGTGACCCCTAATAAGGACCACAGGGGCCACGCCCTAAATACCTATTTTCATCTTCTTCTCCAGAACCATGAGGCCTAGAAAGCTGAAACTTTGTGTACAGACTCCTTGACTAGTGAGGATTATAAATTGTAGCTTTAGTGGCCCTGTGACCCCTAAAAAGGGCCACAGGGGCCACGCCTTAAAAGCCTATTTTCATCTTCTTCTCCAGAACCATGAGGCCTAGAAAGCTGAAACTTTGTGTACAGACTCCTTGGCTAGTGAGGATTATGAATAGTAGCTTTGGTTGCCCTGTGACCCCTTATAAGGGCCACAGATGCCATGTCCTAAAAACCTATTTTTATCTTCTCCAGAACCATGTGGCCTAGAAAGCTGAAACTTTGTTTGCAGACTCCTTGACTGGTGAAGATTATAAATTGTAGCTTTGGTGGCCCTGTGACCCCTAATAAGGGCCACAGGGGCCACGCCCTAAAAAAACTATTTTCATCGTCTTTTCCAGAAGCATAAGGCCTAGAAAGCTGAAACTTTGTGTACAGACTCCTTGACTAGTGAGGTTATGAATTGTAGCTTTGGTGACCCTGTTGCCCCTAATAAAGGCAACAGGAACGTCCTTCAAATCTATTTTCATCTTCTTCTCCTGAAGTATAAGGCATAGAAAAATGAAACTTGTCGCCTATATACTTAATTTTATGATTGCTGCCCCTGTGGCCTCTACAAAGGAGGAATCACATTGGCCACACTCTACAGCATAATTGATGATGAAGCCTGATGAGCTGCAGAGCCAATGACTCTATTTTTAACTCTTTAAAACCAGTTGTTTTCAAGATTCCACTCAAAGGAGATGCCAGTCAAAACCTTCTCGGCTGAAGAGAGGGACGAGATGGAGCGGCTGTTGCATATGCTGGTCCGAGATGGCGATCCGTTTGAGGGAAGCGTTAGCGTAACGAGGAAAAGCGATAAACTCGGGGTAACTTCAATATGTTCGAGGATAAAGCTTAGGGACCGGTCATTTTAGGGGGTGGGTCACAAAAAAATAAGACAGCCTTTAGGGGTGGGTCGCAAAAAAAGACAGCCTTTAGGGGTGGGTCATAAAAAAATAAGACAGTATTATAGTGCTGTTTTCAAACATGACAACAAATTTATCCAAAACTTGACAAAATACTTGAGTTAACATTTTTAACAAAGTGAGATTTGAACTCCTTTCACATTAATAAAACTCACAGCTGAACCAACACCTACAGTGAAAGTGGGAGAGTTATCTCCCTTCCCAACAGTTGACTTCTGTATGACATTGAGATATGCAAGTGGCGTGATATTCATCATTGAAGGTATGTTGTTGTACTTTTACTTGTCAGAAAACAAGTTGCACATATGAATAATTGTTGTTTTAATAATTCTGACAGTGTATTAAATGTAAATCTATACCATAAAAGATGAACCACAGCAATTCAACATGTGTTCTGTCAGACAACAAAACTTGATGTGACATGCATGGAAATCATTGGTAATTTGCATACTGTAGGTGTAGAATTATTTATTGGGGTAGGGAATGGGGGTGTGTTGGTGAATTTGTGTTTAGACCCCCATATATTAACTTTTTTAATTTTAATATCAAAGAATTCTAAATAATTTACGCTATTCGTTAATTTATTTTATGAAAAAAGTAAAACGCTTGGAATCAAGAAAAGTTTTCCTTGACAGTGATGATGATTTAGTGTATGCTGAAGTTGGTTGTGAGTCTAGTGAGACTGATACTGATACAGGGAGGATATGCAATAGAGTGTATACCAGATCTGGGAGACAAGTGAAAGTGAACCCACGTTACAGAAACTGAGTGATCAACATGCTAACATAAGAAACATTCTGATCAGAATGAGGTAAGATATATATGCTTTAATAAACATAAACAACAAACTTTAATGCTCTGTTAAGAATATAAATAGTGTAGGGGTGGGTCATAAAAAAATATGACAGGCATCAGTGGGGGGTCATAAACAATCATGACAGCTTTAAAGGGGCAGTAGCACGTTTTTTGACAATTTTATATTTTCAATTTTTCACTGATAATTGTATGTTAATGCTAAATGTATTACTTTGATAGTGTCAAAAATTTCATAACACAAACCAATTATCCATAGTCAGAGAACAAATTATTAAGATTCCCATAAAATCCATTGGCAGCCATTTTTGTGTGAACACCTTTAATTCATTTTATGTAAGAAAATGAATCGCATCACTTAACTTGATATTATTTTTTTTATTCATCATTGCTTCATTTAGTTTAGATACATTGTCTTTAGATTGGAAACATTTATTTTCATTTTCCTGACATCACCTTTTATTCCCCCTAAAAACGTGCTACTGCCCCTTTAAGGGGTGGGTCACTTTTTTTGGGACATACTGAGGGGAAATTTCACCGGCCCACCCCCCTATAATAAATGACCGGTCCCTTATTTTGATCAAACATCTTCTGCTAAATAATTTTGAAATCCTTTTCATGTTAAATGAATCTGGAACAAGTATATGTTCCACTTATGATCTTCCTTCTCAATGCTCTGGTGTGATATCTTTCTAAATCTTAAACAATCTGAATTTAAGTTTCTTGATCGTCTTGAAGGATATCCGATTCCATAAAATTTCTTGGTATACACAACAGATCATTGTAGGTTCTCCGATTGTTCCCGAAAGCAAATCTGAACTCGTAATATGTGTCTACTTTATATATATCCTCTCGTGTGAACCGGTCTACCCAAACAGCATCAGACGGTTTTACCCAGTGAAGCGATGTTACCAACTGCTTGTGTCTTAATTGCTGCCAGACTGGGGTTCACCATGTATTTGGGATAAACGATTGTAAAGAAGTTGGTGCCGGAAGGAACTCTTACAGGTTTCTCAAACTGGCATTCTCTCCCAACAGAGGCTTGAAATGTTGATACAGCCCCATGTTTTATTACGCTGAAATTCGTTGGTTCCGGAAGTTTACCCTAGCGGGAAATAAAATTGCATCACACTCCATTTGAATTTCTTAAACTAATGACAACGCTTCTCGCATGGAGAGGGTGGTTCATATCACAATGCTTTTGCCATGATTCAGTAGCCAAAATGATAATTATAGAACAGCCGCTGATTGCACAACTAACTTTGATTGCCTCCACCCAAGCAACTTTCTTTCTATCCCACAAAGTCAGCGTAATAGAACAGAAACTATGTCCTATATATTTCATGACTTGATCTGCGTCTGTGGGGAGAGAATGTCAACCAGGTGGATCTTTGTTCCATATGTGCTTGGTTTATAAAGAAGTCCGAAATATCTTCAATGCTTCAGCTACTCGTACAACGGTAACATGGGCAGCCTTCAACGACTTCCCTGTGAGAATTTAAAGAAATCCTAAACTGAAACAACATACATGTATTTACATTTTATATGTGGGTTGTGAGAAGTTAGATTTTGGGTCAATATTTTGAAATAATAAGTATATCAAGACCATATGAATTTTTGAAATATCAGAATTGCAACAGCAATAATTCTTAATTAAATGTTGGTTTCTGTAGATCTTGTTTTTTTGTTTAGAACATCTTTAAACACTTTCATTATCAATATCCATGTTTATTTTTGTTTAAATAGCGAATTGATAGATACAGAAATACCGAAGCGATCGGAAATTTACTAAAGCTAAACTTTAAGAACCTCTGCCATTGAAATTAACTCCCGATCACCACTTGATTTTCCTGCAATTTGTTGGGTGACAACGCTTTTCACTTTTTTGATAACATCGGAATCATCATTTTTTGGCTTAAGCAGTTTTCAATTTTCAACTTGGAGAGGCAACGTGGCATGAGTGCTTTTCAAATAAGTTGCTTCATCTGGCCTAAAAGTTCACAGCTGAAGAGCACATTGTTTCACTTTCAATACGTCAGATTCATTTGAAGACTGTTGAAAGAATGTGACACGGGTTCTGTATATCCAATCAATCAATCAATGCTATTCTTCACAACCAAATTTATTTTATGAACCAAACATAACCCAATCCAAAATTGTTAATGGTTTTATTTCATTTTCTGCATGATCTGTCGCACCAATTGGTTGCTTTAGTTTCCATCTCTGTTGTGTTTCTTGAAGACTCGAAGTTATGTTCTCTGTTGTGTTTCTTGAAGACTCAACGCTATGTTCTCTGATGTGTGCCGTCCTTCTGTTATCTTTGTTTCTAACACAACACTAATACTCTTCAGTTCCAATCCAGGAGTAAAGAAAAGGGCAAAAACCTGTTAAAGCTTTCAAGTGTTGATACTTGTCCATCCGTCATGGGTAATAGCAACATCAGGGGATCTTTCGATTTTGACGTGTTTAATAACTGAAATATTGTTCAAAACACGTTAAACACCATCTCACTCACTATGTCAGCTTCCACGTCCTCCAAACTCGTATTTCTGGCTATAACTTTTTAGCTCATCAGGTCTGAAAGACCCGATGGGCGCATGGCATGGCATGGCGTCCGTCTATCCGTCAACTTTTCACATTTTCGACTTCTTCTCCAGAACCAATAACTCTAGAGAGCTCAAATTTGATGTGGAGACTCCTTGGCAATTGAGGATTCTAAATTGTAGATTTCATGACCTCATGACCCCAAATGGGGTCACAGGGGTCAAAACCTTAAAAACCTATTTTCATCTTCTTCTCCAGTTCCAAAAGGTCTAGAGAGCTGAAATGTTGTATGTAGACTCCAGTCCTTGGCCAATGAGGATTCTAAATTTTAGGTTTGGTTACCCCTTGACCCAGGGGTCAAAACCTTAAAAACCTATTTTACTCCATCTTCCCCAGTTCCAAAAGTTCTAGAGAGCTAAAAAGTTGTGTGTAGATTCCTTGGCCAATGAGAATTCTAAATTTTAGGTTTGGTTACCCCTTGACCCAAATTGGGGTCAAAACCTTAAAAACATATTTTACTCCTTCTTCTCCAGTTTCAAATGGTCTAGAGAGCTAAAAAGTTGTGTGTAGACTCCTTGGCCAATGGGGATTCAAACTTGTAGATTTTGTGACCCAATGACCCTAAATGGGGTCACAGGGGTCAAAACCTTTTTCCATCAAAAGTCTGATGAGCTACAGAGCCCATGGCTCTATTTTTTCCAGTAAGCTTTCCAGAACTCGTATTCATAACTTGCTGCTCATACCTCGGGGGAACGATTTTGAGATGTTCACTTTTAAGGTCAAAGGTCAAGTTCAAGAGTTATGGAATCACTGTAAGAATTCAGAAAACACTGTTCGTCTGTACTTTCGAACATGTTCTTGCCTCTGCCTCTCAATCCTGTGTATACCTTGGTGAGGAAGGCGACAGAGGATGGAGGAATCTCACCTCGCTCTAGCAGTGACTCTCCCTCTACTGCAGCCTCTTACACCAATTGCTGAATGGAGCTTGAACCTGAGGTGGAGGGACCACTGCCGTGGGGGGTTCCGTCACGGGTGGTTTCTGATCATCTGTCGCACTTGTAGAAGGAACTGGACCCGGGGGACTTGTGGCGTCTGGATGGTGCACTCGTCTATGGTTTTCTAGGTCAGACCTACGGCTGTAGGCTCTGTCCCAATTGTCACACGAAACCCTCTGGCTTGAAATATGCTTTTCTCGTCCGTGTCTCTGAAGATTAATATTAGAGGAGAACGTCAGACGGCAACTTAAGCCATAAAATGCTTTTATCTGGAAGGAAAACATGTCAATGTCAAATATATATATCATCACTTTACTATCAATGCTTGAGGTTCGTTTCCCCTTTCGTTTTCTTGTCTTTTTCAGGTGCCAGTGTATATCAACTCTACCCTGAACTAGTCTACTTTACTATACTCTGCTGCTGGAAAGACTTCAGCCTATCTTAGTGAACAACTTTTCTTCTTTCCCTTGGGAGACTTCATCTTAGATTAAACTCCATACGTTGACTATAAAGTTACCCAAATACCTAAACCAAAACCCGGAACTTTGAAGTGAAGAATGTAAAACATGTCAACCCTGACCCAGAAGTAGGGGTCCCTGGCCCGGAAGTGATTCAGAGGTCGCATTTTCAGCTGATTCCTCAAAGGGGCGTGGCCCCGTCACAGCATGAATAAATGATCTGTACTGAATGAAATCTAGGGAAGACTTGAGGATTCTTCTTATCACAATGGAACCGAGGAACAATTTGACCTAAGTCTCTCCTGGGAGGATATAATCCTTCCTTCAATATATGTGAATGAATAAGCTCTAAGTGAAGGCCACTACACACTGCGACTAACTAGTGGATAACACTTGTTGTGTAAAAATACTATACTATTTGGACTTGATAACAACAGTCGATAGTAAATTACTGCAATCCATTATTGCGTCGGGAAACCATTCAACTTTAGATTATAATTGCTCATCAGAATACCGCTAGTTCAAACGCTATCAAAAGTTCTGCCACAGAATTTGATGGCACTGTACTCAGAGGTAGAAGTAGATTACCCAATTGATTTCTCTTTTGGTAGTTGCTGAACATGAACAGCTCTACAGTGATATCCTGGACAATCTCATTACAGTTCACATAACCACACACATTTATCACTACTAAGGTCGCTACTCAAATATGTAATGAAAGCCGTTTTTAAATACCACTTTTGACGGACCACTAAGACCTATCTGGCCACAATCTAGTGAATGCATGACTGCCCGTCACTGGTCACAACCCCTTTTTATGACGTCATTAACAGAATCAGCCTCGTTCTCTATTTTTTTGGCGGCAAGTTATACCAAAACCTCCTTAATCTGGTTTGCTATTTCTTTATCCATCTCTATATTGATAACCGCTGATCTTCCTAAATCGCCCCCTTCGCTTCTCCTCTTCACATGATCACCAATCGTCATGAAAGGAACGCAAACACGTCTTGTGCTTTCCTTAGCGACATACCATTCTTCACACCACTAATTGTTTCTTGTAATGCTAGATTGGAATTCTGTCGTTTTTTTGCCCATCTGAAATAAACATAAAACAAACAATTATTTTTTATCTATATGTATACATTTATTTTTCAATATTTCAATATATTTGGATTGCGGTCTTTTCAGTTTCTCGCCATTGATATCTTGGTGTATGGTATTACATGCACTGATTTTATTGAGAATGAAACTGGTCGTGTAATATCGTTCATTTTATTTTACATAATTAACAAAAGTATTTGTATGGTGATTATATTTATTTCATAATAATTATAAAGCTTACAAGATTATAAGTCATGTTATAAACAAGTTGCTCATTTTAAAAGTTCCGCGATTGGATGTTAATGTAGGTTGTTGCTAGGCAGCGTGGTGACGTGTTCATCCCAGAGATAACAAATCACATCGTCGATAACAATGAAGTTAGCATTCGGGTCTTTGTCTTAAAATAGACAACGGGATATCCTCAAGCACAAAGCCAAACAACACACATTTATTTCATTGTTTCCAGTCTCTACTGATTCCACTTAATATCATATTCATACCGGTATTTATTCCCGAGCTATAAATTTTATCAAAACACATCCGCCTGCAAAATAAAATAAAACAAAGAGGATATTAGGTTAAGGTCCAAAGGTGGGCAGATCTGTGGGCATCTCGAAGCTATGTGTTTAATCAGGGCAACATGAGTTACCAGCAAGGACAGCAGCAGCAGCAAAGTGAAGCAGTGAGAATAATGATAAATAAGCTAAATTCGAAATGTTCCTTGACACTGATAAGTGTAAGGATGTAAGATTCAGACTGAGAAGCCGTCATCTTGTAATTTTGAGTAAGAAGTAGATAAAATTAAATGCCACCCACGAGATCCACGCCAAGCACAAATTGCCACATCGAACCTTTAAGGGAGTTATACCTAGTAGCCATTATTATAGGGATTAGTCAGGAGATAAGATATTTGAGATAGCTTGAAACAGTTCGTCTGTAAAGACATCCAACCCCTGACAAGAGAGATGGATACCATCCCAGCTGTACATAGCTGTGGTCTCCACAATGATGTGTGGGTGCTGCACAACCTCTCCCCCCATCTCGCGCACCCACAACCACTGGACTCATTACCTTATCGTGGTGTGGTGGTTTGTGTGCTTCGACGACCCCGAGAGCTATGCCAGCTGGAGCTTACATGCTCCTGGTAGGGTCACCAAAGCTGGACAGGTCTACGGGTAGAAGCCAGACCAAATTTGAGTCCTTCTAAAACCTGCTTTCTATCTCTTACTATGCCTTTCTTTCCGTCTTTTCCCTCATCCTTTCGATCCCTTTCTCCCTGATCTGTCTACTCTCTTTTGGATGGCAACATCCACGTGTTTAATAACTGAAATATTGTTCAAAACACGTTAAACACCATCTCACTCACTCACTCACATCTCTCGCACCCGTCTGTCAAGCTTACTCCTGGACAGTTCAACTGCGTCGAAGTTCCGGGCCGTCTGTCAGTGCCTCCTTGGCAACATCGATGACCAGATGATGGTAGTTTCTGGCATCAGTCGCTTGATTCGCAACAGGTCGGCGTGAATGTCCAGGTAAAGCTCGCTGGCCTTGATGGAGCCCAGGTCGTTCGAACCAAGGTGTACGACGAGGGCCCTGGGATGCTGAGTGGTCGGTCTAAGTTGGTTCTCGACGGTCCTGGTGAAATGTTGCCACCGCATCCCACCCCTGGCCAGCCACAGACAGGATGTCAACCAGGTGTCTCGCGCCACATGTTGACTAGCTCTAGCCAAGTATCTGAGCCCACAAACCAAACTGCAACATAAACGTAAACGGCAGAGCGTTTCTTTTAATGAAAGTACATGCAATCATAAACGTATATAAGTGTCATAAGCATCAGACCCCCATCTACCCAGTTTTTTTATTACGTCGGCGGAAACGCCGTTTCCGGCCGCTTAGGTCGCTGCGCCTATATAGCCTGAACGAGTGAGATTTAAAGCTATCTGCTGAGATTCCGCTATTTGCCAACGCCTTCTTCAACAATGAAAATTATATCTTGTCAGTCGGGATTCCCACCATTAATCGGCGAGCTTACCTCGGTAATTTGACCGACTCTGGCGGGAACACAGGGTGATGTTAGTTCAGCTACTGAATTTGAAAGATTGGAGTTAGATTTATTAAGTATTTCTAAAATCGCCCTAAAGTGCGACGAAAGCTGATGTGCCGATGTTCCATGAATGTCGTGTTCATTACTTGATGTGGCGGCAGGAGAACTTACATTTCTCGCTGGAGGCGCCACAAAGAGGGATGAATCCACATGTGTACATTAGTTACGGTAGAAGGGGGTCGTGAAAATTTATAATGGCTAGCACACTCACCTGACTCATTTACTTGCGCGTCCGTTCTTCTCTGTGTCCCGATACATTTATGTTTCCTTGCGGCCTGACTGGCTGCGTGCAGTAGAAGGTTGAGCAGGAAGAAGAAAGAACGTGACGTCATTAATTACCAGGAAGTTACGTAGATGAAGAAAGGTGAGGAAGAACATAAATGACAGTGCGAATGGTTTCAATAAAAGCATTTAGCATTTAGAGCTAATTGAGATTAATCAATACATGATTGTTATACTCAATAAAAAGTATTCATTAATTGTGTGACCTTGAAGGTCAAAGTCATGAGATATGAGTGCACCTAATTTAGGTATAACTCTATCCGATTTAGCTTTTCAGAACTCATGGTAATCATTATGACATGTACATTTTCAAGGTCAAAGGTCAAGGTCACGAGTTCAAAAATACCTACAAAATTCCTTGTAAACACGATAACTTGAAAAGGTTTTGTGCTATGAAGCTCTAACTTGGTGTATATCATCCTTGGAAAAGTAAAAAGAATTGAAAAGGTTTCGGCTACAACCCCCCACAAAGGTCAAGGTCACAGTAAGGTCGTGACTTTAGCATGGTTTAGCGAAAGTGCTTAATTTTAACTATGAACACTTTTTATAAATACATGATTGTTATACTCAATAAAAATGTTAATTGATTGTGTGACCTTAAAGGTCGAAGGTCATGAGATACGAGTAATTGCAATGTGCACCTAATTAGGGTATAACTTTATCCCATTTAGCTTTTCAGAATTCATAAACATGTTTACTCTTCCAGGGAATCATGATGACATGTTCACTTTCAAGGTCACGAATTTCTTAAAAACACGATAACTTGAAAAGTTATTGTGCTATGAAAATTTTGTATATATCATTCCTTCGAAAAGTACAACATTTTCAAAAGTTTTGGGTCACGAAGGTTTAGGTCACAGCAAGGTCAACATATATTGAGAAAATGGATTATTTAATGTTTTAACACTTTTAATTCATTACATTAATGTTAAACTCAATGAATGTGTTCATTGATTGTGTGACCTGGAGTGTCAAAGGTCAAGGTCACGAGAAAAAGTTTCAGGGCGGCTCTGCTTTTGGCTGCTAACTAAAGCGTTCACTTCCATGATCTTTCCGACGTTTGTGTCTATCCATGTTAGAGGGTTTTTGGGAATCGTAACTACTGTCATTACATTTTAGTGTTAGATTTTAGTTCTTCTTTCTACGGTGGGTTTTCTTTTTAGTGTCTTTTGCCACTGCAGGCTTGATGGGTGCGGAGACAGAGGTGGACTCACTGATCTCCAAGAAACTGCCTTCTGTGCCTGAAATCTCCATATGTGCAGAAAAATGTCAAGACATTACATGTACTACAGTATTTCGATATGAGCCTTCATACAGATAAGTAAAACAGAGCCATTGGCTCTGTAGCTCATCAGGCTTCATCATCAACTAAGATGTAGAGTGTGGCAAATGTGATTCCCCCTTGTAGAGGCCACAGGGTCACCAATCATAAAATTACGTATATAGCAGTGTATAAAATAGATTGGAAATCGAGCCTGTCCTGAAAATTCTTTGGTCAATTCCTTTGGGAAATTTAAGAAAAATAACCAATAGTCCTAACCAAAAAGTAACCAGTCCTGGCAAAAAGTAGCCAGTTCAAGGACTGGCTGACGGGCAATATTTTAAACATTGTATATAGGCGACAAGTTTCAGTTCTCTAGGCCTTATACTTCAGGAGAAGATGAAAATAGATTTGAAGGACGTTCCTGTTGCCTTTAATATTATTATAAAGCTACAATTCATCATCCTCACTAGTCAAGGAGTCTGTACACAGGCCTGTTCTAGGCTTTATGCTTCTGGAGAAGAAAATGAAAATAGGTTTTTAGGGTGTGGCCCCTGTGGCCCTTATTAGGGGTCACAGGGCCACCAAAGCTACAATTTATAATCTTCACTTGTCAAGGAGTCTGTACACAAAGTTTCAGCTTTCTAGGCCTCATGGTTCTGGAGAAGATGATGAAAATAGGGTTTTAGGGCGTGGCCCCTGTGGTCAAAATCAATAACATTTTTCTGAAGAAAAAAAACCTTTTTAAAAAAGCAATATGTTGTCCTATTTCTGAATACCTTTTACTTCTTTTAGAGAATCTTTGAGTTCCCTCATCTTCATCCTCGGATGCTGCCTTCTGCAGGTCAGATTCATATTCTGCCCTGACCAGTTTTTCTCTTGCGCGCTCATACGTATATAGAAGCAAATGTTCTTCATCAAAACTCAATGATGTCACACAATGACATTTATAGCAGAATTCAAAACAAAACAAACATACGGTTTCACTTTGAATATTAAAGTTCACTTCCAAACTAGAAAATTGTCACGGCACACTTAAAACATATATTAAAAGAATAACATATTTCGAAAAACAGATTAGTAATCGGCATCTACCTATTTATAAATCATATATGGTGTTTATTATTGTTATATGTTTAATTCAAATCAGTTTTAAAGCTACTAACCTACTACCTACTAAGAGTAATTGAAGGGTCCGAGTGACGGGGTATCTAAAACATCATTGAAAATGATTGAAATGAAGATATTCTGACAGCTGAAATGATTTACTATAAATCAACCATTTCCTTGAAGCCTTGAGTTTGGTTGCAGAACGTACAATCACAATGAAATCGAGTGGTTTTCGAGTTTGGTTGCAGTCCCTATAGGCAACTGCAACCAAATTATTTTCTAGCAATTATCCATCATTTTTCGTGTCTTGACAAACACTCATTTGGTTGCAGAGATTTAAGTTGCCTGTTGAATAGCAAAGAGGCAAGTTTGGCTGCAGGAGTTTTATAATTTACCTTATTTTACGTGAAAACAAAAACAAATCAGGATTTCCATTTTGACAGATTCCCTCTCGCACTGTGAGTGACGTAATGCCATGCGGTATGTAACGTGTCCTACAATTGCTTGATTCAATCTCAAACATTTCAAACAATTTTTCAAATTTCCTAATTTTTGATTTATAATTGATTTTGTTCTGTTTTTGGATAGAAATAATTTGTTAAACTTACTCAATGATGTTTATTTTCTATCAAAATCATTTTTCAATTAAAGGGATTCCTGACAGCCAATGAGAATCGTTTTGAGATATGACAACAATTCGAATTCGCTATGGGAGCACGTTGAAACACAGAAATGAAATTTAGGGATCAATTTGGTCAAATAATGTCAAAAGTACCTACATGTACCATTCCATGCTTTGTGATAGAAACTGTTAAAATAATCAAGGTCAGTGAAATATTTCTATCCATAATGTCAGAAACGATTTCAAAACATGATGTGACATGATCGAAAACCGGACTCGATAGCGATCGGTAAGTGGCTTGTGTGTCATTGAAATGTAAATACAAAGCCAGATAAGTGATCAACAGTTGTCAAAGCATCATAAATTCCATCTGCAACCAAATTTCTTCAAGCCCAGGCTCTTCTGTTTGATAAAAACATGTATTTTCTTGAAAAAATAATTTGGTTGCAGGTGCCTATAGGGGAAATTATGTGATTTCATTGTGAATAATCTTTCTGCAACCAAATTCAATGGTGTCATTCAATATATCATGGTATAGATAATTATCTCAGCTTTCAGAATATTCCAAAATGAGTCTTTTTCAAGAGCTAGGTTGCATTTAACAGTCCTTTTTGACACCCCGTCATACGGACCCTTCAATTACTCTTAGGCCAACATTTTAATACCTGCATCACTAATTGGAAACGATTTCCAATCTCTTCCCGGCTCCTTCTTGTTTTTAACAGCTTTGTTAAGTTTCGTCTGTTACTTTAAGTCTGGCCAAAAGCAGAAGCTTGTTCCATCTAACCAGTATACCGGTACCACAGCGATGGCATGTTCATCCGTGAATTCCACCACTTTGAAATTTACTACTTTTTTGGACATTTTCCCTATAAGTAGTAGATACGGGTTGAATTTGAAACTGGAAAATTGAAAACATGTAAACAATAAAATACCATAATAAGAACAGATACCCCGTTTATATTTCTACTAATGTAACGTATAGCTTCAAGCTTCAACATCCTTTATATCATAGTAGTCAACAGCAAATAAAAAGAGGATCTTCAAGAGGTACCTCTTTCACTGAATTACTTTACTTCCAGGCTCAGCAGCGGTAGCGTCAGTTCAAGCAACACAGTCAATCACAGTAAATGTAGTAGTGGAATCACGACAAATTTGTCTTTCATGGGCAATATGACATATTTTCTTTCTTATGACTGAATTTGGGCAGATTCAAGCTTGCCAGAGTCTATGCACTCTATGAATTGAAAGTTTTGATGATTCCAGAGGATACATAAAGCAATTGTCTATACAAGTAATTAAGAGCACTGCACTTCGTTGCAAAAAAGCTTTGTTCTTTGTGTATACACAACGTTTTACAGTACAGTTTACAAATTGCAGCTAATTCTTATATTGACGTTCGAATTTTTTGGTACTGAGCGGAATTACCCACAAGGGTGAGCGAAATTAGCCCCGGATGACTGGAATTAGCGCCTACTCTTGAACTACGACGTCATTTCCCAATTGCCTTCATTATGGAGAGTAAATACAGTACCTGGCCAAAATTGAGTCATCATAAGCGAGATTCGTTTAGAGTTTCTGTCATGTTAGGCAACATGGGATTTACGCGCATCTAGAGTGTTTTCTCATAATCCAATCTGCTCTTCACAAATTTCATCAACTCCAAGATATTTGTCCATAGATTTGACATCATCTTTCCTTTCTGCTTAAGAGCAAGAGTTAAAGCTTGCATGTAAATATTTTGATATAACATGCAACACAATAACTATGTGACGTAAGGCGCGTGACGGAAATGGGAATAAGAGATTATCTGCTTTTGAAACTGCTTCACTTAACATTATTTCCCCGCATGAAACGTGGTCAATCAATGATTCCATAGGGTTATATCTGTATCTTTCAATAACGTAAGATAGAAATATACCAAATTGGCTAATACGGCTATTCCATAAGACATGAACAGGGTGTTTGTACAAATCTTTCACATTTCATAAATCAAATTGACAATGAGATTACATACAATTTCAATCTCACTTGTAATTGATTAAAAAAAGGAAACGAACGTCATGCAATTCTTTTTCAGGAAATATGTCACAAGATTAAAAAGACCATTATGCAATGCAATCTCAACTGCTAAATCTAAAAAAACTGTCTTACAATTTCAAATACCACATGTTTACACCTTAACCTGTTATTGTTGTCATGTGATATGCATTGTAATTGCATAAATGCACCAATAACAAGCATGTTTGATACATTAAAATCCCACATATGCTTTTATTTCAATCCAAATTGTGTTTTATTTGTAAACATTCATTATAATCATTCAAATACTGCTCAAATTGTTTATCATGTTTTGAAAATGATATATTGAGACTATCTCATTTTGTCGAATATCATTTCTATCTCATCGAGTAGAGTGAGAAAGTGATATTTTCACGAGTGTTAATGACACTTTCTCACTTCAGGAGATGAGATAGAAATGATACTCGCCAAAACAATGGTCTATTTTTTATTTATTTATTATTTTAACATCCTAAAACGCAGACATCGTAAGGCTAAGTTTAACTCTTCTGATGAATGTCCGTCTAGCAATTCTATGTCGGTAGAAATAGTTCGACAGAAATAAATCGATTTTGAATCAGGACGATTATCTTGAAAGCTTTGTAATTTGTGGATGTTAATTGATATTAAACCAAAATAATGTTTTTGGTTATAACTTCGTGAAAAAATGCTCAGTATGTATTTTGGAAAGTCTGTTTTGACGCGAACTGATACCATGTGTGAAGCGCTGTGTCAGTGTAACAGTTCTATCGCTTCGTACATTTGTTTGCGATAAAATAATAATAAATAATAGTATACTTATATTGAAGGATACATCCATGTGCATTATATGCTCCAAGCCCATAGAAGGAAGGGAGTACAAGATCTATGAGACATGTTGAAAGGCAATTCTGAAGATGTAGGTCTCTGAGATTTAAAAAGAAACAATTCATGGCAATCACGCAGATTTTGAGGCAGTAATTCCAGGCTGATGATGCTGCATAGAGGAAAAGGAACGAACTTTTCCGTGGATGAGTTGACTGAGAGAGGCACAAGGAGGGTATTGTCTTAAAAACGAAGAGTTCGAGGTGGTCTGTGGACAGAGTCACTTAGATATGAAGGGGCAGATCCGTAGAGGCATTGGAAACTGAGGCAGAGAATCTTAAACAGAATCCTGTATTCAATTTGAAACCAATGTAGGGATTTGAAGAGAGGTTTGACTTCATCATACTGCCTGGATTGAGTTACAATGCGTGCCGCCGCATTTTGGATGCTGGCGATCCTCAAGTGACAAATTTGAGTCCACAACAACACCAAGATCTTTAACATTATTAGAGATAAAAATGACCGAATTGTCAAATTCAAAACTATCACAAATCAAACTTTCTCGTCTTTTCGATGCACTCAGTTATTGTGGTGTTCAGTTTCAGTTTGTTGTCATACATCCAGGATTTGAAGTCCCTGTACAGCAGTATGCGGAGAGTTTGGATCCAAGAACTTGTAAAGCTGTTAGTCGTCGGCATAATAGTGATGATTGATATGGCAGTCATCAACGAAAGTTCCCATCTCTTTCACATACAGAGTGAAGAGTACTGGGCCAAGGACAGACCCTTGTGGTACTCCACAGGTAAGATCTACTGGGGTTGAGCGCTGGTGATCTATCAGAACACACTGGTCTCACTGGAGGAGAGGTAGGACTTGAACCACTCTAGTGCAATACCGCCAACATGGAAGTCTGAGTTAAGGCGATGGAGGAGCCTTTCATGATCCATAGTGTCAAATGCACTGCTTAAGTCCAACAAAATCATAATGCCAATTTGTTTGTTGTCGATTCCAAGTCGGAGATCACTGAGAACTTTCAGCACCGCTGTCTCTTTGCTGTGGGAGTTACGGTATGCAGATTGAAGATGATCATGAAGGTTGTATCTTTAATTTGAAGATGTTCCGATTGTCGAGTGCACACTGCACGTTACCCAAGCTTTCAAGAATTATTAACTACTGTAACAATATATGAATTATTTTATGGCTTTGATATCGATGGATACATTTGCACTGCCAAATTGTAAGTTACATACCCAAAACATCGCAAAGAATCGTTTCTCTTCAATTTTAACCAACGCTGTGACGAGAGGCGAGAGGCCTGCGTTCGATATCCTTCAAGGGAAATGATCCTGTTTCAAAGGGAGGTAATAGGTTCGGTCATACCTTTCTCACCGTGAAATCTGGTAAGAATTGATGAGAGTCATATCTGATAAGTGTCTAGTTGAGTTCTAGTACATTACTCACCAAGTGTCAATAAGGTATTTGTATTTTTAGAAAAACGCAACAATGGGACTGTATATTCAATTGATATTGACAAACGTCAGTTGTAATGCAATCAGAAGAAACTTGCATTTTAGTATATTGAAGCTAAAACACCGTACAAGTCGTACATGCTGCACCATGCTGACTAGAATATTTTTTTGCTGCACATGAAAGACCGTCGTACACGTGTTTGGAGACAAAGACAATCAGCAATGGTTCCCCGCAATATTCAGGAGACAATTCCTTTTAGAGGAGGGTCAGAAATGATATGGGAGTGCATTTCCATGAAATGTAAGATAGACCTCTTTACCATACATGGAAGTCGGTACCAACAAGATGTCCTTGACAGGACCATCAGCCAACATTTTGATTAACCTCCATGGGTGACAATACCAGGACACACAGAGGCCTTGCCTTACCGTCTTGCAACAAAATGATTTTCAGATATTTGCATGGCCAGCTGAGCCCGGATATCTATCCCTTTGAACATTTCTAGGACATTTCTCGCCGCCGTGTTCGACAACGTTATCCCTTACTCAAACGTTCAACTCATTGTTTGCCATTGATATTAGGGATGCAGAGCTTCTTGATTCAGTTGTACGATTACAGGGAGGCAACGCTAAATATTGGCGGAAAGTCTGAACACGTACTTGCAGAGCATTATCCTTTGTTCCCGTGTGTATTGCTGATGTCAGTTCATGGATGTCTGCAAAAATGCTGAAGTTAAACGGAGGTAAAACCGAAATTATCCTCACTGGCCATTAGTTTAAGGGTCTGTGAGCAGTCATTGACTGTGGCTGATTCAGTCGTTAACTTTTTAGCTCATCTGGCCTGTAAGGCCCGATGGGCTTATGGCATGGCATGGTGTCCGGCGTCCGTCCGTCCATCCGTCCATAAACTTTGTGGAATTTCGACTTCTACTCCAGAATCATAAGGCCTAGAAAGCTACTTCTTGGCTATTGAGGATTATAAATTGTAGCTTTGGTGGCCCTGTGACCCCTAATAAGGGCCACATATGCCACGCCCTAAAAACCTATTTTCATCTTCTTCTCCAGAACCACGGGGCCTAGAAAGCTGAAACTTTGTGTACAGACTCTTTGACTAGTGAAGATTATAAATTGTAGCTTTGGTGGCCCTGTGATCCCTAATAATGGCCACATATGCCACGCCCTAAAAACCTATTTCCATCTTCTTCTCCAGAACCATGAGCCCCAGAAAGCTGAAACTTTGTGTACAGACTCCTTGACTAGTGAAGATTATAAATTGTAGCTTTGGTGGCCCTGTGACCCCTAATAAGGGCCACATATGCCACGCCCTAAAAACCTATTTTCATCTTCTTCTCTAGAAGCATAAGGCCTAGAAAGCTGAAACTTTGTGTACAGACTCCTTGACTAGTGAAGATTCTAAATTGGAGCTTTATAATAATAATAATGGTAACAGGAACGTCCTTCAAATCTATTTTCATCTTCTCCTGAAGTATAAGGCCTAGAAACTGAAACTTGTCGCATGTATACAGTGTTTAAAATATTGCCCGTCAGCCAGTGCTTGAACTGGCTACTTTTTGCCAGGACTGGTTACTTTTTGGTCAGGACTGGTAACTTTTTGGTCAGGACTGGTAACTTTTCAATTTTTTTCTTAAATTTCCCAAAGGAATTGACCAATAAATGTTAGGACAGGCTAGATTTCCAATCTATTTAATACACTGCTATATACTTAATTTTATGATTGGTGACCCTGTGGCCACTACAAAGGGGGAATCACATTGGCCACACTCTACGGCATAGCTGATGTTGAAGCCTGATGAGCTACAGAGCCAATGGCTATATTTTTTAAGTCTTTAACAAGCCTTGGCGTCCAAATTGACGAGGGACTCACCATGGCAAGTGAATTCCATAGTCATACTACCATTTAAAGAACATAGGGCACATTCGCAATCTACTCTCGTCTGAAGCAACGCACAATCTTGATTGATCTTTTATACTTTCAAAACTGACTATTGTATCATCCTCCTTGTCAACATTCGACAGGACCTTATTCTAAAACTAGAACGTGTGCAAAACGCGGCTGCTCGAATCATATCCTTGAAAGGAAATAACTTTCACATCATACCTGTGCTGATGTCACTACACTGGCTTCCCTTAAAAGCCAGAGTACATTTCAAGGTTCTCACCCTCTGCTACCATGGCACAGCTCCAGCCTACCTCTCAGATATTACGCAAAAGTATTCTCCAGTCAGGACTTTGAGATAAAATGACCAAATGCCATTTGAAACTCCGAAAGCGAAATTGAAATCTGTCGGACACAGATCATTCAAATTAAGCTCTGCTACACTCTGGAATCAACTTCCATTAGATACAAAGAAGCTACCTATTTGGATTTGTTCAAAGCAGTTTTGAAAACACATCTGTTTAGGCAGTACTATCCAGCTTGATTGGACTCTGATGAATCGTTGTAGCGCTGTGAGCAATCACTAAGTGACTGGATACTAGCGCTTAACAAGTTTAAATCGGCTTCACGTTTATTTTTTACTCTCATTGCAATATTAAATCCTCAAAAAGTATTTTGTCATTGATCTTTCCACATTTTTTGTAAAGATATCAAACGCTAGTCATTATTGTTATAAAAATTCGCATATACATGTAAGCTTGACTATTATTACTCAGTATAAAAAATCAAAGACATTTTTGTGTAGCACAAAGATTTTTGACTCAATATGAATGAAACTGTACATTACAACGTTTAGAAACAATTTATGTATCAAATTCAAATTCACCATTTTCTCCCCACAAAGGCAGATCAAGTCTTGTTGATTTAGCCTCTGTTCTATTAAGACGAGTTTGTGGGATAGATTGGGAGATGCCTGATTGGAGGCAATCAAAATTAGTTGTGCAATCAGCGACGCTGTTCTTACATCATCATGCTACTGAAACAAGGCAAATGCATTGTGATATGAACCACCCTTTCCATGCGAGAAGCCTTGTCATTTGATAAAGAAATTCAAATGTATTGAGATGAAAGTTTTTTCCGCCAGGGGAAACTGCCGGAACCCCAGGATTTCGGCGTAATAGAACAGAGGCTCAATCAACATGACTTGATCTGCCTCTGTGGGGAGAGAATGCAAATTCACATACTTTCATTAGATTTCATGTAAGAAGTCTTAAGAGTTTCAATGATGTGTAATTGTCATCCAATGTTATGTAACTTCCTACACGCTATGTTGCTCTTTTCATTGTTTTAGATACGTATTGATTTCTTTATAAGTTTACATATACTAATTTGGTCATCAACTGTTAAAAAACCTTTTGAAAATCGGGTCGTTTTAAAATCTTAAATTAAATAGGGAAACACACTTGTCAACAAATTTTCAAATTTACTTTAAGGAAGAAATAGTTCGTCTGTGTCTGATGAAGAAGCAAAACTTTATTTAAGTGGCAACAAAGGACGTGAAGATCGCTTTAGAGGGACATCGATAGTATAGAAATGAGACAACTGATTTAGCATAGAAAAAGTGAAAATATGAAAGCGATCTTCTCTTTGTGGTTCTTTAAAGTTATATGTGTATGTGTTTGTTACCGTGTATCCAATGTGTTTAATTTTCTTTGTCAAGCAATTTCGATTCAAACCACAGAGAGTGAATCACTTTTCGAAACTTTTTATAAACAACAGAACGAACATTTCCAATAAAACAGGAAATGTGATGAGATTTTGTTTGATTCGAAATAATCTCGAGAAAGAGACCTTTAGCAACATGTAATCTCCTGGGATAAAGGAAGATACATTAACGGAGCGAAGTGGATATCTCTTAATAATATACACACATTCAGTACTTCTTCTATTGGCCCCATGGCACATTCTTGCTCTCTAGGATGTTTTCACATTCCGTAAGTCGTTAACGATCACGTTTACTGGGACTATGTACAGTGGTTTATATTCCTAATACCTACTTACAATATGTTATGGTCGCTGTAAACTTGAAACCTGTGTGTTCCAGGAGGATTTTCAACCAGACTATAAAAACTGAATATATGTCATATTCTTCTTTACAAATATTCATTAATACTTTTTAATTAGTACACTGAGGATTTTCAAATTTCAAATAAAATATTTTTTTTCCTTAAATTTTAACATTTAGTAAGAGAATCTCAAAATGTGATTTTCACTGCTTATCCATGTGGGAACTACATATGTATTAAAAATACATGGCATGTATCGATTCCAAAAGATGATAGAAAGGGCAGAAGAGAGGATATCTGCAATTAGAACAATGAAACCTTTATAGGTGTCTCCATTAAGTACATTTATAAACATAAATGCATTCAATAACTACAAACGTGGACTATGTAAGCTTATTCTTATCACTGCGCTGCGGTCCGCTGTATTAACGTGTAAAAATAGTAGACTTTTCGATATACTACCAGTATTGATATGCTAAACAGATATACCCATAGGTTAGTACAAATTAACCCTTTTAACTTGGCCCTGCACCATGCACTCGAGACACATGTAAATCCATAGAGGTCATTATGTTAACCAAACAACAATGGATTCTTTCAAATACAAGCATATTGTGCAATATATGATAGTTAAAATGTTAGTTTAAATATGGATTCGATACCTTAAAGGGGCAGCAGCATGTTTAGAGGGGATATAAGGTGTTGTCAGGAAAATTAATATAAATGGCTCCAATTGAAAGACAATGTAGTTAAACTAAATAAAGCAGTAATTAATCAAATATATAATGTATAGCTCAACCATGCGATCCTCCTTTTCTTACCTAATATGATTAAAGGTGTTCACAAAAATGGCCGTCAATGGACTTTATGTGAATCTGTATAATTAGGCATTAACGTACAATTATCCGTGATGTTTTTGAATTAAAAAACGTTCTACTGTCCCTTTAACTATACACGTGATACAATGAATACATCGGATACATTTGCTTTTCCATGTTCTCTGTTCAAGATATGTTGATTATAAAACATCATCATTTATCATTTTTGATACAATGCTTATTCATTATTCATTATTATTAGATAGAATAAATTTATTTGCTTCTGTTTGACATACCGTTGCAATTGATGGAGGTCAAACCTTTATAAGTTGGTTAAAACGATTACAACAACAGCTGCATGTCCACGTTTAATTGATGTCCAATGATTTATGATTCGATTCCTTTTTGTCAAGCATTCATTGTGATCCAAAGCTGGTTACTAGTTTACGAAACAAAGATTACAACAAACACATTAGTTTCTAAACGGATTTCGTCTGTCAAAGAAAGTCGATCTTAAAATAAGAGACCATTAAATCATATATACGACATCAAAGATAAAGTAATGTGTCGTACTTTAGTTTTACTTTTCATAAAAGCAATCATCCTGTCTCAGGGTACGAACGTTACGCTAACTCCACTAATCTGTACCCTGGACTCAGAAGCTAGTGCAAAAGCAATTGACTGTTGATTTTGTTATGTTAACACACTTGTTTCTATTGACAAATAAAGGTTATAAGAAATAAGAATAACATGATTTTTTTAGTATATACAATAATAGTTTAACAAGTCAACAATCATAACTTTGATCTGACCGAGTTGTTAAACAAAATGGAAGATAGTAGCAAATTGATAATACCACGATGCCCGATATATAAGTGCATGTGTAACGTGCAATCTAGGAATGGTCACAATCTGCAGATTGTGAGCTCACAATCTGCAGATTGTTCGAACAATCTAGGAATATTTTTCATTCTTAGATTGTTTAAACAATCTGCAGATTGTGAGGCCTGCACAATCTGGGAATGATCACAATCTAGGAATGATTTGTGTCACACTGACTGAGTAGCGTAGTCCATTCCCAGATTGTGAAGGGCTATAAGTGGTAATCTATCTTCATTTTATGGACTATAGAGATCGATTCCTAGATTGTGAGGTGCTCTAAGCTGGTCTTGGCGTCCCTCTGGTGGGACAGTGTGGTCTATTCCTAGATTGTAAAGGTCTTTGTACGTGACTTTGAATCTTAATGAACAACTTTAAGGGACGATTCCCAGATTGTGAAGGGCTTTTAACCCGACTTTGAGTCCTACTGGTCGACTATGAGAGACGATTCCCAGATTGTGAAGGGCTTTGTACGCGACTTTGACACTTAATGAATAACTGTAAGGGACGATTCCCAGATTGTGAGGGGCTATGTGTGCGTCTTTGAGTTTTTATTAACAATTTTGAGAGACGATTCCTAGATTTTGAGGGGCTTTGTACGCGACTTTGGGACCTACTGATCGACTATGAGAGACGATTCCCAGATTGTGAAGGGCTTTGTACGCGACTTTAAACTTAATGAATAACTGTAAGGGACGATTCCCAGATTGTGAGGGGCTTTTTACGCGACTTTGAGACTTAATGAATAACTGTAAGGGACGATTCCCAGATTGAGAGGGGCTATGTGTGCGTCTTTGAGTCTTTATTAACAATTTTGAGAGACGATTCCCAGATTGTTAGGGGCTTTGTTCGCGACTTTGGGACCTACTGATCGACTTGGAGAGACGATTTTCAGATTGTGAAGGGCTTTGTACGCCACTTTGACTCTTAATGAAAAACTGTAAGGGACGATTCCCAGATTGTGAAGGGCTTTTAACGCGATTTTGAGTCCTACTGATCGACTTTGAGAGACGATTCTCAGATTGTGAAGGGCTTTGTACGCGACTTTGACACTTTATGAATAACTTTAAGGGACGATTCCCAGATTGTGAAGGGCTTTGTACCCGACTTTGAGTCCTACTGGTCGACTATGAGAGACGATTCCCAGATTGTGAGGGGCTTTGAACGCGACTTTAAACTTAATGAATAACTGTAAGGGACGATTCCCAGATTGTGAGGGGCTTTTTACGCGACTTTGAGACTTAATGAATAACTGTAAGGGACGATTCCTAGATTTTGAGGGGCTTTGTACGCGACTTTGAATCCCACTGATCGACTTAGAGAGACGATTATCAGATTGTGAAGGGCTTTGTACGCCACTTTGACACTTAATGAAAACTGTAAGGAACGATTCCCAGATTGTGAAGGGCTTTTAACGCGATTTTGAGTCCTACTGATCGACTTTGAGAGACGATTCTCAGATAATGAAGGGCTTTGTACGCGACTTTGACACTTTATGAATAACTGTAAGGGACGATTCCCAGATTGTGAGGGGCTATGTGTGGGTCTTTGGGTCTTTATTTACAATTTTGAGAGACGATTCCCAGACTGTGAAGGGCTTTGTACGCGACTTTGACACTTAATGAATAACTGTAAGGGACGATTCCCAGATTGTGAGGGGCTATGTGTGCGTCTTTGAGTCTTTATTAACAATTTTGAGAGACGATTCCTAGATTTTGAGGGGCTTTGTACGCGACTTTGGGACCTACTGATCGACTATGAGAGACGATTCCCAGATTGTGAAGGGCTTTGTACGCGACTTTGACACTTAATGAATAACTGTAAGGGACGATTCCCAGATTGTGAGGGGCTATGTGTGCGTCTTTGATTCTTTATTAATAAGTTTGAGAGACGATTCCCAGATTGTGAGGGGCTTTTTACGCGACTTTGAATCCCACTGATCGACTTTGACAGACGATTCTCAGATTGTGATGGGCTTTTTACGCGACTTTGGGACCTACTGAATAACTGTAAAGGACGATACCCAGATTATGAAGGGCTTTTTACGCGACTTTGAGTCCTACTGATCGACTGTGAGAGACGATTCTCAGATTGTGAATGCCTTTGTACGCGACTTTGGGACTTAATGAATAACTGTAAGGGACGATTTCCAGATTGTGAGGGGCTATGTGTGGGTCTTTGAGTCTTTACTAATAATATTGAGAGACGATTCCTAGATTGTGAGGGGCTTTGTACACGACTTTGAGACTTAATGAATAACTGTAAGGGACTTTTATAAATACATAGGATGAAGTATAAAAGTACATATGGATTAAAGTACATGTAACGTGTCAATAAAATGACATATGATACATTGAATTACATTAAAACGGGAAATTACAGGGGAAAAGATTATAGAATAACTCACAGCAGAAAGGTCACAGTAAAAAGTCACAAACTATATCATACAATATCATACAAGATTAGTTGTGTTTGCTTTGTGCTGACAAAAAGTTAGATGGTGTTAAGTACTGTAGCTTAGTATGACCTATCATTGTAAGGTGGTTCTGTTAAAAAGTAATTCCCACATCAATGCGTTTTTTTGTTTAGAAGAGTGAGAAGAATCCTCTCTATTTTCAGGTATTTATTTATTGTTGATTTTTTTTATAGATTTATCTTAAGTCATGAAGATTAAAGTATCAAAGTTTACTTATTTACGTTGCTTTCATTTCCTGAAAAATTCTTTTACGTATTTTATTTCATAATTCCATTCAATCATCAAATGCTGTCTGTATCAATCGACCAGTAAAATTTAAAAACTCTCACCTAGGATCTACATCGTCGCCAAAAATGACCAATTGTAGTGTGTTAATCAGTCCTCTGTGCGGTGTCCGGAAAAAAAGTTCTCGGAAAAAAGTCCTAAATTCAACTAGGAAAAAAAGTCCTATTGTAGATCTTAGGTAACAAAGTATGACAAAATAATAAACTTTTGTTGTAATTCACTTTATTCAGACAATGCAACAATGCAATATTGACTTTCATGGATGCATCTATACACAAAGAACTTAATTAAGCACCGCCCATTTTGTAAAATTAAATTTGGAGCTCTTTGAATATTGTGAAATATTTGATGTATTGACCACTCTAGATATAACAATTGCCATTTTATTCACTATTTTATTGACGTTAAAAGCCTTAAAATACAAAATAATTGAAAATATTAGAAAAAATGTGAGACCACTGAAATTTGGCTATATATAACTATTGTCATTGGTGAGAAACCACGCATGAAACTTTGGGTTTTTAAAATCAAAAATAACATTTTGGATCCTTAGTTGACATTCAATTAGAGAAACCTTTTTTTATCATGCACGATAAAAGCCTAGCAGAACATTGAATTTTTAGTACTTTTTTCAACCATAATTCAAAAATTACGAAAAATTTCAATTCTGTGAGTAAATTTGAGATTCTTTGAGTTGGACTTGTTGGACAAACGCTTCTTTTCCCTTTAGATAAGCCATTATCTTAAACAGTCGCCAGTTTTTCTTAGTGAAGCTTTTTTCAAATTTGATATTTTATAATTTTGTGATTTTGAAGGATCATCACATGAGACTCACATCACATATACTCTTGATTGGTGCCAAATTAATCCTTGATTAATCCTTATTTAATATAACAGTTGATTCAATAGATTGAGATAAACTTACATTTTCTTAATTCTTAATTAATCCAAAATGCCTCTTAAAGTAAAATCTTAAAGTAAATTAATCCATATTTAGATATCACAACATCCTTCTTGATACCTCAAGTATAAACAATTCATGTTTTCTTAACAATATATTTGATGTTAATGTCTATTTAACCTGGTTTATAGTAATAGGACTTTTTTCCAGAGGACTTTTTTACCGGTACTTTTTGTCCAAGGACTTGTTTTCCTATATTCCTTTGTCCGATCAACTAGAAGTGTTAAATCAATACGAACCGTGATATATATATGTGTGGACAAATATATGTGTTTTAGTTTAGATGTGTGATCTAATGAAAAAATATGTTCTTGCTCTTATTGATGAGTTATAAAAATGTTGTGACATTTTAACTGTTACTTAAAAAATTGTTATACAACATGCTTGTATATGTGACATTTTATTTTGATTTGTAATGCAAAAAGGTGATATAGACAAGCAAGAATACATTCATGATAGAAATATCGTATGTGTATAATTTCCTCAAAAACGTGATATGGTGTTACTGTTAAGATAGCTAATGTTATTATTATGATATTATCGATTGGCTTCGGCGACAATCCATAGAAACGCATTCTTCTATATGCTTAGTTGAAGCTAAACTTAAAAATATCTTTTAAAAGTATTTCCACTTTAAACTGATGAAATAGTTTTATCTATCAATAATAATTTATACCGTGTCATGTTATATAATTAGACCAGCCGTCTGACGGTTCTGCAGATGGCTATCACAACAACGTGTCACTGTGTCGCGTCCATGTCTGACTTGAGCTGCAATCTCGCACAATCACACACACTTCCTCCTTCTAATTGAATGTATATTCATTTCAAGTACATTTGTTGGCTGATTTGAGCAGCTGATTTAGCCTTATTGGGGATTGATTATACGTTAAGAGCGTAAAGGTGGCTTTACACTTGCACGCATTTTGGATCCTCACTTCAAGACTTTAGTGCGTGCCAATAGACGAAGCAACATTGTTTTGAAAACAATTAAAACAATGCGTACACTCCCCATTTTCGCATTATTCAACCACACTTCACGCATTTGCCGCAGAAAAATGCACGCAAGTGCTGCGATTTTACCCGGCATTTCACGAACAATTGGCGCATAACCACGACAAAACTGCGTTCTGTTCACGCATTTGTTGCGACTAAGTTGCGTTTTGGTACGCAGTAGGCGCAACTGCACGCACAGGTTCGACTAATTCACGCATGCTTGTCAAGATCGTGTCCTTTCTAGTCCCGCATGGCGTACGATACTGCCCGCATTGGAGGTATATAAAGGCAGTACCCTAAAATCAGTTCATCCTCTACTGTCACAGAGTGAACACCATGAATAACTTCCAAGATATCGCGCTTCTTGAAGAGAAGAGACGGTTGATGTACCTGAAATTGCATTGCTTGAAATGCCCAACCTTGTCTTATCTCTATCGTGACACATAAAATTATGCACGCATTTCACGACACTACAAGAATAAGTTACGAACAAGTTGAGACAAATTCACGAATACTTTTCGCACCTGCCACGCATTGGAGTGCGTGAAGAAATAACCAAACATTTGGTTAATTCTTCGCGCATTTGCACGCATCCATGAGCAGTTCACGAATTATTCACGATAACGATACGACAAAGATACGCATTGCCACGATTTAATGCGTGCCAATGCGGATTCGAGAGTCGTGCAAGTGTAAAGCCACCTTAACAATGCTTTGGGTAAGGATTAATCAAGCATTTGCCACAGAGATCACAAGATTACACATACATGTAATTGAACTATTATGACATTCCACATAGAAATTATCAAAATTTTATTCAAAATTTCAAAATAAGTTTCTCATAAATGATATAGTCAAATGTGAAGTCTTGATCAAATACATGTATTGTTGGCACATGTCACTGCTCTTTTGAACTGGTCTTTCTTCATTCCGCCAAATCAAGGTTCTTAAATTCAAATCCTCACGTATGAATTTGAAGCATATCTATAATGATAACCAGTAAATGTCAAAGACGGTAAACAGAGTACAGTATTCCCAAGAAACTGCATTAGTACCAACAATTTATTTGTGCCTAAAAAATTGGCTCTTAAAAGGTATTTACTAAGCACTGAAAACGTAATACAGACGGGCGTTAATAATAATAATACGGTTTACTGCTAACTATCCTTTCTATCAGACAATATATTTTCGATCATTGATTTTAATATTCTAATTCAATTTATTCTGTAACCCATTTACATGTTTAATGGGCCGGTGGCTCCTTTACTGCAATAAACTCAAAAACAAAAGCAGAAAGTATCAATAAATGGTTATAGTTCCAGTTTTAGCAACGTAGAAGCGGGCGTACCCCAGGGCTCAATGTTGGGCCCCCTTTTGTTCATTATTTATATTAATGACATTGTTGAAGGCATAAACAGTAACATTCGCCTTTTGCCGATGATACATCCATATATGTTATTATAGACGATCATTTTACGGCTGCTGCAACTATAAATAGTTATTTAGAAAAAATTGCAAACTGGGCTAGTTAGTTTCAATCCTAGTAAGACCGAGAGTATGATATTTAGTAGAAAAACGCAAAACTACGTCAAACCGATCTTATCAATGAACAGCGCCTGTAAAAGAAGTTGAAGAGCACAAACATTTAGGTTTAACACTTCAAAGCGATTGTTCTTGGAAACAACATATAAATGAAATGATTAAGAAAATAAGACCTAGGATCAATTGTTTAAGAAGTTTGAAATACCGTTTATCTCGTATAACACTAGACACTCTGTACAAATCTTTCATCCACCCACTCTTTGATTATGGTTGTCAGATATGGGATTTGTTTAAGATTGTTGGTGTTTATTTATTCAGAAAAATAACATAATTGTTAAACAACCATTCGTTATCATGTTGGCGTTTTTATAGATTATAAGACAACTTTTGTAAATTCACAATGACTTGTTATTTACCTTGTTGGCGTTTGTATAAATGATATATATATATTTTTTTGTAAATTCACCATGACATGTTCTACATCTTGTATTTTGGAGCGGTATTAACATAAGCTTTTAGCTTGTTTACCAATCCAATTCTTTATTGAAATAAATATGTTTAAACCATATGGGATAACTGTACTATTGAACAAGCAAATGTGCTGGAAAATCTTCACTTGGATGCATTGAGAACGATTTGTGGTGCAGTTCGAGGCACCAGTCATGACAAATTATTCAGTGAAACTAATTATACCACATTGAAAAATGGAAGGTATCGCTTTAAACTCATTAGTTTTTATAAAATGTACTACGGTATGGCTCCGGACTATTTAAACGAACTTGTACCAGGTACAGTATCGGAACTAAGTAACTATAACCTAAGAAACAGTGCTTCCATCCAATCAATCAACTGTAGGACGCATACTAGATATTCTCTTTCTTTTTTACCTAGCGTCATTGATTCATGGAACTCTTTACCCATCGCAGTTAAGAATGCCCGATCGGTAACCCAATTTAAAACGATGATCAGCCCAGCTGTATCTCCATGTAACTTTGATTTAAATTTAGGAACTCGCTTTTGTCAAATAATTCATTCCCGCCTCAAGCTCGGATGTAGTGATCTGAATGCAGATAAATATAACCGACACATATCTGAAATATCCAGGTGTTCTTGTGGCCATTTTAATGAAGCCGCCCTTCACTACCTGTTTGTTTGTCGCAACTACCATAACCTAAGATCAAATGTGTATTTCTATACACAAGGATATAATTTGAAAACAGTATTGTACGGAAATTAATCTTTAGATAACAGAACAAACAACAATATCCTCAGATCCTTACATCAATTCATTAGTAAAAGTAATCGCTTTTTATGAGCTCCTACTAATCTGTTCACTAGTTATATCTGTAACATATAAAATATAATCTTTACTGCAGCATATCATATCTTATCATCATATCATAGGCATCTCCAACAACATTATTCTTTAACATAAACTGATTCGACTATAAAGATGGTTTTACCAATTATATTTTTCTAATTGTATTGTATATAATGTCCAGCTTTCTCTGTTGTATTTAGGCGCGGTGTTCAAATAAGCCTTGTGGCTTGTTCACCAATCCATATTTCATTTTATGAAATAAAAATATGTTTAAACCATAAACTCACTCATATAATCTGTCTTTCAAAAGACACACACATAGCCGTTCACAATTCCATGATTTTACCGTTATATTTAAATAGTTCTTGTTCTAAACATTATGCACACATTCCTTCACAACCTGGGTATCACCCAATACACCATTTGAACAAAGAAAATAGCTCACAGTCCTTCACAATATTGAAATGGACAACACCTCTCCGTCAGTTGGACATCATGACAAGCTAAGAGCCCTTCACAATCTAGGAATTTACCCCTATATTACATAAATTGAAGATAGAAACCCGCTCATAGTCCTTCCCAATCTGGGAATGGACCATATTAACCCGTCAATTGGACACTAAGACCAACTATGAGCCCTTCACAATCTAGGAATCGTTCTCTATATTGCATAAAATGAAGATAGATAATCGCTCTGGGCCCTTCACAATCTGGGAATGGACTACACTAGCCCGTCAATTGGACACTAAGACCAGCTATGAGCCCTTCACAATATAAGAATCGTTCTCTATATTACATAAATTTAAGATAGAAAACCGCTTATAGCCCTTCCCAATCTGGGAATGGACCATACTAACCCGTCAACTGGACACTAAGACTAGCTATGAGCCCTTCACAATATAAGAATCGTTCTCTATATTACATAACTTGAAGATAGAAAACCGCTCATAGCCCTAAACAATCTTGGAATTGACTACAATAACTCGTCAATTTAACGAGACCAGCTATGAACCCTTCACCATCTAATAATCGTTCTCTATATTACATAAATTGAAGATAAAAAACCACCAATATGATATATCCCATCAAAATCTGGGAATAGACCACACTGCCCCGCCAGAGGGACCCAAAGACGAGGTAAGAGCCGCTCACAATCTAGGAATGTACCCTTATACTCAATAGAATGAAGATAGAAAGTCACCAAAAGTCCATCACAATCTGGGAATAGACCATACTGCCCCGTCAGAGGGACCTCAAGACTAGGTAAGAGCCCCTCACGATCTAGGAATTTACTCCTATACTCAATAGATTAAAGATAGAAAGTCACTAAGATTCCATAACAATCTGGGAATAGACTACACTGCCCCGTCAGAGGGACCTCAAGACTAGGTAAGAGCCCCTCACAATTTAGGAATTTACTCCTATACTCAATAGATTAAAGATAGAAAGTCATTTAGATTTCATCACAATCTGGGAATAGTCTAAACTGCCCCGTAAGAGGGACCCAAGACCATGTAAGAGCCCCTCACAATCTAGGAATGTACCCCCATACTCAATAGATTACAGATAGAAAGTCACTAAGAGTCCATAACAATCTGGGAATAGACTACACTGCCCCGTCAGAGGAACCCCAAGACCATGTAAGAGCCCTTCACAATCTAGGAATGCACCCCAATACTCAATAGATTAAAGATAGAAAGTCACTAAGAGTCCATCACAATCTGGGAATAGACTACACTGTCCCGTCAGAGGGACCCAAAGACCATGTAAGAGCCCCTCACAATCTAGGAATCTAACCCCATACTTCATAGACTGAAGATAGAAAGTCGCTGAGAGTCCATCACAATCTGGGAATAGACTACACTGCCCCGTCAGAGGGACCCCAAGACCACGTAAGAGCCCTTCACAATCTAGGAATGTACCCCCATACTCAATAGATTAAAGATAGAAAGTCACTGAGAGTCCATCACAATCTGGGAATAGACTACACTGCCCCGTCAGAGGGCCCAAAGACCACGTAGGAGCCCTTCACAATCTAGGAATATATCCCTATACACCAAAGACTGAAAATGAGTCGCTGAGTGTTCATCACAATCTGGGAATAGACTACACTGCCCCGTCAGAGGGACCCAAAGACCATGTAAGAGCCCCTCACAATCTAGGAATCTAACCCCATACTCCATAGAGTGAAGATAGAAAGTCACTGATAATCAATTACAATCTGGGAATAGACTACACTGCCCCGTCAGAGGGACCCCAAGACCATGTTAGAGCCCCTCACAATCTAGAAATGTACCCCCATACTCCATAGACTGAAGATAGAAAGTCACTAAGAGTCCATCACAATCTGGGAATAGACTACACTGCCCCGTCAGAGGGACCCCAAGACAATGTAAGAGCCCTTCACAATCTAGGAATCGTCTCCTATATTCCATTCCATACACAGTTGCTTTTAGCCATTCACAATCTTGGAATAGACAACACTACTCCGTTAGTTGGACCAAACATATTCCTAGATTGTGACCATGCCCAGATTGTGCAGGTCTCACAATCTGCAGATTGTTTAAACAATCTAGGAATATTGACATATTCCTAGATTGTGAGCTCACAATCTGCAGATTGTGATATACCCCAGATGGTTCGTAACACATGCACCTATTGCAGCACCTTGGGTACAGGTAAGAGAGTCTTGTGCAAGGTTTTGCCATTTTAGCATTGAAGTTAAGTACCCCAAACCTTTTGTAAAAATATCAACGCAGAAGCCTATAAAACTTCGGTTTTGAACTTGAACAGCAAGAGTGGCGTTTAGAATATGCGATAAATGACAAGTTTTAGTTTATAATGGACTGCTTTACAACAGGAGCAAGGTTTTTTAAGTCTCAATTACCGTTTCTTTTTGTGGGATACAACAAAACATTGATCTTTATGTCTCCTATTTGAACTTGAAACCTTGAAGCTTTGATGTGCATGTATGTGTTACCTTGTTTCCAGTTTGATTCCGATGATTTGATTGCAATGTAACGCAAATAGTGCCAGTTTCACTCATTACTTAGAAAAATAAAGTAAATTCAAACCACAACGAGGATATCTTTTTCGGAAAAATAAATTGGACATAAGAACTTCAATAAGACAGGGGATGTAATGAGATTTCACTGCTAGATTTATACCAGTAGAATTTAATATAATTCTGAAAAAGAAACCCCAAACACCGTGTATGCCCTTGGGATACCTTCCAAGAAAAGATGAGTTAATGTAGCTTAAGTGGATATTTCTTTATAAAATAAACACATTCTGTACTTTTTCAAAGTTAAGAGAAATAAACGGGAAAAGCCTTCTTCTAAATGATGTTTCAGATGTTCCCATGAATAGTCGTCTAAATCAAATTTCCAGAGACCACCTTCCATGAGAGCCAATGCTTCACATTCCTATTTCAGACTACACCTTCCCCGAGTCTAAGGTCGGTTTTCTAAACCCTTGTTATTCAAACCTGACGAGAAGACAGGAATAAAATGGAGCAAACTGCTTTCTTGTACAAAAATAAATATACTACGATCCATGTTATCCAAAAGAGGAAAATCATTGATTCCCATCCTCAATACGACGTAATGAATATATTAAAGCTGTACATCGTCAGTGACCAACGTTACACTTTATACTGCAATTTTAGGATTTGCGAAAAATCTTGTTAACAGATCAGATAAGGAGTTCAGAAGAATATAAGAATAATCAACGAGTTGCGAGGAATTACGGATTATCTGTCCTGAGTTAGTTATTGCTTCAAGTTGTACTCATACGCCATTCATAATTTTGCTCACCACATCAGGATGAGCGGCTCTAAGTAGTTCGCAACTTACGCTCTAAATTGAAACGGTTAACTATTTTGATTTTTTCACAAAAATGATTGACTTATATGATGGAAAATAGTTTTTATTGACCGCGCAAAACCAGAAAGAAAAGTAAGACATCGCTAGCTTTCGTTGTGTTTAACAAGGCCTGTGTGGAATGTCATGACGTCACTATTTGACGTCATGTTTAATGACGTCATAGAGTAATGACGTAAGACAGTTGGGCCGGCGACTCTCCCACACAGCGCCGCCTTCAGGGATCACTTTGGACAGGGATTTGGGGATATTTACCCATTGATGTAACAAGATATTCCATTATCAATACTAGTGAGGGGAGAAAGTCTCATTGCAAAAATCAAAACTTTTATTTTTCTTCTCAAAAAGCCCAGTGCTTACTCTAAAAATACCATTATATTAGGCCAAGGGAAGATTTTCCTCCCTTTCATACTCTGAGCTAGGGTGATCCCTGCGCCTTGAAGATTGAATATAATATTTACGACAGAGAAAACGCCAGAAAGTCTTGTTTTCCTATTACAAATATTGTAGTAGTGTGTGACTTTCAAAGTTTAGGTTTAAGATTTTTCATCTAAGTCTACCAACTGAAAGCAAGCAAATCATGAATGGATGCAAAATAGTTCCGTCAACCAATCAAAATGCGAGTTATTTTTAGAAAAACTGTAATTCCCATGACCATTATGCAAACTTTAATACCCGGCATGTCCTTGACCGCTTAGGTAAGAATAAGATGTATTAAATTCCAAGTAAAATTATTATATAATGGACGCATGAAACGTACATAAGAGACCTCTTTGTACTATGTTATATAAGTTTTTCTTGTTGAAACTATTTACAACTTGTAAGGGTGTAATAACATGCTTGAATGTTGTATATTCAAGTTTGAAAGTTGCAATTACAACATTCTAAAGAGATAACAAGTTCTGAAGTTGTATTTTCAAATTTAGAAAATTGTAGTTACAACTTTTTAAAATTGTCTATTCAAGTTTTAATTATTTAAATATGTAATTCTAACTTAAAAAATGTAATATACAACTTTCCAACTTGTAGTGACACCTGTACGAGTTTTATTACAAGCAAACATATATTTGTCATTGATTTGGTCCTTTTAGGCTTTCGTATTGGAGCACTTTCATGTTAGATTATTTCAGGGCCCTGCAAGTGACTCCACGATATCGAAAATTAATCATATACATGTATATGAATTGTTGTCATCACTTGGATTAAGAAAGGTACGGTTTCCCGACAAATAGGGTATATATACATAACAAATTACGTTCATCGACTTTGTCAAACCTAAACCATTAACATATATCATTTTGGAATATCATGTCATTGGGCGCATTCATATATATTTCTCATGATGGTTTCCCTTTGGTGTTCTATTATAAGATTACAGCGATCAAATCATGAAATCCTCAAATTGGCCATTAATATACA
This sequence comes from Steromphala cineraria, assembly GCA_916613615.1. Taxonomy (NCBI): domain Eukaryota; kingdom Metazoa; phylum Mollusca; class Gastropoda; order Trochida; family Trochidae; genus Steromphala; species Steromphala cineraria. The sequence continues at coordinate 16,710,449 of OU744733.1, forward strand.
AAATAAGAGCGCCAAAATATACCCAAGATTCCTTTTATTCGATATCTTGCTCTGCTTTCATAAATCACATGATTCTCAAGACAGCTTTGAGAAGCAGACCATGTACTCAAATAAAATCAGAAAGGATGTTACCTATATTTTCACGTCTTCATGTTGGTGACCATTCTCTCACAACAGAGGAAGATCAAGTCATGAAATGTTGATACAGCCTCTGTTATATTACGCCGACTTTGTTGAATAGAGTTGGAGATGTCTGATTGGAGACAATCAAAGTTAGTTGTGCAATCAGCGACGATGTTCTAAAATCATCATTTCGGCCACTGAATCATGGCAAAGGCCTTTAAATATGAACCACCCTTTTTCCTTGCGAGAAGCGTTGTCATTTGCTAAAGATATTCAAATGGATTGTAGTGCAAAGTTTGTCCGCCAGGAGAAACTTCCGTAATAGAACAGAGGCTGTATCAACATTTCATGACTTGATTTGCCTATGTGGGGAGAGAATGGATTGTGACGGATTTTAAAGGGCATAGATAATACAAAACGGGTCTTGAGGATAATATATATTAACATATGCAATGAGTAAACAAGCACATCTTTCCTTATATACAGGTAGCATTATGTTACAACAGACGAAATGACATGCAATTATGTCTTTGCAGTATGAATCATATTTGCATTTCAAAAGGAAACAATGAACTATTGATTTTCGGCTAAACTTCTAGACATCTGGGTAGCCAGACGCACAAGAAGTAAACACACCAAAGCGTCTTTTTCTTTTTCAAGTCAAATAATGGATAAATTTATCCTATCGTGTATCAAACAGAACGACACACTTTTTGAAATTAATGAGATAATTTGCTTATCTGTTCTGCACGAATGAATGACTCCGAAACATACACACTCACAACAATAAATAATTCATACATATCGATTACAGCTTTCTAATGTCTTTCTCTTTATCTGTTATTAATTTATCTGGTAATTTTATAATAGTGCTTATCGTCTAAAATATTAACTTTTCGTTAGATAAAACATTATAACTTATTATGAACATGAACGTTATTATGTATCCTTTGACTGGGAAAATGGATTTGAGCTAAATTGACTTTGCTTTTAATCTTATACATTCAAATCTTGTTCAATGAAACGGTTGTCATTTTGTCATAAGTTATTAAGGTTGATATTCTTGATTGTTTATATGACATTTTGAGTAGATTAACAGTTACAGTTTTTTAAAGTAAATAATACACGTTATTATTCAAACAGGTTATCGGTATTCAAAACATAAGGTATCAAGCATCAAGCCTTAACTAACTTGATACGTTCATTTTACAAACTTGGTTTGACAACGGTAATTCTCCTTTAATTGGAATAATATTTTTTGCTAGATCACTATATGAAAGAAAATGTGAAACATAATATAGATACCAATAAAGGCAACTGGTCCCTTGACTTCCAAATTGCGAACGTCGTCGCGGCTATTGAATACCAATGAATCCCGGAATTGTTACTAACGCAACAATCTATCTTCTAATTGCATTTTGACGTCAATAAAATGGATAAAATAAATATACCATTTGAAAAATCTGTTTTCACATTATTATTTTTCCATGGAAAAATAAAAATCCATATTTCCAAAAGTAAATCATTCTCTCCCCACAGAGGCAACTCAGTCATACCTGAATTAGCCTCTGTTCTATTACGGCTTACATACGGGATAGAAAGGTAGAACTCTGATTGGAGGCAATCGAAGTTAGTTGTGCAATCAGCGACGCCGTTTCAAAAGTGGTCAATCGCAAAAGTTCGGCTATTCCCGTGTGGCTCCGCATCAAAGGGAGATAACTCTGCCTTCTACAAAACAATCGCTTTTTACCTTCTCATTGGTTTTTATTTGGTGAATTATTAAAATAAAATTTCTCATAAAACGAAGAACAATTTACACAATTATAAAACAATATGTTTCTAATGAAAAACGCTATACATATCTGATTTTAAAATAGTTTCCCTCTCTGAGACTCACACTGTTAATGAAAAACAAACCTAAAGGCATGATTCTTTTGAAAGTCACTGAGCGACCGTTGAGTATTCCCGAAGTCGTGGACATCCAAAAGGTGTTATCATTAGCTGCAAATAAGGGAGATATCTCAAGTTACAACTTTTTGCCGCTAGGGCGATCTGCCGGAACCCCAGGATTTTGGCGTAATGGAACAGAGGCTAACTGGGGTATGACTGAGTTGCCTCTTTGGGGAGAGAATGAAAGTAAATATAACAAACCTGCAAGTGATTTGGGAAAATGCTTATTGTTATACTGATTAATGGCGCGAAGTCACGCAGGTGTATATGAAAGGATCAAAAGCCATTCGTATGTCAATGTTTCAAATTATTTGTCACAGTGCCTAAAGAATCTGGAAGTTTTAAGATACATATCAAAATAATCGTATTAAAATACTCTATATTTTTTAATATTTTGGAAAAACTTAACATGTGTATGAACAAAATGTGGTTTGCACCTCCTAGCTCGAAGCAAATATTCAAAGTGTTAAAATTATGTTAACGGCAACACAACACATTTCGTGACAATCTTTAAAACAAATGTTTTTGTTTGGTCTGATGTTCAACACATACGGTGTTATCAAGAGAAGATTTACTGTTGCACTCAATCATGTATAGGTCATGTGAAAATAATTGCAAACTTCAAAGCAATTTATGGGTTTGCAATTCGATCTATATACAGATGGTCCATGTAGATATATTCTGCGATATTAAACCTATACGTACATGTATGTTTAAGTTTATCTACATATGCGATCGTGATCTTGTAGATCGGACAGGTCTTTCAAACTCTGGTGATATTGGATTGGATTGGCACCCGAGGTATTATCAGTGTAATTTAAATTTAAAATTAAGTCACCATTACTGCATATTTGTTGCATACTCTTTAACGCATCGTTTACTATTGTCAGTTTATCTACATGCATTTCTTACTCATACATCATATCAACGTACTTTTAAGTCTTGACTTTTTATTTGATCAAAATATCTCCTATAAATTCATTTCTTCTAGTAAAATAACTGTACTTTATATAATATCAATCTACTTACATTTGGAAATCGGACATGGGGTCCTTAAGTAACGCTGTAGAGAGATACATTGCTATTTTCCATTTCTTAGTCAATATCAATTATTAAGGCAAATAATTAAATTTTTAAATTTATTTTGTAATGCCTTCAGATTGGTATCAAATTACAGCTTGAGTGGCGAGGATGTCAAAAGGCGGTATTATTTTCCATGTTTCAATCAATATCAATTAGTAGTAAAAATATATCACTAACTTATTTTGTAGAGTATTGTAGATTGCAATCCACTTGCAGGTGAAGATGGGCAGTGAGGTGTCTAAAAGCGACAAGGAGATCATGAAGGAGGAGAGAAGACGCTATATCGAGACTCTGACGGAAGAGGAAAGTGGAGACACGAGTCTACAGGAGACACCCAAGAGACAACGCTTCTCTCACATTGATCCCAAGGAGTACTCCTACCCTTTCGAGAATCTTGTTTTCGAGGGCGGTGGTGCTAAAGGGGGCTCATATTGGGGAGCTATTAAGGTAATTATCCTCGTTTCAAATATAGCGGCATGGAGTTTTAGTTTTGACCCTCGTATCTTAATTCTCGTATAAAATCGCTTAGGCTAGGTTAAGAGGCGGCTGGTATTGGGAAGCTACTACGGTATTTATCCTCGTTTAAAAAACAATATAACTTTAACCGTATTATTTTGGTGTAAAAGGGCAGCAGCATGTACACATACAGTGTAAGCTACTGTTGCCGAATAACCAACCTGAAAGACAGTCGTATGTGTGGTCTTTATGTTGTTTTCACGTTAATGAAGGTCATTAATAGAGGGTGTACATAGGCCCTCCTCAAAATTTATGCAGGTCATTGGGTCAACGATCCAAAACGAGGCTTAGTGAGCAAGCTTTCAAATATGGCTGCCAAAATATATGACGTTCTGCAATCCCGTGACACGGGTGGGGGAAGAAGTTCACAACACTGTTGCGTGTATAATTGCCAATCAGACAGCCGATACCCCGAAGATTCCCCGGTATGGTTTCACCACTTTCCGAAGGACAAGACGTTAAGGAAAGCATGGCTTGTGAAAATTCGCCGGGACGAAGGTCCCTTTTTTAAGGTACGACACTCATGTCAGATATCAGGATTATAATGTACATGTAACGATAGGTTAATTAAATGTTTTGAATTATATTCTGTAATGATTGGGGTGGTTAAACTTCAACTTAAAGTGAATATTTTTAATATTATGAGAAAATACGCTGTACCTCTTGTATTTCGATTTGTACTTGAAATCTGTACCAGCACATTGTAACATTCGTCCTGATTTCGATCACTTAGGCCTAGTCTATCAATCGTAATCTAGTCTTACTGTACCGATTACTGCAGTAATGTGTTTTCTTTATCAAAGTTCCAGACTTGTACCTATGGCATTTATTCATATCGCTTAATTTTGTAGTTTCTGGATGCAAAATGTCTGCTACACAATCCATTCTTGATTTTTGAAAGTGATCGAAAATAGGACAATTACAGACCCGTGCCAGTTATATTCGGACAGTAACGTTATTTCCATAGACTTGCATGTTAAATTGGTGTAGCATAAATAATTTTTAACTCATTTAATTTCTGTCGGATTCTTTTAATTTTTTGCCCATTTGTGACGAATCATCTCAGCTACAACCTCATAATTTCAGTTTCATTTTTGAATCGATTATCTAAGTAATGACATTATGACAGTAATTCAATCAAAGTTTGTAATATTTGTGAACAAGTTTGTAATGGCGACCTATTGGACAGGTTTCTTAATTTTGTACATAAGTCGGTAAATCTGGCTACGTTACTTAAGTAATAATATGATAATAAAATATAAATGTGAGATGATTTACATTCAACATGCCATGTTTGATTTTAATAGAACTAGAATCATCTTCATGAAAATTATTTTTGCTACACCAATTTAACATGCAAGTCTATGGAAAAAAACGTCACTGTCCGAATATAACTGGCATGGGTCTGTAGATCTACCATCAACAGTACAGCCGTGTTGGGTAAAGATATACGCGGCGGGTAAAGCTACGCACTTACACAAAAGTTAGCATAGTAAATGCACATAAAGTGCTAGCATGTAATTTTTTTTTGTCTTTACATCTTTTTTGAAATTAAGAAGACATTAAAAGATTTTAGATTGATTTTAACGGAGTAAGATTTTGAAAAGCAGTAGAAAACAGTGACATGTTTGTACAAAATTCCTAACAAATTAATTGTCATCAAATATTTTCTCTTCTCCAATATCAAATGTCGATGGATACACATTCATTGGTCCAACAATCAATATGTCATACCCTGGACTTCTGAAAACACTTTTAAAACCTATAAATATTATAAACTGATGATGTCAGGTATTTTCAAAACCTGCCTGCGTATCTTTAGCCTACACTTCCGGATCTTCCCAAAATAGGGGGTAGTCGTTATAAAAATTTGACTTTTCACAAAAGAATTTCCAAAAGATTCTTCTACATTAGAATTGTCAACTAAACCCTAAACTTTCACATGGACATAGCATTTTCTCGTATCTTGTATTTTCCTTGCATCACAGATCATTCATCTCTTAGTGCGTATCTTTACCCGTCAGCACTGTACATTAACCTAATAACTTCAATTCGTAATGATTAATTAGCACTTGTATTACTAACTGCTTAAAGAAAACATAACAGACAAAGAGGATCTATATATGAGTGGCTAAATATTAGTATTTCCCGAGCGAGAGCGAGGGATATACTGATATTTCGGCACGAGTGTCGTAAACATAGTATGTCATGGGCACGAATATGATAATCTGTTTATTAAAGTAGTCGCAAAATTAAAGAAAATATTCAATCCCTACTTCTCAGCATAGCTGGACTAGCCGCCGCCGACCAGTATAGATTTTGACGTCATAGGTGAACCGTGACGTCAAATCATTGTTTATAACGTGACGTCACAATGAAAAAGTGATATTTTGCCCTAGTAGAGGTGTAACGATACGGCAATACATTATCGTATCACAATATATGGGCCACAATATATCGTATCGTATCGCATGGTGCATAAAATAATTAGACGATATTTGTGTTTTCTTGACAAATACCATGTTTATCTCATCGAGTGAAAATATGTAACTTTTCTGCCCCACGAGATGAGATCAACATGGTATTTGTCAAGAAAACACAAATTTTCTATTTATTTTATGATTAATCGTTATATTTCTTACAAAACTGAAGTGCATTTATGTTGAGTCGGCTCCAAAGAGAGCCCGTCGGCAAAGCAACAACATGATGTCATAAGCGTGTCATTGCATCAGAGCATTGTTCGATGACGTCAGGTCATTGTTGTTATCAGTCACTAGTGACTGATAACACGTTCCATTGTTATTGTCACTAGTGACTGATAACACGGTTTACTGTCATTGATAGATCTCAGTATTTCACCGCCAATCACAAATTATTATATGATTGGCGGTGAAATACCGAGATCTATCAATGAAAATAAACCGTGTTATCAGTCACTAGTGACAATAACAATGGAACGTGTTATCAGTCACTAGTGACTGATAACAACAATGACCTGACGTCATCGAACAATGCTCTTACGCAATGACACGCTCATGACGTCATGTTGTCGCTTAGGCAACGGGCTCTCACCGGAGCCGACTCAACGTAGATGCGCTTGAATTTCGACAGAAAAACAACGATTTAATCATAAAATAAATAGAAAATTTGTCTTTTCTTGACAAATACCATGTTTATCTCATCTCGTGAGGCAGAAAAGATGTATATTATCACTCGTGGCTGCGCCACTCGTGAAAATATAAACTTTCTTCCTCACTCGATGAGATAAACATGGTATTTGTCAAGAAAAGACAAATATCCTCTAATTATCAATGTAGGTGCTCAAAATTGAGATATACCTTAAAAAGATACTTCATTATGCACACAATAACTCTTCTAAAATTTGCTAATTTGATTATATTACAATTACATCAAAAAAGCTTCAAGTAAATTCTTACACAAGATTAACTGACTCCAAAAGTTTGTGAAAAGATCATTTTGTCAGGAGATCATATATATCGCAATATGTATCATGTCGTGACCTCCATATAGAGATACATATCGTATCGCGTCCTGTATCGTTACACCTCTATGCCCTAGGGCAACATATGAAAAATATGAACCTCAATATGACTGCCCTCTGATTTTGTTGTTTTTAAACTTGCTTATATTAAACTCAAGACTCAACTTATGTTACTTGCTATTGATAAGACATTATATGGACTTCAGTAATCAAATATACTTTAAATGTTCAAAGTAATCTAAAGTATTTCTTTTATTTATATAGATCAGCAAGTCAACAGTTGTGTGTAGTAAACACTTCCAAGCAACAGACTACAAATGGACACCTGTTAAACGTATGCTGAAGTCCGGGGCTGTTCCATCAAAGTTTTCTTGGTCTCAAGAGGTGAAGAGACGGTCAGGACTTGCTACAAGGAGACCAGACATACCAGAGACAGTAGTCAGTGATACAGAGGAGGTAATGGAGGTTGAAGAATCTGATGTTGTTGATACAGAAACTACTGATGATACACAACAACTTGAGGGTGACCAACTCAAGGACATTATAAAAACAGGTAATGAGGAAATTGAGAAACTTCGAGCAGAAAACCAATTGCTGACAGAAAAATTGAAAGTTAGTCGTTTTGGCATCAACCGCTTCTCATACGATGACTCCAAAATAAGGTTCTACACTGGATTTATAACTTATCAGGTTTTCATGGCATTTTTCAATTGGATCCAGCCCACAGCATCAAACATGAAAAGCATGTACTATCAGGCTCGCGATACCACATCACTCGCTGGGAGGAAACGGAACATGCTATTGATTGATGAACTGTTTATGTTTCTGTGTCGTATGCGTTTGGGACTGTTGGAAGAAGATTTATCTGATAGATTTGAGTGTACTGTGCAGACTGTGAGTCGTAAAATTCTGACATGGCTGAACTATTTGTATTTTGTTTTGGGAAGCATTCCTCTGTGGCTATCAAGGGAACAAATTGACTGTCTGATGCCTGATGATTTCAAGCCGAAATATTCTTCAACCCGAGTTGTATTGGATTGTACAGAAATCACATGTCAAGTCCCTTCATCAATGGTATTAAATAGCCAAGCTTATTCAAATTACAAGAGCAGAACAACGTTCAAGTCTCTGATTGGAGTAGCCCCACATGGTGCAATGACTTTCCTATCACCCCTATACACAGGATGCATGTCGGACAATGAAATCGTTAAATTATGTGGTATCAGGGATTTACTTGAGGAAGGAGACAGTGTTATGGCAGATAAAGGTTTTCGACTTGGAAAGTATTTTGCAGAGAAGAACATAGGTCTCAACATGCCGCCATTTTTATCAACCAGTGATAATGGACAGTTCACACCTGAACAAGTTGAATTGAATGAAGAAATTGCTAGTTTACGTGTGCATGTGGAACGCTTTAACAGACGTGTGAAAGAAAATCATATTTTTGACAATGAAGTTCCAATGTCAATGGTTGGTTCTATGAATCAATTGTGGTCAGTTGCATGTATTCTTGCAAATTTCCAGGGACCATTAATTGCAAGGTGATAAGTGTATGTACTAGTCATTCCTTGAACCACTCCTGAGATGTTGAGTTACATAAATGAAACTTGTATATAAATATTCTTGTATAATGTACATTATTTGATCAAGCAGAATAGACTGTTGCTGAAATTTGTAATTTGTAAGCAAGTAATTATCTTAAAAAATATTTGTTAGCTTGCAATAGATGTGTGCAAAGTTGTGTTTTTATGGTTTATATCATAGTCAAGTAATTGTCAGGAACATCAGAGTTGCTTTTAATACAAATAATGCAGATTCAGGATTTCTGTTCTGAGTTGTTTCCAGGCTAATTCAGTTAGCAATAAATAACAGAACCAGTTTTATATCCTTAAATTGTATTTCTAAAAATGTAAGAATATGATATCCCTGTACTACTGTATATCTTAGATATTCAGACATCTGACAAATGCATTTGAAGAAAGGAATTATAAACTTGGTCAATACTGAAGAGTGTGTTGCTTTTTTGTCTACAGACATCAATGTCTATAAAATTAGAACCTTATCTATTGAACATCAACAATTTTTATCACAACAGTCAATTATGATGTTGCAATACTTTTAAAGAGTTGTATACTAGTAAGCATAGTTACAGACTTATTTAACTGGGATATCAGTGGTTGAATTGATAAAATCTAACATACTTGAAACTGCATGCAAATTGAGACAATAGTCAGAGCACTATTTCTGATTTGCAACAGCACTGTGTATAACCGTACACCGGAACTAGCGAGGTGTACGGCGGAGAAATGTTGCTAGCGAGGAGCCGAAATCGAAAGTTAGGTAATATTTTACTTCATAACTTTTAAATAATCAACATCATGTGGTAATTTTAGCACACATACTTAGTAAAATGTATGTGCTTATCATTCTGTATCCAAGGGACAGTAACAATGACAGTTGCGAGTAATGTTGTTGTTAGTAACATATTTGCTATCTCTGACTATGAACATGATATGAGTCTTTTATGACATTAAATAGTTATGTTTCTGAAAGCCATTGACATGATAATAACATAGAAAAAGTTGATGAAACGGCCATGCTTGATTTTTTTTTATCCCGTTTGCGATCACGCTCCTCGCTAGCAACATTTCTCCGCCATACACCTCGCTAGTTCCGGTGTACAGTTATACACAGTGAACAGGTCAACTGGAAAACTGATCCTTAGTACAAGTTAATCTCTAAATTGAGAGAAGATTATGCAATAGCAATTTTACAAATAGTGGTTGAAGAAGAATTGGTCTGCTTTGTCTTTGATTGCGTGCCATTCTTCTGCATCAAAAAAGATAGTTTCTAGATGAAAGTCATTTTCACACCAAACAAATAAATCGCACCACTCTAGTCCTGTGACTCCGAGCTGAGTCTGCACTTGGGTGTAATATGCATGGTTGTGGTTCAGTTGAAGGCGATCTCCAACTCGCTTCAGGTATGAAACCTCTAGAACAGAGGTGACACAGGGACATTTGATTTCTAGAATACCAATAGCAGGCTGGCGATTTGGTATGTAAACTTTCCGATCTGGTGTGGCAGCAATCCAGAAAGCCCAAGGACTTATGACAATTCCAACAGGATAAACATTAGCTCCATCAAGTACCTGAACATATTTATCAACAGCAATAGGTTCATTTGATAGTCCTGTTGCCATGGCCAGTGTTTGTCTTGTTTTTTTTCTTAGATCGTCAGCTAGTTTTTCAAAGTTTTCTTTTCTGGTAAGAACACTGCGCATCTTTGAAGCGCTGAGACGGTCTTTCTTAAGTCTAAACCAAAGACCGCACTCACTCTGAAGCCTGGTTTCCTCCTCAAATGTGTGGACTTCTTCAACTGTGCACCTCAAAGACTCAAATTTCAACTGCTTTTCCTTTGTTAGTGGAAACGCAACCATATTGTTCTCTATCTTGTTGGATACTGGTAATAGAGGATAGTCAAAATTGTCAAAAATGGAAATGTTGTATTTAGGATTCAATTTCTGATGTACTGATAGGACAGATCCCTTCTGAAATTTACCAAAAGAAGTTTCAACCATTTGAACAGACCCACTGACACTAAGCTCAAGGGCTGGGAGAATCATAGAAGATGGTGAAACTTTACTCAATGATGCATAGAGATCAGCATGATCTGGCATCTCAGTTCTGAGAGGATTATATAAAGTAGACTTCACTGTCCTTTTAGGTGCTTCCATGGGATTGTGCTTTTTACTGTATCCCACAGCCACAATATCTTGAACTTCAACACCTGTTATTTTCTCACCCCTAGGTTTATGCCATGTCTGGGGTTGAGAGGTTTTCACGGGATCTGTTGGAATAACCTTATTTCCCAGTTTCTTTAAGTGACCGATGTCGTAAAGTAGAGCTCCAATGTGGCTGCAGCCTTTCCCCTGAGCTTTGGGACACTCACACTTTGCATCTTCCACACTACCTGTATCGCCATCAAACCTCAGTGTCACCTGCAAGCCCCAGCAGACATTCACAGTGCATTCATCTCATATAGGAAATCTGATGTTATTTCTAAAAATATATTTTGGGCATTTGGTGACAAACAATGGATTGCTGCCCAAGTTGCAGAGCAGATTGTTATGACACTATTTAAAAGAAAACTTTCAAGCAAAACAATTTGAGTTCTTGTATACCGTTAATGTCCTAAACTGATTCTGGCAAAAAGTTGAAAGGTTTAATAGCACCACTTCAGCAATAACGTATCGGTGAAAAACAATAGTGTACTGTGTAGTATTCATATCTTGTTTTCATTTCTTATCTCATATTGCTATTCAGAATTTCTGGTCATTTCATTTCATCAGTCATAAGCTAAGTGATAAATAATGGTTGCAAGTCACAATTTATGACATTATTAAACAAGAAGATATGGTCATCAACACCCCCGCTAAATAGGTTTTCATTAAAGCTCCCATTATTTTCCTATTATTTGCTGTAACTCTGTAAAAGTAATTGCATTTATCTCATTTTAGAACTCCATCAAGGTATTTATACCATGAACCACACAGCAAGTTTGATTAACCTATCATAAATAGTTTCTGATAAAAGCTGTCCCCTTTAACTTGGACGGACGCAGGCATAAAGCCCAGACCTATAATTATCTCCTTTCCACTAAGTGGCAGGGGATAATAACCTCAACTCTTTAACTTAGTCAACACCAAACAGGAATGAGTGAATGAAAGAATGAATGATTGAAAAATAAATTATTAAAACTTTTGACAGGTTCAAGAAAATAACTGATAACTAGACAACTAAAAAATCCCAATCAGCCATTAAATGAACATAACTCAACATAATCTTTCAGATAAAGCATGCCGGTAACTGGTTTTCATGATTTACCCATATAGAATAGACTTTGTTTCTCTGAGAAGCAAAGCACTCTGCTGACAACCTACATCCTGTGCTTGTTTTTGTGACTGAAATTATGACACAAAATGGTATTCAATCGCAATTTTATTATTTCAAAAGAAACAACCTCCCAATTCTTAACTGCTTTCACACATAGGATGAATCAAATAAAGTTTGGTTAACCAGTTAAAACACAGGCCTATAATGATATATATAGCATTATCATGGATAACGTAATACATCCTGATATAATATTAAGATGTTTTTCTAGTAAGGCTATAAAATGCCTAAACAAATTTATTTCCACACATGTAAAAATTATATCAATTTAGTGTAGCTTAAATAATTTGCATAAATTGGTGTTCATTTGAAAACTATTCAGTTTCAATTGAAATCGTCTCAGAAGTACATGATTTAATTATAATTTTCTAAGCAGTATAAGTATTTAATCAGAAATACAAAAAAAATCTCCCTCCATTAGATCACTGAGTTAAAGATCACAGCTACAATCATGTGCCATATTAAAGTTCACAGTGACGTAATTACCATAGACTTGCATGCTATTTAGGTGTTGTGAGAATAGTTTTCATAAAATAAGTAAACATTCCTTTTCAGTCATATTTTGCAGACGTACAGGTGTAAACTCATGTCAGCAGAATGTTCATAATTAATTTTCATCAACAAGTTGATTAGTTTTTCGAATGATTATTAAAATACTGTGTGTGCAACGTGTGATTCCATTGACGGCCATGTACATGTATGTAGATTCTGTCCTTTTCTTTTATTTATGAACAGTTTTCATCCTGCTAGTCTGACGTTTAAATGAAAATTATGAGTATATAGCTGAGAAGATTAAGGAAATGTTGGAAAAAATCACAACCAAACGACAAGCAATAAATTTAGAAAAAATATTCTCGCAACACCTAAATAACATGTCCGTCTATGTATGTGAATGTTTTTAAAATTAAGATTAAATTGACATATTTATCTGAACTTGGCGGGCACTATTTACTTTGTCTGTTTCTGATGTATTTTTCGTGGAAATACTTGTATGCTTTGTGCATATGGGTCTTCCCAGAGGCCTTGGACGTCGACTGCAGGTAATTGTCAACAAAAGTTTGTGACAGAAGCCATTCCGGCAGCAATGACAAATCTCGATCACTGTAGGTCACCGCTGACGACGCCATGTTTATAGTCGGGGATTCCCTTGTCGTGCTCACTAAGCCTCGTTTTGGATAATGACGTTATTTTTAGCTACCTATTTTAGGAAAGGCCTATTCCCCTGCAAGTCATACCTCGCGCTGTCCAATCACGGGCTAATTTGAGCCAACAAATTTCTTGGTTTAAATGCAACACCCTATTTTGGGTTCAGCTTCGACCTTCATTTGATTTCTGAAAGCATTAGACTCATTGACTTAGGAGATAAACCTAGTGTGTTTGAAAATCAGAGACATGTTATACTGGATTGATAGCGAGTAAATTTTAAATTGTAACCGAACGCGCAGAGAATAGAGAATAACATTGAGTACCGAAAGCCAGTAATATGGATGGCGCGATTTGTGTTTGCTTGTAATGTTTCATCTCATTTGTACGTATTTTGCGGTCAGTATTTGGAGGAACTGGGAGTGATGGGGCAGGTGAAGAGGCTGGCTGGAACCAGTATAGGGTCCATGGCGGCTGTGTGCTGTGCAGTAGGTCTTCAGGCCGATGAAATTGTCAAATATCTGGACGAGGATATTCAAGATCTCTTGTTCGGTGAATAGGAATTTTTATTGTCCGTAGGGGTGAAACTTATAGTGACTTATTTTCAATTAGAGTACAAATTTGTTTTGCCCTCAAAAGAATGTCATTTCAATTTTGCGAAACTATAATAGAGAACAAGTTATAGACTTTGATGGACTGAATGGTCACTTTTCGTGAAACTAATGTAAATTTCTTTATGGTCCTCGCTCTAGCTCGGGTAACTCAACAATTCACGCCTTCTTTCATAAAAATCATAAAGCATAATTCCAAGGGTAATAATTTCTTTCAAAATATCAAACCCCTACATTTGTCATCTTTAACTTTCACTTACAAACTATCATTAGGTTCAGATAAAAAAAAATCAAATTACGTAGTGTTGTTTTCGCCATTCTTTGTCAAACTGTTGCTCATATATTGATGACAAGGTTGATTGTAAATCGCGAATAACTCTGATATATTCCTTAGACTTTATGTTACGTTAGTATATGTAAAACAAAATTGACCATATAAATCGTTACATGCATTGGTGTTCTCTATAGCTCTTTAACAAACACAGCACAATAGTTTTTTCTATGTCTATTGTTCTGTTATCATATCGTTGCAATGAAAAGAAATGATTTGCTTGGTCTGCATCATCAAGTAATCGTGTTTAAATACGTTCTTTTTACTCTTTACCAGATGGTGGATTCTTTGAAATTCTACCCAACCTACTGTCATCATTCGGTTGGCACAGAGGCGAGAGGTTTAACACGTGGTTTGGCGAGATTCTCCGGAAACAGACGGGGTCAGCTGACATCACATTTGCAGAGGTGACCAATCACTGTTGTCACAAGAAAAGTATCATTGACAGACGTCATATATAAAAAATGTAAATGTTGAATTATGGGATAATTTATTTTTTAAATTAGTAAATATTGAGTTTATTTTCTCCTACATGATAAATGTATTCCGGAAATGCCTTCTTAATCCATTCATTAGGAGTAATATCCTGTGAAAACCATGTTCTTTGATCTGATATAATCATTTCAAGAGTTACTTCTAGCGCTTAACATGGGCGTACCCAACCAAAACGAAAAATTCTATATTTCCTGAATAAATGTTCGGCTATGTTTATTTGGAAGACATTTAAGAACCACGGGAAACCCCTTTAGAGAACATTTATTCCACGAAGCTAGATTTTGTATACATTAAGAAATTAATTAATAGGGAAAACAACATCCAAGGTCTGAGAAATAACAAAAATATAAATTGTTTGATAACAACATTCATAAAACAGGAAATGTGCTACATGAGAAGTGATGAAAACATAGAAAAATTGAATTGATAACTTGATAAAAAGACATCTGCAAGGGTTATCCAAAAGAAATTATCATGCCATGAAGGTGAGTTGAACTTTTATTAGCACGCTCATTTATTCAACATTAACACCTGTTAGGGTTATGGACTTGTTGATAGTGGATTTTCATATAGCAAAAACATGAATATAGCAAGTATGTAATACCTTTGACGTACCATTACAATGTGATATATGCAATGTCATTGAGGTTGATAATGTTAACCCTCTGCTGTTTGGTTTACGTTGCAGGTTCTAAAGCAGTATGGCCGAGAGCTATGTATAGTGGTGACAAACGTTAACCTCATGTCGACGGAATACTTCCATCCCAAGACGACACCGGATATGCCAATACGACTTGCAATGCGCATGTCCATCTCTCTTCCTGGTAACTTCCGGAAATTCCATCAAAAGTATAGGAGATTCCTTAGATTCACAAATTAACCTCTTTCACTTATAATGTGATACACTTTATAATAAAGTTTAACATACAGGTACAAGTTTAAAGTCTTTGTCTTAGTATCCATTTGTTTTCTCACAATAACAGTATCGGTTTTTCAACATGACATTTCAAACTGCATTGACCAATTGGTTTTTACTTTCATCTATTCTTCTTTTTGTTTGTAAATTGGCATTTTAAAAGTACGAATAAACTGCATAAGGATTTGATGTGTTACTGTATAACGCAAATATTTAAAATAGATATTCCAAAATGTATTAAATTTTTACAGGTCTTTTTGAAGCCAAAAGATATCCCCTGTATGGCGTGAACGACGTATTTGTAGATGGCGGAATCATATGCAACTATCCTATCCACTGTTTTGATGGTATATATTATTTATATTATATAATAAGATGGACAAGGGTTCAAGAGTATTTGACAAAGTCAGTTAAGGATATTGAAGGATTGATATGATATGACGTTATTAGGGGTAACGATTTACATATTCTTTACCTGTAATACAAATGTAGGCGTTTTGATATTATCTAAGATTAAAACAATTAAATATAAAATTTCGTTTATAAATCTAAAGTTCACTTACTATTCCACAATTTAAAAGAAATTGATTATTGTATTAATTGCTTCATTATGCTCTTTCATCGTTTCTTTCCACATTTAAGGTTGGTTTCTCTCTATGGAGGATGAAAACAGTTTCTTCAGACGCCTACATGGAATGCAGAGTGCAACAAAGGAATTGGGCGACAGATTCCATGAGGAATCATTGAATACCAGAACGCTCGGGTTTCTTGTAGTATGGTTCCTTCGTTTCCTGTAACGTTGACTAATTAAGGAGCACACTTTGTGTCTTTGAAATTAGGGACCTTTGTAAAACATTTTATATCGTTTCATTTTACACTTAAATTGTCATTGACAAGGCAATTTATTTTTTCATGAATGATTTTGAAAGAAATGTCAATGTAGCATATTAAGGGCGTTAACCAATGATCATATATGTTCCTGTGTATAAAGCCCTTGTACTTGTGATTAGGTTTTTATTTTTATATCGATATTATATATATTTTCCAAAATCTAATATTTTCTGTATTTCGTCGTGCCAAAGCTCGAAAATTTGCATCACATACATGTAAGTTACGATCCCAAACTTTTCCTATGCACAATATCATCATATGATCAATTCAGTGCATCTTAATGAATTAAAAAAGTCAAAACGAGATTTTTTTATTTTCACAATATTACAAAATAGGTACAAAAGAAGAGATAATGGATAGTATTATTCAAGGAGTATCATGTTATCTTCCTATCATACCTTCTGCAAGGATATATATGGTCAGTTTTCAGATAAAGAGGGCGAGGTGATGAGATCCGACATAGACGAAGAGGTCGAACCGCTGAAACCTGACAGAGATACAGCTATCTACACGTTAGTCCACTTACATTATACCAGCAGTATACTTACACTGGAAGGTATTACTCGCGTCATTTTTTATCACAGCCTATTTAAGCCTTGCTGCATATCCTAACGAGCTCCTCAGCTTACTTCGGCTGAACTTGGTAGTGTTATCAGAAATATCTAAGAGCTCAACCTACGCCGACCACAACTTTGGTCGAAAACAACAGGTTGATATAGATTTGTTATTTACGATTCTTATTAGGAAATAACGAAAGCTTACAACGGCCACGAAATCAATATGAATCGTAGGAGGTACTATGTAAATTGCCACCTTTCTTATAATTTATGCAATTTTTCCGATTGTGTTTGTAAATTTGAACACAGTTCGAAGTTTAAATTGTCGATTGTTCTTGTTCTAATTTTATTGTCGAAACAGAAGGTAATACGGGTTATGGAGATTCATTGATTTGCAGAACTGTTATCGAGATATCAAGATATGTTGTAAATATTCTACCATGATGATTATATTTCATTCTGCATGAACATAAGTTTTTTTTTAAATATTTGATATAATGATAAATGGACATGTAATTTCTTTCTTTCGTCAATCAAAATAGACGATATTTACAAGATGTCGTCAAGTCAAATTATATTATGTTTTATCTGTTCAATTGAACTCACAGAAAATGGCTGAAGAAGAGACGAAAGCAGATACGGGTTGAAATGGTAAAAGCTAAAATGCTTCATTCTGCGCGTGTATTCATGCAAGTACGTAAGACTTATACAAGTAAATGTTAAAAAATATACGCGCCTTTAATTGCTTAAGTAATGCACCAGTGAGACCTCACTACAGCATTATCATAACATGTCTATAAAGCGCTTTTTCCATGCAGACCATGCTCAAAGCGCACATCAACTCACTTATTCACTCAAACAAAAATAAAGCATGCCTTTCGTGATAAACAAACATAAAACATTAAATAGTAACATAATTATTATCAATGAATAAGGACATTAGTACACACACTTGAATCTACAACGATTGGAATTAATTTCGTAGTCAATAATCGATTAGAGGCGAATGAGAAATAGAGTGTGTGAGATAAACTAGAAAATGTGCAAGAAATACCAACTTATCCCGTGAAAAAGAACCATCTGCTGTTAGCTATCAAAAACTAAGTCTTTCCGAATAACCTAACCAAAAAAAGTCACTCTTAAGCTTTTTGTTGGTCATGCACGGAATAGCATCTGTATTACTTTACGTATCAATCACTATAAATGATGATTGTAATATGCTGCATTATGCTGTGCAAATTTGTACATAGTGCAGATTTTTTTTATCTTGTTTAATCTGGATGACGAAACCATGTACATGTAAGCACACAGCTTACATGTAGTTAAATTCAGTACTTGCTTAAAGCAAAGTAATCATACGTCAACAGCAAAAACAATTATAAACCAAGTTTAAGCTTATTTGCTCCAGATACGGTATACTTTCAACGATAATAACTCAAGCTTTTAATTTTGGAATTATATTTTATAAACTATTTCACTACTACTTCATGTTCATTTTTTTAGATTCTGCAAAAGCACAATTTGGACAACAATAACTTTATTGACAGAGAAGAATTGGAAAACGCTCTCAAAGATGTAAGTCCGCGCATTACATTTCCAAAATACCATTATATTTGGCTCTTTCAGGAATACAGACACGCTTTAGCTAGACTGTCTAAAAGAAGCCATAGATCGAAACATTTTCCTTGTTTTAGAAATCAATTGTACCATTAATGAGGTTGTATGAGAAAGCGAGTACAATGTAAGGTCAAATAAGTTGTAAGGTATTTGTCCTTAAATTGAGAAAGCACGGAAGGAAACGATTAAATTTTAATTTCTTTTTTAATTTAAATATTTGTTTGTTCTCTTATTCTGTTTCAAATGCGCCATCGTGTATTTTCACAAAAGAGATTCATTATCCAAATTATCTTGATTTTTCATATTATTTACTTCTCAAATTCCTTTAAGAAATTAAACACTCAGATAATAAATGAACCAAAGCTCCTTTCAGCCCCGCTCTCTGGGCATGATATTGGCGCTTTAATATCAGTAGTAGTAGTAGTGTAGCATCTTCCAATGATAAAACTCTTCAATTCGATGATTAAATCATGATTTTATGTAATCACTTTAAAGGAAGTGTTCACTGCAAACAACGCGAAACTACTCTTCGGAAAGGAAATGAATCCGAAACTATTCGACATTCTGGATACAAATGGAGATGGAAAGGTATGTATATAGACACAGAGATAAAACATCTGGAAGCACAACTGGAACGTTTCCCTATATACAGGTCAGTCAAAAATCTGATTTTCCAAGCACCAGATAAATCATTCTCTCCCCCACAGGTCTCGATCAAGCCTCTGTTACCATCGGTCCTGTTCAGTTTTAACAGATTTGTTGTTGTCTTCGAAGAATTGGCATGATTCAGTTGCCAAACTTATGACTTTTCAACAGTGTCGCTGCTTGGAAGCAACCAAAGTGAGTTGTGTTATTGACTTTCAAACCCTGAAACTGGACTCATGAGAACAGAGGTTTGATCTATTGACCTTCGAGAGCTCACTCGGTGAAGAGAATGTGCCTTAATCGTGTTACGCAGTAATGTACATAAACTATGACGGCGTTCAAATCAGTGGGGGGGGGTTGGGGGCTCTCATAACGATATTTGTTTGAGCGTTGGTGACGATTCATGAACTAGGACCCTGTGCATGAAGACTGACATTCGTGTTCAGATCCACTACAGTGAGTTGTTGGCCTTCATGGGAGAGAGCGGGATCTGTCTTCACAACCACCTGCTCGGCTGCAAGAGGCTCAACGTGAAGAACTTCTCCACTTACGTCTTTGGTATGGTAGATACAATCGTCCTCAACACCTCCATGATCAACTTTAAGGTAACCGCCAGGCTGATTAATAGGAGAGATTTTAGAGGAATATATACTATAGATATTCCACGTTAATTGAATGAATCAATGATGAATCACATGAGGTTAATTATTTTTAAAACTTTCCTTTTAACATCAGGAACACTCAACAATAGTAGCATTGGCGTACACATTGAAATGAACCAACGAATGGCCATCTCAATGCCAAGTGAATAAACATGTTTTGAATATCCTTTAAAGTACTTAACAAACATCAAAGAGCATCTGTCTAACTAAATGATGTTATTTATTGTCTGCAATAAGCTGAGCACTTTCGTTAAGGAATGTAGTGAACTTGTCATCTTATTCAGTTCGAGTCACAAAAACACTTGAACAACGTCACCTGTTTCAAACGACATTTTTTATCTAATGCCTCACATATGCTTATGTAGATGGACGTGTAGTGTAAAACTTTGATACGAGCAGTTTTGCACGCTATGATCAACCGTAAGACGTTTTAACGCATATTATTAAACAGCACTTGAACTTTTCTTCCATTGAGTTACTGATGAGATAATAAATCATTGAGAACAACAATATCGTAATATTTTGCAATTTATTTGTATAAAGAAACAGTAAGAGGTCTATATGGAAAGTTCATCAGGAAGCTCGGTTATTATTGACTGAGGAACTGAATTGATAAACCTTATTATAGTGTTTAGAATTATATAAAATCGATTAAACGGCGTTATCCAAAATGTTTAATAAATTACTAATTTGTTCAAATATTGTTATTCACGGCTTCGGCGATTCCACACATAGAACAATTTAACAAGTAACGTCGAATGACATTTGTAATATCGAGGTTTTGTCATACGGGCAATATTTCTCGATACATTGAAGCTTTCAAACTTGTAATATAACCAGATACACATATGACACATGAAAATATTACTTAAAATAATGAATTCTGATGTTCACAGCCGAGGGACATCAACAGATCTGTTGGGATCAATACAGGATATATAGAGACTGCAGATTTCAGTTTGGAGAAGGAAGACAAAGAGTTCCTTATTGCGGTTTGTCCATCAATTGTACATTTTTAAAGACCAATGCTACAAGCGTTTACTCCTTATGCTTTCATCAAACAAGTACACTTATCCCCATCGACTAACCGATCTCCTTTTTAGAAGATCTAGTTTATACTAGAACAAACTGACTTAATGAATATGTGTTTCAAAGCACAGAACTCCGTATGTTTATACTAACTACAATATAACCTAACATTGTTTGACAAACGTTTCATGGATTTCATTTCTTTATGTGTTGCGACCTTTCGGTATAGATTCTAGTCACTCATGCTTTAGAATCTCCACCAAACGATCAAATATCATGCAACAAAGAAAATGAAATGCATTAAAATCGCCCGCGCGACTTCTAAAATGCCTTAACAGAATTTGTTAAAGAAGCCCTTGTTGGTGTTCCAGAGAGGCTACAACTCGTGTAAGAGCTTCCTGCAACGTTACGTGGTCACCAACAACCTCGAGAAGAAGGGGGACGCATCTTTTGACTAGGACTGAGAAGAAGGGAGACGCATCTTTTGACTAGGACTGAGAAGAAGGGAGACGCATCTATTGACTAGGACAGCTACAGGGAAACCCTGCTCACTCTATGAGTTACAGCGTTATGAGGACTTCGTCTGGTGATGTCAGTGAAACATCGGCTCTGACTCCTGACTTGTAGAACTCTAGGGAAGCTCTTCTTACTCTGTGATGAACAGCTTTCTGCAGAATTAGTCTGGGTCAAGCCAGAACATCCTCGTTTGCCTCTTCTCACTTTTCATGGGAAAGCCTTCTTGCTCTGTGATCTACAGCTTTATGAGAAATTGGTCTTGGTGAAGTCAGTGCATCCTCGCCTCTATCGTGTCTCTAGACTAATAAAGTTCTTATGAAACCCTGCTTACTCTGTGATGTACTGCTTTGCGAATAATCGCCCTTAAGGATGTTCGCTCATCAAATTTATTGTATTAAACTTTTTTTCTAACTTGTATTTTTCAAAAGAGTATATCATTGAAATATAAACATAAAAAATTGGGGGTTAGGGTGGTTTTTTTTCGAGATATGATACAACAAAGATCAATGTGTAAGACAGAGGTTTTACATGGCAGTTTATATTTATTATTTCCTGCATTAAAATTTTCTCATATGTAGATATGTTGCAGAAAACATGATTTTCTTCCCAAAAAGTGTAAAAGGAGAATGTAAAGTAAAGCCATGCGATTCCTTTTTCTTACAGAAACTGAATTAAAGGTGTTCACACAAAATGGCCGCCAGTCGACTTTATTTATATCTTCATACTTTGTCCTCTGACTATGGATGATTGGCTAGTGAAAACATATGTTTGACACTGTAAAAATAAAACATTAAGCATTTACTTAAATCATAGGTGAAAATTTTAAAATATAAAATTATAAAAAAAAACGTGTTACTGCCCCTTTAAAACAGTGTTCAAAAAAATTGTTTACTAAAGCATTTGGAGAAAGTACATTCCTTTGGACGGGTATATTTAAATTTCATGTCATTTCAGCATGGTTATCAGTTTGATAACAACAATATGAACGGAACAATATATCTTTATGCAATCTTTACCTGTCCTAGACAAATAATCTTGATCAATTTTCTTATACTCGGGAATATATTCCATGTTGATATAGCCATCGGCATGGTCAGTTTTGATATTTTACATCCGCTTCATTTGATTTATATACTACAGCATCAATGGAGTTAGGTTTTCTGATAACTTTTGCGGGAGCATTTTAGATTACCTTAAGTTGCGGAATAGAATATAATAAGAAAATATTATTTTTATAACACTAAAACTGCCAGTCTACTGTAAAGCATTGACCCACGATGCAACCTGGCCTCTTTCTAAATTTAGTATCTTTCAGATAGTAACCCTTTGAAAACCTACATGTAGATTTAATTTCAATACATTATACAAGTAATACTATTAATGCATTTTCTAGTATTGTTCCCGTAAAGATCAAAGGCGCCGCCCACCCTTTATTCCGCAATAAAGTATAGTTTTTGAGTGACGTCATGAAACAATGGGACATGACGTCAATAACAATCGGCTAAGACGTCATTATCCCTGGCCCTAATCGAGGAGTTTCAATTCGCTGCCGAATGTGATTTTAAAAATGTGCTTAATTTGGAGTAGAAATAGTTTTAAAATCGAGTTAAAATCGACATACTAGAAAAGTAATAGAGTAGCCCTAACCATCATGTGTTTTGCAATAAAGTATAGGTTTGCCCTGAACTATTATAACGTCAAACAACTCGGCCTTCGGCCTCGTTATTTAACTATACTACTCTTTTTCTTAAATCAAGGTAGAATATGATTTGATGAATTTCCATCAGTGCATAGTTGAGGAAAAATAAATTCCGCAAAAATAGGTAATGATATCGTATTGGATCAACAACAATGCCATTGATCAACGAAATGTGATTTTGAAAGACCCATATTCAAAGTGCAATATGTAGTGAATTACGATATTTTTTAATGATTTTTACTGTATTTTTGCAATATTTTGCCAATTATTAAATAGGAGACAGTTTACCAAGTAAGCCCCGGCATGTCGACATGGAGGCGAATCAAGTGTGGCCATCTCACAATTTCCAGTTCCAACATATACGCTTGAAAGTCGTCTTTGTCGCGTACGAATAGATTTTCTTTTCTTTTTCTCGGGATCAGGCACTAGTTGCCGCCCAAGTTCATACCCGTCGGACGCGGTTGCGGTAACCCGACGTAAACCTACACACATAATGATGATGTCACCGAAAGTGGGTTCGTTAAAAACTATGGCAATTTTGTAGAATAAACTGTACTTTGGACGTCGAAAAATAGAAGTTTTGTGATTTTCACAAGGCACATACAGTCTGATGTACCACCTTTGAAGAAAAGTTGCACGAGCCGCTAGGTGAGGGCTGAGTGCAGAGGGAGAAGCATACAACGTAATTATCTTACCAGAATTATCTTCATGTCAGAAGAAATATATTAATTCTATTTTGACTGCAGTTAACGGATGAGCAATCATCGTATGAACGGCCTTAAGCCTTATTGTAAACAAACGGTGTCAAACAACCCGACTGAAATGTTATGAATCGTGTTACGTAAAACCACTAGCCGAAATATGCTTAAAACTATTTGAATTTCATCCTACAGCATGAGCAAGTAATGCAATGCGGAATTTGTTTTTAAATAAATAAAAAAAGACGAGAAAACAAACTGATAATTTAAAAAAACCCAGCAAATCGAACTTACGTAAACTCTGCCAACCCCGTGCGTCACCTATGCGACACCTCTTCTCGGAGAGGATCTGTTGCTATGGCAGCGGGGTACATGAAATTTGTACAACCTGAGAGGCAAGCTCGTCGGGGTACATAAGATAACACGAGTTCATCGTCACCCAATCAAAAAAAGAGTATTTTACTGTAAGGTAAGATAAAGTATTCTCTTGTTGATTAAAACATGTTAATATGATATCAAACTTTTAAAGCTGTCTCTACCGAGTGATGTATTTCTTTTCTCAAAAGCTAAATTTCATCATGAACCGCATGCAAGTATGACAATGGGGCTTTAAGTATATTCCTCCCATCGATGCTGATTCATGGTTAAAGATTTCTATATAGGTTCCAAAGCTGAACACAATCATACTTCAAATGTGAAGCATCAATAAACACAATTGTAAGTAGGTAGGTTGATTCAAGGTTGACGTCGGGCCAAAATGACCAATATTTGAAACATTAAATATAATGTTAAAAGAATGTTAAAATTGTTAAGCACGTTGTTAAGCATGTTGAATGTGGTTGGGTTATCTTCCTTTCACCAACAAATGAGTTCACAGATGTAAACTAGCTATGGATAACTAATATCATAATTCAGAAGTGATTCATGTGATGAAACCAACCAATAATATAGATACCATTTCCGCTTTGTGGAATATTGCTGGGCTATCAATAAATTCTCTCATGACAATACGACCTTATCTAACTAGATATACTCTCCAGGTTATATACAGAGGAAAAAGGGGGGGTTGATTAAAACTTTTAGAAATAAAAACACTGAATGATTTGAGTTCATAAACAAACCTGTATAGGAATAGGTCATATGCCTTTCCTTTTATAGCGTTAGGGTAGCATAATAAGTACTGGGGTTCAATGCTTAATAAATAATCTTAAGAAGCAAGAAAGAACACCTCGTCCATATTAATATACATCCATATATTCTGGTTATATCAGTGCAAAAATGGAGTGCAAGCACAGGGGAAATTCATTCAACCGACGACTTGAGGATCTCTGAAAGTTGTAAAGAGACCAGATATTAGAAATGAACGGAAAATTACAATATTCAAAATTATTTCGTTTTCCGTGAATTTCAAAATGTAAGTTAACCTGAAAGAATAATGTAAGATTGACATACACACTTTACGTTTACATTTTCTAAGACACTTTTACAAGCATACATATTACGTACATTTGTTTTAGCAAGTTCACTTTTAAGGATGTTTCGCAATTTTATGTTGAATTGCTCCAGGGATTAACGATAATATCATGTCTACCAAGTATGTATACATTTCATACCTTTCTCTTTAGTTATTGAGATATTTCAATAGATAATGATAGATTGCACCTAGAATAGAATATAATCACCTCATTTCACATATGAATCGATTTTTGCTAGTACATCCTCCATCGTTCCATTGGCAATTTCTATCAGGCCGCATTTCAAGACAATTTTCATTTGATCCAAGATTGTTAGGTTCTCCATGCACCCAATCAGTGAACGTCATCGGAGAGTTTGAACCAATCCACGTAAAGACTCCTTCATCAAGCAAATCGTTTGCCCCCAACCAAACAAACTGGGTATCTATAATCATAAACATTGATCCAAGAAAATGTTTCCTATCCGTGTGTCAGCATCCTGCACATCTATTTTGTAAGATCATAACATATAAATGTGAGTTTGTGTAATCAAATATAACTAAAGTCAATCCAGTTTCCTATTTGTTCCGATTAAGGTTCAAACCATTCAATAATCATAATCACCTATATGTGCAAAATGCTGATCATGAACAAATGATATAATCACGTGAACAATATCCCATCTACGATTGTTCTGGAATTTCCTTGAAAAGAAAACCCAAGTACAAATATAGTCGCAAAGCGACAATTACAGGATTCAGCCAAATATAATAATGCCTGAGGCCATTTGTAGCGACTTTGGCATGATTTAAAGGGTGGAAAAAAGTTTTTGTTTTTCCTACCTACTATTTCAAGTGCACATAACTCGAAAACTTGAATTGATATCTGCCTGAAATTCTCAGAACTGACAGACAAGTAGTCAGACTGCAGGGATAAAGGAAGAGAAGGGGGCAGAGGGCAGAGGAGGAAGAAATATACTTGAAAAGACATTTATTCTTAAACTCCAGACTTCATTGACCATTTACGCTGTTGCCCTGCCCTTGGGAGGGATTTTTATCATACTTTCGCGAAAAAAGTGCATTTCTTTTCAAGACAAATTTTTGAGAAAAAAAAAGATTTTATTCTTTTATCTTAAAGACCTTGCCAATGTCTAACTCTCATGGAAAATCATAAATTTATATGGTCTGGTTTTTGAGTTATCTGCCCTTGAATTTTGCGATTTTTACATTTTGGTCAACTTTGAAAATTCACTGCAAGAAAAGTATTAACGTTAGGACTTTCTGAAATGCAAATTAAGAACTACAATGCTTTAGCTACATTGAGTGTAAATTTCAGCTGTCTGGTGCAAGTATCTTCAGAGGAGAAGATTGTCAAAGGTGGGTGGGGTCGGAAATTGCCTAAAATGCACAATAAGCAAGATGGCGGCCAAACCACGTGACCTACGAAATTTTCAAGTCTCTAAGTGCATTTTGAAAAAAAAAAATC
Organism: Steromphala cineraria; assembly: GCA_916613615.1. NCBI lineage: Eukaryota > Metazoa > Mollusca > Gastropoda > Trochida > Trochidae > Steromphala > Steromphala cineraria. Next base: position 16,737,327 of record OU744733.1, read on the forward strand.
AATGTTAAATTTTCGACTTTGGATTCGAAATGGACCTTTAATGTATGGACCGATTTGGCCCAAAAGCTTATTGTTGCGTCTCCTCAACAAGGTCTACCAGCCTGTGAATTTGGTTTTAATAGCATCAGCCGTTTGGGCGGAAAGTTCACCACAAGATTCGTGGAATAATAATAATTAAAAAAATAAAATAAACACGCCAATAACAATAAGGATTCAGCCATATGGCTGAATCCTTTAAAAATCCTACTCTAATCTGGTGGATGTATTCGGGTCGTTATTTAGAGGCTGTGATTTATCAAATTAAGAAAAGCAACTTTAATATTTTTAATATAGACTCGAGACGAAGCCGAGAGACATTATTACAAAAATCAGAATGTTCGAGGAAAGGGACCAAGTTCAAGAATGTACGGTAGCTGCAAGCGAATACTTTGTCAGGGCAAACACATTAACATTTAGTTAACCAGCGCCGTCGTTAGGATTGCCACAATAACCTACATATACCTTAACACATAAAAATTACACAGGTGAGGTTTGGTTATCCAGAAAAAGTATCAGACAGAACATTCCCTAGTATACAATGTAGTAATCTAGCTGTATATTACGCCAAGTTGTGCAAAAACACTGCTTAAGGTGTTACTTCTTTGATGATAGTGTCAAATAGTCTAATAGTGTAATAACGTTGTCTTTGTATAATTCAAAATCTTAATTCAAAGTAGATTGATAATTGTGCGAGTCGAACTTACGCTAGCTCACTTAAGTAAGTTGAAAAGTAATGTAGCACGCTTAAGCAGCTACAGATACCTCATACAAGGAATAAACGTACATGCTCTTAAAAAAAGTGTTTTTGACTTGTTTTTACCATGGGTGTTTTTTACCATGTTCTTGATAAAATGATTTTCCACAGCTGTTTCAATGACCACAAGATGAGCGTTGCGCATGGTGCATAGAAGCTGAAAATAGTTCATTGTAAAAATTTTTAGGATTACTTTCTTAAACGAACCGTAGATATATTTTAAATATATGGTGATTACATGGACGAAAATAGGGTCCAGTTTTTCTTTTGAAAACGTCAGTCTTTTATTGGCAGAGTGAAAGTATAAGCCAATATTATTATCAGACTTTAAGTAAGATTTCAGAGAAAGAAAGGGAAAATCAAACTATGACTTTGTGTTAACACCTGTATCCTGAAAATGTGTCTACCTGCCTGTGTTTGAATTCAATGAAACACAACCCATCATCCGGACGTTGATTGATGATATATATTAAATAACTTATGTTTGACCTTGTCGGTCCAATTTTAAATTAAACGTAGAATGCAATTACAAGCGTTTCACATGTTGACACCTGATCCCAGTTGCCCAGATCACCCTTAATTCAAAGTCTAACCTTTATGCAAACGCCTTAGCATTGCACTACGGCTATCCAAATGGCTTAAGATTCCTTATTGTTTTGTGCAACAGGACCCAGGTCACACGTATTGTATCTTTTTAGGGTCAATTAAAAATCGCCTCTGACGACTGACAGTCGTGACCTCGATATTGATTTCTTCTTGCCATGGTGTGTCAAATAAATCCCAGAGGATCTGATATTTGCACAGTTATTGGCTATTTGGTGAACAAATTTCCGGGATGTGATTTAGAATGGTGGTACTCTAAATAAAAAATTATAGTAACAACTTGAGAATTCCGTTATTTTTTCCGAGTAGTAAAACTATAAATCCTTGTAAATTACACATGGCAAAAGTATTATAATATCTTCTATCCACTCGTAAGTAAGATCTGTCCCTCGATGTTTCGGTCGCTAGCATAATAATAATCCAAATTTAAACCTCTGACACTGCTTGGATTCTTCTTACTTCGTTCATTTTATAGATGCGTTATATCTGATTTCATCACTTGAGTGATGTGAAGTAAAGAAGAAATAAGAATTTACCTCAGCTTGAGACCATTGCTCCAGGTCACTGAACAGATGGTAACAGGAGCCATGATAGGGAATCCAAAGGTCAGGGCAAGCCGCTGGAATTGTGTAGAGCATTTAAAAAGACACCGTGAGCCGAAACAGGAAATGCGGCTATTTTTTTACGATATCTTTACTATTTGATTCCTCGGATCATGGTCGATGTACAATCAGAGTGTTAAAACTCTTAAATAGAATGTGCTAAATTGCTTTTTCGAAATTCCTTAGTCCCATTTACATGTACGTGCATTCTCTCCCCACAGAAACAGATCAAGTCATAAAATGTTGATACAGCCTCTGTTCTATGACGACGACTTTGTTGGCTAGAATAGGAGATGCCTGATTGGAGACAATCAAAGTAAGTTGTGCAATCAGCGAGGCAATTCCTAAGTCATTATTTTGGCTACTGAATCATTACAAAGGCATTGTAATATGAACCACCCTTTCCATTCGAGAAGGGTTGTGATTTGATAAAGAAATTCAAATGGATTGTTGCGCAATTTTTTCCGCCAGGGGAAACTGTCGGAACCCACGGATCTCGGCGAAATATAACAGAGGCTGTGTCAACATTTCATGACTTGACCTGTCTCTGTGGAGAGAGAATGAGGAATCAGTAGACATTCCTCTTTCTGAAAATGTAATTTTCAACTTTCAACACAATTTCTTTTTCAAATGTGACATTGTTAAAAGTGACCACCGAACGCACGACTGTTCATAAATCTTCGGTGACGTTCCCCGTCATTCATGTTCTTGTTTCTGTATAATAAACGATTTGAACCCGTGATAGGACAAACATTACACATCACAAGAATCACGACAAGTCCTCTTTCTGAAGGTGTATTTTAGTTATAAAATAAGTTTTGCGAGTTTATGTGTTGGAAGCATTTGCCTCCTTTTGTGTATTTCATACAGAGTTGTTCCCCTTTGCTCAGTAGCGAGTTTGCTGTAACAGTGTTGCATGTCGCTGGCCTCATCGCGGCCCCCTTCGCTTGCTATGCCGCTCTCGCACGTACAATATTAGTCTTTTAGAAGTGTGACAGGAAGATCTACAAGGAAAGGTGCCGGGGGAAACATGCAGGCTTTGTTAGATGCAGAGAAAGGTGACTTTTTCGACGACTTCGACTCGACCACGCACGAGGTAAATCAACATGGCGCGATAACTAAACGTCAATCACTGACACTTCCGAGCCCAGCAGCAGCCAAGAGAGACTTGGAGAGAGAATGCATGGAACTTACCAGAGAATTGAAGTCGCTCAAGTTAGAACGCCGGAGAGTTCAGTTGGAAAGAGAAATACTTTCTGAGAAGGAAAGATTGAGATCGTTTCAAGTTGAACACGAAGACCCACCTCGCCCCCAGGACGCACAGACAGACACAGGCGGCCTGTCAACGACCCCTCCACCTAGGACTACCACAGGTGGGAAAGCTCTGCAGGTGGCAAACTTTGTCTGGGAGGAACCTGGCAGTCAGGATTTGGAAATTGATCTTGGTCAGAATGCCAAAATTAATTTTGGGAAAAAGAAAAACACTGATATTAGCATAGAACAGTGGGGGTATGGGAACTGTAAGGTCATGTTTGAACTTGTCAATACAGGGAAATTAGGGTCTGTTTCTGAGTACGAGGCATATTTGAAGTACACGGCGGATACCTTCAGACTCGCCACACGCTACTCCTGGAAGAGTGTGCTTAGCTACGACAGAGAGTACAGAGATCGTCAAGCTAAAGAACAGTTTCCCTGGGGAACATACTTGCAGGAGCTTCGTGATTTCCAGTTAATACCAAAGTCACTGCAAAACCTTGTGCAAAGAATGCCACAGCAAGACACCTCTTCACGCAAGAAGGGCCCTTTCACACCAGCAGGTCGTGAAATCTGCAGAAACTTTAATAGGGAACAGTGTACAAGGAGAGACTGTAAACTAGCCCACATTTGTGCCCTATGTTATCAGGCCCATGCGGAGACGAGACACTCTCAAGGCAACTTACCATCAAAAAACTGGCAGATGCGTGGGGAGAACCAAGCTGCTCCTCTCCACCCTCAAGTACAGAATTACCAACCCAACCATTAACCCTCAGCCTGCCAGCCTTGGAATCTCTCCTTCCAGAAAGCCATAAGGACAGAAATTTTATCTTATCAGGTGTTAAGGAGGGGTTTAGAATTATTGACTCTGACAAACCTATTGAAAAGGGTGTTTTTGTTCCAAATTCTTTTTCAACCAAACAGTTCCACGATGCAGTGGAATATCAGCTTAGAAAGGAGATGCAGTCGGGTAACTATGTTAAAGTAAATTCTCAACCAGACATTGTGAGTTCCCTAGCGGCGATTCCAAAGTCCGATTGATCAGTGCGACTAATACATGATGGTAGTCGCCCCTTAAGTCTATCAATGAACAGTTATGTATGTGACACTTGGGTAACTTATCATGACATTCGTGCGGCATGTGATATTATCTGCCCAGGTGATTATCTTGCAAAAGTTGATCTGAAACAAGCCTATCGATCAGTACCAATTCACAGGGACAACTTCTCTGTCACAGGCTTGTTTTGGAAATTTAAGGGAGACAACAAGGGTACTTTTCTAGTGGACACAAAGTTGCCTTTTTGGTCCTCACGCAGCCCAAAGATATTTCAGACTCTCAGCTCAGCGGTGTGTGACATTATGCAGCATCATTTCAATGTAAAAGTAATAGCCTACTTGGATGACTTCTTGGTAATCACGCCTACTAAAGCAGAATGCCAAAATGGACTTGATTTACTTATTAAGGTTTTGCGACTTTTAGGTTTCAGTATCAACTGGAGTAAGACTGAGTGTCCTTCCACAAGGTGTGCTCCTGAACACTGTCGACTTCACCCTCGCGCTTCCTCCTGAAAAACTCACCAACTTTATACAGTTACTCAAAGACTATTCTCAAAAGAAGAGGGCGAGTAAACACCAACTTGAAAGACTTGCAGGGAAGTTGAACTGGGCAAGTCAGGTAATCAGTGGTGGCAGAGTGTTTCTGCGTCGTATCTTGACGCTTAAGGACAGTGTGCTTAATAGGAATCACAAAAGTATCCTATCAGAAGATTTCAAAGCGGACGTTCAATGGTGGCTTAATTATTGTGAAGTTTTCAACGGTTGCGTCAAAATCCAGGATAAGCGCCCAATAACAAATCTACATACAGACGCATGTGCTGATGGCTGTGGTGGAATTTACAATGGTGACTACTACTATTTGAACTGGGCATGTGATCATCCTGTAATCCATGGGTGGCCAATTAACTACAAAGAAACCTTTGCAATTTATGGTGCAGCTGTCCGCTGGGGTCACTTGTGGCGTAACAAGAAAGTCATTGTATTTACTGACAACATTACTGCTAGGAGCTTGATAAACAAAGGTTCAACACGCTATGAACCTATGATGGGGTATCTGAGAAAATTGTTCTGGATATGTTCTTTGTATAATTTCTCACTGAGTGCTACATACCTCCCAGGCAAAGATAATACACTAGCAGACGCTTGTTCTAGGATTGCTTCACATGGTAACCTAACTAAGCTTTATTCTTTGATGCCTAGCTTATGCCTCACAAATTTCTCGGGTGTTGAATTGGCCCAGCACATGTCTTCTACTTTTATCTTCTACAGATGGGGACTGGCGGTTGAAGGCAAAGTTGACCAAGGCAGCTTCGACTCTGAAATCCAACGCATGGGCTGAATCCACAAGGAGAACTTATGCTGTACACCTACGCTCATACCTGGATTTTTGTGACAAGATGAAGCTAGATGTCGTGCCAATTCGGCCAGAAATGCTGGAATTATATATAGCATATCTGGTGTATGTGAGAAAGCTGAAATATCAATCTATTATATGTTATTTAACAGTGGTGACCCACTTGCATAGTTGTGAGGGGCTAACAAGCCCAGTGAATTCATGGGGTGTGAAACAAGTGCTCACTGGTGTGAAACGTACCCTTGGTGTTGCACAACAGTGTGTAGATCCAATTACCCCACATATCTTGCTGCAAATGAAGGGGATATTATCTCTTTCTCTGGAATCTGATTTGTGTTTTTGGACAGCATGTGTTATGTCATTCTTTGGCTTGCTAAGGCCAAATAATTTTCTTATCACCGACAATCAGGTCAACTCGTGTGTGAGAAGAGTTGATGTCACAAGGATTGTAGGAGGCTACCTAGTCACCCTACATCGCACGAAAACAGTTCAGTTCAGACAGTGTACGGTGAAGATAACTCTACCTTTTGTGCTTGGACATGCCCTCTGTCCAGCAAGCGCATTGCAGGCCTACTTGCAGGCCATTCAGCATGCCGAGCCTCTCGAGCCACTGTTCATGTACTCTCGCCATGTTCCCTTAACCTATGCCACTTTTATGGCAAAGCTCAGATCAGTGTTGAACAAATGTGGCTTGCCAGCTCAGAACTATGGAGGACATTCATTCAGGAGAGGAGGTGCCACATGGGCACATAAGTGTGGACTTTCAGATAAAGTAATCCAAAAACTTGGGTTTTGGTCAAGTGATGCCTTTGTGAGGTATATTGACACAGACACTCAACAACAAAAAGCAGCTGTGAGCCAGATGGTGGCTAAAATATAAGCTTATTATACACTCCTCCTTTAGAGTCCTTATGAACATTGTTAACCTTTATCAGGTTTGCCAAATTTGTTTACCCAATTTTGATGATTATATCCTATTGGGCTAGGATATGCTTATTGTTTTGTTTTAGAACATCACCTTTATATATATATATTTTTTAAGGATTTTCTATTTTTATTTTTATTTTTTTATATTATTATTGTTATATCCCCTAGTCAACAAATGTTTGTTATACATAACACTTTTCTTTTCAAATTTGCAATGTAATAATACAAATTCTTCTTTTCTTTTTAAATACATGTAAAATAACTACAATTGGGCTTGGGGTGGTAACATTAACTTACCACTTAGCAATCTATTAAGTTCTTTTCCTCTCTAGCCTCTATTCAAATTCAAGAGGCTTGGTTTAACTTAAAGCATTAAAAACTTTCTGAGCCCAGTTGTTGTTGTTCCTTTATTCTCCAGTATATTTGCCTCCATGTTCAGCTCACCTATCAGTGTTAGTATACGAGTAAAGGTGTATTTTAGTTATAAAATAAGTTTTGCGAGTTTATGTGTTGGAAGCATTTGCCTCCCTTTGTGTATTTCATACAGAGTTGTTCCCCTTTGCTCAGTAGCGAGTTTGCTGTAACAGTGTTGCATGTCGCTGGCCTCATCGCGGCCCCCTTCGCTTGCTATGCCGCTCTCGCACCCCACCCACCTCTCCCAGTAGCATTACTGGCACCAATACTAAACTTGTTTGTATCATCCATGCATATTTATATAGTTTTACTTTGGCTGGTGGTCTTTAAGGGGGGTGGTAACATTAACTTACCACTTAGCAATCTATTAAGTTCTTTTCCTCTCTAGCCTCTATTCAAATTCAAGAGGTTTGGTTTAACTTAAAGCATTAAAACTTTCTGAGCCCAGTTGTTGTTGTTCCTTTATTCTCCAGTATATTTGCCTCCATGTTCAGCTCACCTATCAGTGTTAGTATACGAGTAAAAACAAAATGTTCTAACTAACAACACAATTTTATTTTGGATATAAGACATCCTTTAAAGTAATCACAGTCTGAGTTAGCAGAGAAGGGCAAGTCATAAACAGAATGCTAAACTTCCTTCCATTTTATACTATTAAAAAACTCCAGAATGATTTGGTATCAAACTAGCTTTCGCTCGTTTTATACAAAATCATTAACTCGTTTGATAAAAAAAGTATATGATGCAAGGTCGTTTAGTATCCTTTATCGCTTATACTAGTGATATCTAATCTAGCCACTTTTGGATGTTACATTATGAACATATACATTTTCCATTTTTATTTGCCATTCAAATATTTTGGTTGCTGGTGTGGAACGATACTGTACATTTTTTCAGCAGATCAATGATTATGTACAATAATGACATTTTCTGTTATCTTTAAGCAAATATCATCTGAAATTAAAACAACCTTTTTTATAAGACAAATAGTGGGACACCATATCTTTAACGTGTTTGTAATGTTTCATTATGAAATATGATGGTACAAGACAAATGTTTTGGATAACAACTTCTTTATTGAATTCTCACGATGTTTCTGGGGCAGTTTTTGCCCTTTCTTCAGGTGACTGATGAAGGGGCAATAATTGGCCCAGAAACGTTGTGAGAAATTAATAAAGAACTTGTTATCCATAACATTTGTCTTGCATTACCACACCAACAACTAAATGCCTTTGAAGAAATATGATGAGTAAAAGTTAGTTTATTTCAGACGATAACCGCTCGTGCATTAATGAAATAATTCAATCGTTTAAAAAAAGGGTAAATATAAATAGACCATTATTCACTAAAATAAAAAGCAAATCTTATGGCAGTACACTGAAATACTTTCTAGGAAGTCCTGTTTTTGTTGTTGCTTAATTTCCAACTGTTCGATACCGCATTACCAATGAAAATGAACATTAAAAGCAGACTGTGATAGGAAGGGGGATCTAACGACACCAAAATTAAATGTTATCCACTGCTGGTAAATCAATCAAAAGTAGCAGTTAGGAAAACGGACATTTCATAGTCTGTTTATGTACGCCAAACCATTACCCTGCCTCAAACTATTAAAATGTGTTCTATTATCTAACTATTCTGGCGGATGTTACTTCTATTATTTTATTGTAGATGGGGATGCCCTCTGTTGTAACAGCTGATAACTATGTACATTGTATTTAATTATATTGAAATCGTTAACATCCTTTATCAAAACAAATTGTTATTTCCAAATACCAAAACATGCTCCCTAACACCCCATCTCCACAATGTCACAGCCGAAACGAGACGATTTCCAATGTGCGCTTCACTCCAGGTAGAAAGCGAGGAGGGTTGCTCGATACGTTTTCACCTTGCCGTGGAAAGATACCTACCACCCATGTTCTTCCCTTGTTGACTCAAATAAACGATCAAGGCCTAATAGAGAATTGTTCAGTAAAATCGTCACAACATTGTTCATAATTAATTGTTTATAATGGAAGATCAGAAAAACGTATATTATTCACATTTTACCTACCCCAAACTGTTATCAATTGCAGAACTAAACCGAGAAGAAGTGGCACAATCATGTTTGTTGAGTGTCCTGCGAAAGCAACCATGTCACATAAATATAGAGCCACTCCCAAAATATGTTATCATTTAACCTTTAATAACTCTTTGAAATGAGATCACATAGTGAGAAACGAACAGCTACTTGGTTGCCTTATCCAATGAACTCACATGACATTCATTACACGATAAATGTCACGTTACATCTGTACAGCAATGAAATTGATATAAATTAAAACATATAACAAAATTACACATGTATACAAAGCACAAATACAAACAGACAAAACATGGGAACAAGTCTAACACGACCAAACAGAAACAGAAACTAACAAAACGATCGTGAGTTAAACAATAAAATGAGTGTACTGTAAGACCGTTATAGAAGATCGTATTTCGCATTTAAAGGGAAAAAAACAGTGTACCAAAGTTCTTACCATGAGATCGATCACGATGTTTAACGTGTTTTGAACAATATTTCAGTTATTAAACACGTGGATGTTGCCACCCAAAAGAGAGTAGACAGATCACGATGAAGACTTCGTTACAAATGTGAAACTGGATAACTGAACTGAACTGAACTTTATTACAAATCAGGCCGCAGGCAGCGGCATATGATGATACAGATTATGTTACATACATTCACATACAAACAGACTGATTTACAATATATATCTCCAAAATGCGAATAACACTATTATTACAGTACATGGTGTGAATAAGCAAAACAGTAGGGTATCTGGTTGAAAGATTTTCTTTCTAGTAATTACTAGTAACGACAATTTGTAAAGGTATTAATAATGATATTACAAAACATGGCTAATTTTCTTAAAGTACCTATCTTTTTGCTGTTAAATAGTGTCTTCATTTTAAAATAGTTTGGTCTAGTATAGAAATACGGCTTGATATATTTAACTCTTCCATTTATGAAATGAGAACAAATGAATAAATAATGAAATTCGTCGACAATTTCATAACTAATACAAAGTTTACAAATTCTGTTATGCTTTTGGATATTACTAACGCGGTACGGCGTTTACCGTCAGTTTGAAAGGGAGACAACTCTGTGACCAAATTATCCGTATTTCGATTGTTGATAAATAATTGATTTGATTTACTTTGCAGAAAAAAAGACAACAATGAATGGTGTAGAAACCTTATCTACTTCTGTTTATTACTAAAAACATTGGTACTGAATGTCCATAACCATTTTCCCTTTGAGGCCCTTTTTTAAGTTTTGTTATTATTTTATCACACAGGGTAATCAATCATTCATTTCTGTGAGTAATCAGCCTTTTCTCTCTGCGACAACTTATTTTCTTTCTCGCAAATCCAAAAAGGAGGCTTATTCGGACACAAAATCGGCTGCAAAAATACAGTAAGTGATCTTCTTTTATCATCGTGTATACTTTATCCAGGTGCGGGAAGGAATATCAATATTTTGGGATAGTTGTACGGTGGCATATTAGGGCCATCTGGTTTTTTATTTTGATCTTGAAATTTCAAGAAAAAAGTTGAAATTTCAAGATAATTTGTTTAAATTAGAGATATTATGTTCAGGTTCAGGTTGTGGAAGTCAGCTTTACCTCGGAGAAAGTCTCCCAGTTAAGACGTCCCTCTATATAAACAAGAATCCCTGGTAGATACATACATGATAAATACACATAAACACTTGATAATGATCAATAAACTTATCCATATACCTACTATGAATCATTACAAACATATAAACTTTCATTTCACACACAATCAATTGGTTAATATACATTTTATACGCATGTGAATATTACGGAAGCCTTTTAGGGCCATGTAAAAAAATTAAATGGACCTCCACTAACAGGAAATTTCAACTTAGTATCTGGAATTTACCAGTTAGCATCTGGAAATTTCCAGCTTCAGTAGAATATATTCACTTATTCATTCTGTCATTCTAATACACCTTTCTAGATACAAAAAAACATATCCACATTATAGTGGATAATAAGTGGAAATTCCCAGATGGTAAGTTGAATTTTCCATTTGCTAACTGGTTATTTCCAAAAACTAACTTGAAATATCCAGATACTTACTGGACATTTCCAGAAACTAAGTGGCTATTTCCAGAAACGAAGTGGAAATTTCAAGATGCTAACTGGTAAATTCAAGATACTAAGTTAAAATTTCCTGATGCTAACTGGTAATTTCCAGAAACTAACTGGAAATTTCCAGATGCTAACTGGTAAATTCCAGATACTAAGTGGAAATTTCGTGTTAGTGGAGGTACAGTTAATTTGTTTACATGGCCCTAAAAGGCTTCCGTATGATAGGACGCAATCAAAGATAGTTGTGCAATCAGCGACGCTGTTCTAAAATCATTATTTTGGCTACTGATATGAACCACACTTTCCATGCGAGAAGCGGTGATATTGGATAAAGAAATTCAAATGGATTGTGGTGCAGTTTTGTCCGTCAGGGGAAACAGCCGGAACCCATGGATTTCGGCGAGTTAGAACAGAGGCTGTATCAACATTTTATGACTTGATCTGCCTCTGTGGGGAGAGGATGAGTTTCCCTATGTGCGAACGATGTGAACGTAGGCTGTCAATGACTATCCCTCCCTTTGAATCGAAATAATTGTGAGATAATGATTTTGACATTTAGCAGGTAGAGTGAGTGAGTGAGTGAGATGGTGTTTAACGTGTTTTGAACAATATTTCAATTATTACACACGTGGGTGTTGCCATCCAAAAGAGAGTAGACAGGTCAGGGAGAAAGGGATCGAAAGGATGAGGGAAAAGATCTTTGATGTATGATTTATAACAGCTTGAATGACATTAGCGATAACCAGACAGGGGAGATAACCAGGACAACTTTCTCGCAAGCCTAAAAAGTTGGTTAGAAATCGGGGTCAAAATAGGGGGGTGATTTTACATATTTTCGTACCGTTGCCTCTTATTGCACAAAAAATCGAAGTACTACAAAAGAAAATAGGATAACAAATCCAGAGACACTTATTTTTAGATTTTCATTTATGTGACGTCAAATGTTGACTTTGTTTGGAGAAAAACTTCAGAAATGTAAAAAACGTATTTTCCAAAGCGCCAGCCTGAACATAAATGTACATACACGAAACGCCATCCAGGTGCCGGGTGTACATATATGTACATTCCCTGACATTCCCAACTTAGAACTAAATATACTTTTAATAAATTGATAATTAGATATAAATAAATATCTTCTGACTTAAAAAAACACTCAGCATTAATTTGGTACCAATATAATAGGTATTCATACATTTTTATTCGAGTTACACCTATAATTCCAAAATCAACTACAAAGCAATTTGAACTTGGCGCCATGTTTGACTTTTTATTGACGTCACAAAGTGTACATTGAATGAAAAAAAAAATACGTTATTTTCGATGCAGGTATTGAAACATAATTGACTGAACATTGTTCCTAGATATCTAAACTACATCTCCATAAGCTTTGTTCATAGTTTTACTCATCGGATAGATCGCGCGTAACTAAAAGTCATCATGTAAACAACTTTCATTTCTGATGAAAAATGACCGGGCACAGTTTTCGTGATACTACGTAAATATCGCGTTCAAAAACTTGGATTGACACAATGTCACGCGAAAATAATTGCAACACCAGTAAATAGTTACCTGTCCATTGTTATTTTTTGGCAAAATCATACTTCTTCATGACGCCTTAAGACTTGGGCCGTCCAAAAACAGTCGACATTAAAACGAGCATCTTTCTCCACAGGAACCCGATATTGTAAATAAAATGTAGGTAAAACGTGGGTAAGAAAGACCCGTCCCCTCTATAAATAGAGTAAAGGAATAAAGGCATCCATGTTGCCGATCTCGACTCGCTTGCGAGTTTAGTCAAAATTATCGCTTCAAATTGGTGACATCTCATACACATACACAAGAACCTCTCAGTTATACATTTCTCCGCAAAACTTGGCTTATTTCCAACACATGTCACCCTTCAAATAACTTTTATATCTATTTAAATTCGCAAAACGACCGCAAAAACCTCTGGGGTTAACGTTACTCCGCACCAAATGCCCCTCGAGCGATCTGATAGGTCCGTTAAACGTAAGGGCGATTTTCTCTAGATAATTTCTAAAAGTCGCGCAATATTTAAAAGGCGATTTTTATTGATGTTCCACCATTTTCAAGCCAGGTTGTGACAATGGAGTCAAAAGATTTTTTATTTTGGTATGTGGAATCATTTTTGCACTAGGGGATTGTCACGGCCAAGCTCTTGTCTTCACACACTGTAGAATAATTAAATGTAAATTCCCATTTCATTATTTAAAAAAGAAAGGTTCACAATTTGTTTATCTCATGTGTATGATTACAAGAATTATTAAATATCTAAATAATTCATAGTACAAACTTTTACATATCAGTAATTTAAATTGATGTATTATTACCAATATATCAGTGAATTATTTCAAGTGAATAAAGCACAACCAAAAGATTTAGTTATACAAAAGTACTAGTGTATCAACACTATAAACACAATCTGTGGAATGATAAGTTTTTTCTGAAAATTGTGATTTGATGGTTCTTACCAGTTACGTTATGTAAAAGATAGTTTAAGCATGCATATGTTTTATTAATGTCAATTTGGCATCAAAGAAATACTCTTTTATACCAAAACTGTAAATGCAATGCTGGCAATCATAAATATACTTTCAGACAGACTTGTTTTGTAAATGTTAATTTAACATTATTTCAGAATAAACAGCGTAAACGTATTGAAAAAATGTTTTGATGTTTGGGGATGTTGTTGTACATGACACTGAAAACTGAAAAACACAAATATCAGAATAAAACATCAGAAATTAATAACTAGATATATGACATTAATATTTAGATAAATAACTGTGGAAAATCACTCTTATGTTTCTTTCACACTGGACAGAATGTTTGGCAATTCAACTTTAGTGAAACATACATCATTGAGCCAGGAGAGTTTTGACATATTCATTGATACTTTCTTTCAAGTTTTACGTAAACAAACAAGACAGTATTACAGGTGCCTGCCCAATGATAACAACAGAATGTGTAATTTCTACTAAAGATAAAGCACTCTTCTGATCAGAAATTGATAGCGAAATCATTCCCGAAACATTGCACTGTCCAAACCATGCCGTTTTGTTTGTTAAGCGAGGCTTAAAATAAATTCGCCTAACGGACCAATCAGATAGCCCTAGAGGCATTTGATGCGGAGTAACGTTCACCCCAGAGGTTTCTGCGGTCGTTTTGCGAATTTAAGTAGATATAGAAGTTATTTGAAGGGTGACATGTGTTGGAAATAAGCCACGTTTTGCGGAGAAAGGTATAACTGAGAGGTTCTTGTGTATGTGTATGAGATGTCACCAATTTGAAGCGATAATTTTGACTAAACTCGCAAGCGAGTCGAGATCGGCAACATGGATGCCTTTATTCCTTTACTCTATTTATAGAGGGGACGGGTCTTTCTTACCCACGTTTTACCTACATTTTATTTACAATATCGGGTTCCTGTGTCTTTCTCTCGCATGTAAAAAATGGCGGATGCAGTGTCACTGACGTACTACTAGATTCGCATTCCCTAAAGACTGTCAAAGAGTTCATTTTCGCTACCGAGCGTCTACTGGTCGACTTGACATAATCATTGTTCATTTTGAAAGCTTGCAGTGTACAATTATTGTATTTTTTGTGTGGATAAAATACATTTATTAAACACATTTGGATTGGTATCTGTAATTCACATAACGGGGGTAGATTAATTTTACCAGTACTTCTATTCACTGTAGTACAATAGGTATAAACGAAAATAAAACTGTAACTATCGGGGACATAGTCAAATTCATACTTGTGCAATACTCTATAATTTCGGTTTAAAAAATTGTAGAATTGTCTCGCTGTTTGAGTAAGGAAAATATGTACATTGCTGTCTAACTGTGGAATGTGATGAAATATAATGGATTTATTTACACATATATCGAGTCAAATTTTGTCAATAATTCAGAATAATTAAACTTAAAAGAATCGCATTAATTTCAATATGTACGAACACTTTTATTTCGCATGACAGGTGAAAGGAAAATGGGCATATTTGATATAAAACCGCGCGTATGTGGAATGATCCGATAGACGGTTTCACTTGCGCCAATTTGTCGTCTGGAAATTAAGCTCGCGACAAGAAGAACTTCCAAACCAGTTCGTTCCGCCCAGATCCAATGCCAACTCTTGCGTGGGGAGGGGGCAGTGCTTGTTCACATGTGTGAGTAGGTATTTTATGTATTTCTTGGTTATGCTGAATTCCTCTTTTTACGTTTTGTGACGACTTATATACTTGTTATAAAGCTGTTGATTTTTAAAAGATATCTGACCATAGATATTGACAGATTCTATCGATAATTTCGGCGTGCTATGAATATTCATGAGATGGGCCCTTGCCATTGAAATGTAGTCTAGACATATCAGAATATTTCTTATTCATGGGCAAATAATTTTCAAAAGTTCCACAATCCATCACCGTTTTTATATTAAGAAAATAGGAAATTGTCTTCTGGCTAAATAACATTCGTTTTAATTTTTTCATATGCATTTGTTCATATATTGACGTGAAAAAATAATTTATTCAAACTACTGAATCCTTTTGTAATAAAATAAACATACTCAGTCAGGTACATGTCAGTGTAAATAGAAATGATTATATGCTGTATTTTAAAATTATTCAAAAAAGTATAATACATAACTCAAGTTTTGCTTTTGGTTATAGGTTCTTAGGTTTCATGGATATATGCTTTGTAGATTTCTGAATATTTCATTAGTCAGTTAAGTTGTTTGTATTTCCAAAACTGTAATATCTGTTGTATCAATGATCATTATCATTTTTAATTTGTAATGTAATGATTCATGTATTAATTTTCCTTATAATTATAAGAATTTGTTCATCATGTCAACACAAGTTTAGATTTTAGGTTTATTCAGCATGTTATCACAAAAACAATGTTCAAAAGAAAAAATCTATCAGTATTTAAAATAGGAATGTGTGTTCTTTGGCAATAAATATGAATATGAGGCTAAATGAATTATTTACAGAATTTCTCAAATGAATTTGACTTATTTTGGTAGGGCTTAAAATAACCAACTGTTGATTTGATTTGATACTGCATGTCATTTGGCCTGTAAATATACTTCAAGATTTGCAGTGGGAGAAGACAACATTTCACATATTAGACTAACAATAAGGTCAAAATATTTGAAATATAATCTTTTGGTTAGATTGTTCAATGTAACATAATGGTAGTACTGTATGTCCATATTTCTGTCTAAGCAGTAAGCACATATATAACAACTACTAACAAGTGACCCTAAAGGCACATAATATCCTTGTTCTTTTAATATTGCATTGAGCAAACAACCAGAAAAAAGTGAGCATGGCTCACATACCCCCGCATCCCGTCTGATTTTTCTTTTACCTCAAGAGTCAAGAGTATCACCAGGTGAAACAAAAACCACAATTTCATCTACCTAACTGTTAAAAGTTCAGATAAAACATGTCCAAATTGGAGCATCAGACTAGTCATTTGCACCAAGTTCAAACCCAAACCAAAGGGCGAATTTGGTAACAGCTTCCAAACTCAATGAAAAGTATCATCAAGTGGATCCATTTTCAGTAAAATTGCAGAATCAAGGGCAATAACTCTGTGAAAAATAAAATTTCGGAAATTGCTTTCGAACTCGATCAAGAGTATCATCAGGTGTATCCATAACAAAAATTTCATTTACCTAGGTGTTATAGTTCCTGAGTAAATCTGTCCCCATTGCAGCATCAGACCTGTTACTCGCTCCAAGTTCAATTAGAAACAAGTTCCATAACTTTGTCAAAATTAAAATTTCGAAAATGGCTTTCAAACTCGATCAAGAGTATCCTCAGGAGCACCAATAACCAAAATTTCACTCATTTAGGTGTTATAGTTTTAGAGCAAATCTGTCCCCAATTGAGTATCAGACCTGTTACTGGCCTGAAGTCCAATTTCAGAAACAAGGGCCATAACTCTGTCAAAAATAAAATTTCGGAAATTGCTTTCGAACTCGATCAAGAGTATCATCAGGTGTATCCATAACCAAAATTTTATTTATCTAGGTACAAAAGTTTCTGAGAGAACTTGTCCACATTGAAGCACCAAGTCCGCTGTTTGTACTAAGTAAAATCAGAGATTCAAGGGCGATAACTCTGTAGAAATTAATATTACGGAATCGGCTTTCGAACTCGATCAAGACAATCATCAGGAGCATCCATAACAAAAATTGTATTCATCTAGGTACAATACTTTCTGAGAAAACTTTTCCCCATTGAAGCACCAAGTCCGCTCTCTGTACTAAGTCAAATTGGATATTTAAGGGCGATAACTCCGCAAAAATTAATTTTACGGAATCGGCTTTCGAACTCAATCAAGAGTATCATCAGAAGCATCTATAACAACAATTTTATTCATCTAGGTCCAATAGTTTCTGAGAAAATTAGTCCCCATTTAACCCTATTAAACTAAGTCCAAAAAGTGACGTTTCCATGGAAACGGCCAAAAATTAAAATTCCAGAATGCTACAGATGGTCAAGAATTGATGAGAATGACATGTTTAACAATTCTGCAAAGTTTGGTTGATGTAAACCAAGTAGTTTTTGAGATATGTGACCGGACGGAAGGACGGACGGACGGAATGACCGCTATAGACCCCCGCTTACTTCGTAACGGGGGTATAATTAAGGTACATGTAAGAGGGACAGTGATATAGCTTGCCTAATAATGATTGCAGTAATCTGTATATATAAAAAAGTGCTATAAATTTGCCCCTTATTTGAATATCATTTTTTTTCTTAAATTGTTGTTCCAACCTATGAAATGTTTGAAAAGTGAAAATTACCCAAGTTATGAGAAACAAGATTTTTCCATGTGACTCGATTCTTCAGAAATATGGAAAGCTTTTTATAAAATGCATTTTTGATTACTATTTAAAACTAAACATCTCAAAGTTCTCATCAACATTATATTAAAGTGGGATTTTGTTTCCTTTTTTCATGTTTTATTATCATTGAGTTTGTTAGGTAATATTCTCTTCAACATATCTTACCTCTCAAGTTATTTTCAAGCCCTACTGGTATGTTTTGAATATGTGATGTTTCAATATTTACCAAGTCAAATAATTTCATAAGAAATGAATCTTCAAAGTATTTATAAACATACATGTCTGTGACTTGTGACAGTTATCAAACATGGTCTAGGGGAGACAACTTGCTGTGCTGTGTCCTTGGCCCGTTAGGGGCGTGGTTAACATCAAGTGATGTTGATGCGGGTCTGTTTATTCATATTTCAAACTCCTTTGTAATTTAGAAATGAGTGTTACTGATTCAAATAAACTTGAATAGGCTTGAGATTCTTAAGAAGCCTAAACATACAACTACGCAATGTTCCCGCCATATTTTTTGCGCGAAATAAATCGTGCCATCTCGTAAAGGGGGCGGAGCTTACACGATGAAGGGCCGTCAGTCAAGTTTGACGGCCGGTTCGGATACATGTATTACTGAGGACACTGGAAGCTTATTTTTCTGTTTAAAGTAAGACTATTAAATACAAATAAAATACAATATGATTTTAAAATTTCTTTTTAAAACTTGTACGATACAAGTGTTTTGTAAATTTTTTATTTTAGTAAAACGAGGTGATGACTGTTCTTTTTTTAGATTTCAGTTTTTTACACATTTGTGTGAAAAATACTTTGGAATTTATACATTTTCACTTGACACATACTTCAATTAATGATTTTGTTTCTGCTTTAGATGTCTATAATACTAAAAACTTTGTTTATAATTTTTTGTACGCTATTTCAGCGCAGCTAGGATAGTCAAAGTTCACAACCAATGCGACCAAACAGTAATGGTGAAATTTGCCGTAACACCGTTCCGATTGAATTACCGGATTTTGTATGAAGTGGGCATCTTATATTTCACTTAAAACATCAAAAGAAAACTATATCAAATGAATGCCTGTGAATTCATTTTTGCCAATCTTTGATTATGGATATAGTTTGTCCATTATGTAATGATCAGTTGATACTTTGGTACGTAGTTGCAAATAGTCAACTTGTTTTCAGTTTCAATCTCGCCGAAAACAGTTGTCGTTTGAAGTCTGACGAATGCAATGTAATTTCCTAGCTTATGTATCTGAAATTTACATCATATTTAAGATGAGAGAAATATCTATCGGTGGCTGGAATTCGATCGACTGCTATGCATAGTTCATTTTCCACGCATTGTTTGTCAATGACGTCACAAGAAACAATGTTCAACAAATTGGTTACAAAAATATAACTTGTAGTAGTTCCGGATCTAGTAGGTGCATGCAGGATGTAAACATACCACTGTGATCACTGACATTTTCTCTCTCGAAAAGTGTAAAATTATTTACATTTTATACAAATGGAAACTTTTCCCAAGCACGGGGTAAGCGTCCACGTTATTTTTATGAAGCACTAAGGGGGTTAAGCCTTATTGTAAACATAAGGTGTCAAACAACCCAACAGAAATGTTATGAATCGTGTTACGTAAAACCACTAGCCGAAATATGCTTAAAACTATTTGAAATCATCCTACAGCATGAGCAAGTAATGCAATGCGGAATTTGTTTTTAAATAAATAAAGAATGACGAGAAAACAAACTGATAATTTAAAAAAAAAACAGTAAATCGAACTTACGTAAACTCTGCCCACCCCGTGCGTCACCTGTGCGTCACCTGTGCGTCACCTATGCGACACCTCTTCTCGGAGAGGATCTGTTGCTATGGCAGCGGGGTACATGAAATTTGTACAACCTGAGAGGTAAGCTCGTCGGGGTACATAAGATAAGAGTTCATCGTCACCCACTCAAAAAAAAGTATTTTACTGTAAGGTAAGATACAGTCTTCTATTGTTGATTAAAACATGTTAATATGATATCAAACTTTCAAAGCTGTCTCTACCGAGTGATGTATTTCTTTTCTCAAAAGCTAAATTTCATCATGAACCGCATGCAAATATGACAATGGGGCTTTAAGTATATTCCTCCCATCGATGCTGATTCATGGTTAAATATTTGTATATAGGTTCCAGGAAAGCTGAACACAATCATACTTCAAATGTGAAGCATCAATAAACACAATTGTAAGTAGGTAGGTTGATTCAAGGGTGACGTCGGGCCAAAATGACCAATATTTGAAACATTAAATATAATGTTAAAAGAATGTTAAAATTGTTAAGCACGTTGTTAAGCATGTTGAATGTGGTTGGGTTATCTCCCTTTCACCAACAAATGAGTTCACAGATGTAAATTAGCTATGGATAATTAATATCATAATTCAGAAGTGATTCATGTGATGAAACCAACCAATAATATAGATACCATTGCCGCTTTGTGGAATATTGCTGGGCTATCAATAAAATCTCTTATGACACTACGACCTTGTCTGTATAGATATACTCTCCAGGTTATATACAGAGGAAAAAGGGGGGGTTGATTAAAACTTTTAGAAATAAAAACACTGAATGATTTGAGTTCATAAACAAACCTGTATAGAAATAGGTCATATGCCTTTCCTTTTATAGCGTTAGGGTAGCATAAGTACTGGGGTTCAATGCTTAATAAATAATCTTAATATAAGAAGCAAGAAAGAACACCTCGTCCATATTAATATACATCCATATATTCTGGTTATATCAGTGCAAAAATGGAGTGCAAGCACAGGGGAAATTCACTCAACCGACGACTTCAGAATCTCTGAAAGTAGAAAATAAACCAGATATTAAAAATGAACGGAAAATTACAATATTTAAAATTATTTCGTTTTACGTGCATTCCATATATCAAAATGTAAGTTAACCTGAAAGAATAATGAAAGATTGACATACTTTACGTTTACATTTTGTAAGACACTTTTACAAGCATACATATTACGTACATTTGTTTAAGCAAGTTCACTTTTAAGGAACTTTCGCAAATTTATTTTGAATTGCTCCAGGGCTTAACGACAATATATATCTACCAATTATTTATACATTTCATACCTTACTCTTTAATTATTGAGATAATTTTAATCGATGAAAGGTTTGAATCACCTCATCTCACATATGAATCGATGTTTGCTAGTACATATTCCATCGCCCCATTGCAAATTGTTTTTAGGCCATAATGCAAGACAATTTTCATTTGATTGAAAATTGTCAGGTTGACCAACTGCCCAATCAGTGAACGTCATCGGAGAGTTTGAACCAATCCACGTAAAGACTCCTCTATCAAGCAAGTCGTTTGCCCCCAACCATGCCGACTGGCTATCTATAATTATATACATTGATCCAAGAAACTGTTTCCTGTCCGTGTGTAACAAAACCTGTTCATTAAGAACATAACATATAAATGTGACGAAGGGTTTGTTTCATCAAATACAAATCAAGCCACATTCTCTCCCCAGGGAGGCAGATCAAGTCATGAAATGTTGATACAGCCTCTGTTATATTTCGCCTACAAGTTTCCCCTTGCGGAAAAATGCACCAAAATTTATTTGCATTTCTTGATCAAATGACAACGCTTCTCGCTTGGAAAGGGTGGTTCATATCACAATGCCTTTGTCGTGATTCAGTAGTCAAAATCACAGGGGGTACTCGACTGTACAGGTAAAGCGGAAGTTGCACCTCTGCAACGTCCAATTCCTAACTGTACAGTGAAAACAAAACAACCCCGACTCAACGTTCACGGTTAGTTCTAGTTAATACGTTGTTTATAACAGATTTAAACTGTCTTGGTCGACCAATTAAGCTTTACTGCTTTGTAAACTACTGCATTTATGATGTAACATAACTTCGGTCTCTGAAAAATGATGATTTTCAGCTGTCCTTGAGATCGCGTTCGAAAGCCTAACGAAAATATGTCTAAATTTGCCAATCACAGCAATTTAGATGAACGGAGTCCTTCAAATTAACCTTTCATATGTTGATAGAATGTGGATATCGTTATATAAATGCCCAATCAAGTATTTCTGACTGTTTCGGCCAAATATTTCGACTAAAATTAAACTGTACGCTGAAGGGACGTTGCGACTGTCTCGGATGCTGACTGTACGGGAAGTTGCGCATTTACAGAGTAACCGAGAACTGTCATATGTTTATAAAATAAGGATTGCATTTAAATCAACACGCCACTAATGGCTGTAATATTGCTCAAGCGGCACTAAACATCAACGCAATCAATCAATCACTGTTCAGAACTTACATGCATATTAGTTTCGGGCTGATATTGGTGAATGTGTTCATATAAAATTGAAAATACAAACTACTTTTATTTATAAAGTTATGCGACAATAAATGCTATGATGTTAATACATTTTCGGAAGATAAATATTGCTACGTTAAACTTATACTTCACGGTAGTTTTAGTACCTGTTTTCTTCAGTCTTTATCCCCGTGCCTCTTCCCTCATGCGTATGAGAGGGCCTCATAAGCTCAGATAATACCCTGACATGAGGACCCTACTTACGTTTATAAGGCCCTCCATCCCCAGATAATACCCTCCCACCAGGGATATTATCTTGTAATGTTACTCATCTAATATAACCATTTACGCTGAGATGTTTATTTTAATATGAAACTACGTCAGTTTAATGAGAAACTCTTATGAAAAATAAGTCTAAATTCAACTAGGATTGACGCGTCAATACTTAGGTCTTCAAGATTCCTGTTTGACCTTCACACGGTGTTTGACCTTCACATGACGTTTTGTCTAAGAGGTAAACAGTAACTAATACATTATCAAAATTACCAAATTTCACTTGATATTCAGTGTTAAAGACTTTTCAGAAAAATTCACCATGGGGCCAATGTCAGCTATGACATCATTCTTCAGATAATATTATTTTTAGAAGCAGAAACAAATTTGGTTGAATTATCTTTCACCGTTTGCCAGATACATATGATTAAACAAAGGCTGTAATTAAAAGTTGACTGACCCCTGTATAATGTAATGAAACCTAACACTTTAACTATTGATATTTCACTCATAAGGTATATCAGAAACAATGTTGGTCTTCTTTATCCACATACAAAGATGTATGTTTTGTTTTGATTACTTATATAGTAATGGAGTAATGAACTTTGGAACTTTGTTGAAAACACTGAAATTTGATTAGTTTTAGACCCCTACTTCATGTTGGTCCCTCTAGCTCCTTAATTATCAACATTTTCATGATAAAGTGCAACATAACAAAGGTTGTGCTTGGAATAGCGCATGTAAAAATGCAATCAATTTAAAGATATCTTACTTAATAAAGAAACTGTGGAATTTTGAAATGTGCCAAAATGAGGATTTTCCAAAAATCGCAATATTCAAGGACCGGTCATGGACAGAAAACAAATTATCCTGACTTGTTGATATTTTGTTCTGTCTACTCATTACATCTGCTTCACAAAACATCAACGATAAAATTTCTATCTGTAAAAATTTCAAACTAAAATTCTCAAAGTAAAATAACCCTCGAAAAATGTTAAAATCGCCGAAAAATCAAAAAAATCTCTTTAGGTCAACATATTTCCTTTAATATTAACTTTTAAATAATAATGACATGTAGTGAACTTGTTGAACTATCATTGAAGAACAGAATGCATCAAACAGATTTCATTCTTGACATTTCCTTACCGAGTAGTGTCCCTTTGAACGTGACGCATGAAAATCCTTTATTTCAAAAGATCATTTTTGAAACTGCTGTAGTTTAAAAACCGCTACAAATTATTGATACTTGATATGAGCTATTTATGTGAAGCAATCTCTCAGTTTTCAAATGAGCTAAAGCATGCGTCTGTATGTTCTACCGTTACTGAGGAGAAGATAAAAGTAAAATAAATCCACCTTAATGTATTGGTGACATGTATCATAACATACCAACTCCCCGTACAGTATAACTGTTATTATATGTAACTCCCCGTACAGTGCCGGTGCAACGTCCATCAGGGCGTACAGTCTATATTTTGTCTTGTTTCTCTTTAAATGTAATGAAATAAGCATTGATACACCACATGGGCCTTTGAATACACATTATTTTACTTTATAAGTTACAACAATCATCAAATGACCTCTACATAGTCCGAAACATGAGTTAAACAGTCAATTTCGCGATCGCTACATTAGCTTCGAACGGGCAGTCACTTGAAATGGGCAAGTATGACAAGAATTGAAACATTATCGTTATTATGCCTTTAGAAATATGTAGTGAAATACACGTTTCAACTCTCAGAAGGTGAATATTACTAGAACTAACCGTGAACGTGGAGTCGGGGTTGTTTTGTTTTCACTGTACAGTGAGGAATTGGACGTTGCAGAGGTGCAACTTCCGCTTTACCTGTACAGTCGAGTACCCCCTGTTAAAATTATGATTTAAGAACAGCGTCGCTGATTACACAACTAACTTTGATTGCCTCCTATCAGGCATCTTCCCAGTCTATCCCACAAAGTCGGCGTAATAGAACAGAGGCTGTATCAACTTTTCATGACTTGATCTGCCTCAGGGGGAGCACAAGGTCATGTATCGCTTACATACAGCGTTAGAAAGGCATATATTCTCGATAGACCCTACCCTAATACTATATATAAGGAGGGTCTATCGAGGATATATGTTTTTCTAACGCTGTATTTAAGCGATACATGTCCCGGTGTGGGGAGAGAATGGGGCCTACATGTACCAGTAACAGTGGAACTAGATCGCTGCTGAATGGATGAAAATGTACATGTCAAAAACTACTTATAAAACGACAAATTCAATTAAATGCTTTTTTTTGGTTTAGTTAGTTTGGTTATGAATAAGATGAGGATTGTTATTTAGAGGTTGTGTTTTATAAAATTAGGAGAAATAACTGTAGTCGCCAAAAATGAAACCTTAATTTCATCTGTAATTTTGTTATATTCATGGGTCCTGTAGAGTGATTTTACGACACTTCTTTTCTTTATTACCATATATTTTCTTGGTGGTTGTAAAGGGGTCAAAGGGAAGTAACTCTCATTTCATTATGTTAAAGCCATGTGTTTTCAAATGTCTTACAGTCGCTTGCCCCGGATCTTCCAAAACTTCGGTAATATAGCCTTTTATTGTTAATAATAATTAGCGAAAGTGTAAATTGGAAGTTTAAGTATATATTTCCCTAAATATTAAGTTTTGTAATTTGGTAATTTTGGTATTCATATCAAAAGTTGGTGATTGTAAGTTGGTCACGGTCGATTAATCTGTGAATGACCTTGACCTTCATCATTGTTTAATTCGTAGTTTCTACAAGTTTAAGAGTAAACTACATACTATTATTGTTTGTAAATCATAACAAAAGTAAGAAATGACAGATATATATTTTGTTTTGCAAGTTTTAATAGGCATTTCATTTAATTTACAGTCAATCAACCTCAAGGGTTAAGAAGGTTTCATCAATGTACATCAACAAGTGTGAAGAGTATGTGTAATGATGTTCCAAACCGTTGTGTAACAAGTTTCAAGACACAATAAACCCTATAGATGAAACAAGAACTTTAGTCGTCTATATTGCATTGACGAAGTTGGAAGAAAAGAAGTGATTGAAGTTCAAGTAAAATGAGCACATCAGGTGAAAGTGAAGTCAAGTTTAAAGAAGAAGTTGAAGAAGGTGATGAAATTAGGTCATTAAGAAGTGAACCAGGTGTCAAAAAGAGTGTTAGGAGTAGACAAGTTACTGAAAAGGCCAAGAACTTTTGGAAAGACATTTATTGTAGGGAATTAAAGGCACATGTCAGAAAATTACAAACTTTACAGAACAGTGTTAGAAACTCTCTGAGTGACGGCAGTGATATCAAGATAGTAGGATCCTGTCATTCCACGTGGTTAAAGAATTATGAAATCTTGTTTGACAAAAGAGATGAATATATCAAGCTTCTCACAGAATCTGAGAAAGGGACATTTGAAAGTGACTTTTGGGATTCTGTTATGACTAATAGCAGGGTTTTCAAGAATGAAGTAGAACAATGGGTTGCTAATGCTACAGTGACACAGCAACTTACGCAGGGACAAACTGACCAAGAAAATATGCAATTGAAGACAGATAGTGTTAAAGGTTCAAGTAATGGAAGTAAGACAAGTGCCTTGTCATCAGCAAGACTTAAAGAGAGACAGTTGAAAGTGGAATTTGAGACAGAAAGTGTTGCCTTACAGAAAAGGCATCAGATAAGGTTGGCAAAGCTAAAACTACAGTTGAAGGAAGAAGAGTTAGATTTAAAGACTAAGATTGCTATTGCTCAGGCAAAGGAGAGAATTATTGAAGAAGAGCTTGGTTCTGAATCTGACTATCAAGACCTGAAATCAATAATAGGTGATGTGCCTCTGTGTAAGACAGGACATACAGAACTTGGTGACACATTCACATATGGGCAAGAAGATAAGAGGTCAAGCATTCCAAGAGAGTCAGCAGCTGAGCATGACATGTGGAAAACAAGTCTGGAGGCAGTCGTCAAACAGATGAAGAAGCCACCCCCAGATATTCAACCCTTTGATGGTGACCCACTCAAGTACAGAAGATTTCTCAGACAGTTTAACTCCAAGATTGTTGTCAACTCTGATGACAATGATGAGTTAATGAACTATTTGGAGAAGTATACCGTGGGAGCAGCCCATAATATTGTGTCAGGATATAGTGTTCTTGATGGTGATGTCGGTTACTCAAGTGCTTTACGTGCTCTAGAAGAACGTTACGGTAATGATGAACATGTTGCGAATGCTTTCATTGAAAAGGGCAAGAACTGGAAAACGATCAAGTCAGATGATCCTGTATCCCTTGATCAATATTCCATATTTTTGACAGAATGTGAGAACGCAGTGAGAAGTATTCCTGCATTGCAGATTCTAGGAAATCTAGACCACATGCAGCAGTTTGCAAGAAAGTTACCGTTTTCTTACCAAGAGAAATGGAGAAATGTGGTAGCTCGGAAGAGAGATCAACGCATTGCTGTACAGTTTAAGGATTTTGCTGAATTTGTTCGCTTTGAAGCAAGGAAAGCATCAGATCCGATATTTGGCAAGGATGCACTCAAGATACCTCAGTTTCAGACAAAGCCATTTAAACCAAAGGAGAGGTCTTTCAAGTCATCTACAGTGGCAACTGATGTCCAAGTAGAAGAACCTGTTTCCTTGTATGACAAACCAAGAAGTGTGTCTGGAAACTCAAACTCAAGGTGGTGTGTCTATTGTGAATCACCAAGGCATGACACACAAAGATGCTATAAGTTCAAGGATCTTTCTGTCAAGGACAAACTGCAATTCTTGAAGTCAAAGGAACTGTGTTTTAAATGTTTGTCAACTGGTCATATGGCCATGGGGTGTTTGTTCAATGTGACATGTGACATTTGCAAGAAGAGACATCAAACTTTCCTTCATACTGATGATGAAGTTGTTTTGAAAAGAAATGGCAAACCAAGTACTGGACAAACCAGTCCTCTCCCAAACAAGTTGCAAGTGTGTGTACTGACAAAGATGGATGTGTTAGTTATGCAGCAAGGGGAGGTGCTGAGTATTGTACTTTGGCCATTGTACCTGTAAAGGTCAGATGTAAGAACAGTTTGACAGTGGTGGAAACATATGCGTTTATGGATCCAGGTAGTTCAGCGTCATTCTGTACTGAAGAGTTAATGAATAAACTCGGAGCTCCTGGTCGCAAGAAGAAGATAACGCTTGAGACTATGAGCAATACACACACATTGAGCACTTGTGAACTTAAGAATATTGAAGTGTTTGACATTGAGATGAGTCATGAAGGTGTTATCATCCCAACATGTTACACAAAGGAAAATCTGCCTGTGTCTGAGACCCATGTTCCAACCAAAGAGGATATTTCCAAGTGGCCTCATCTACAAACTGTTGAAATTCCTAAGATCAAGGCTGGAATTGGTCTACTTATAGGAAACAATATCCCTGATGCATATGCACCTCTTCAGGTTATTACAGGACCACGTGGTAGCCCACACGCTACTCAAACTCAGCTTGGTTGGATCGTTTGGAACGTTCTTTGAAAATGTGAAGAAGGAACAATAGCTACTATGAATAGAATTGACATTCTTGCTGTTGAGGATACGGAAGGACTCAAGAGACTTGAGCATATGTACAAGAGGTCTCAGTGTATTGATTTCCCTGAGACTACAGTTGATGAACTAGCATCTCTCTCAAGGGAAGATGAAATGTTTGTTAGAAAGGTTGAAGAGAGTTTAGAGTACAAGGAAGGTCACTATTACATTGATTTGCCCTTTCGGAGGGAGAATGTCCAGATGCCGGACAACCATTCACAAGCACTTCAAAGACTTCAAAGCTTGAAGACTAAGATGAAGAAGAATCCTTCATTTAGCAGAGACTATGTGGACTTTATGAATAAGCTCATAGAAAGGGGCAATGCTAAAAGAGTATTTGAAGGAGAATCGGCTGGAGAAAGTGGAAAGAACTGGTATATTCCACACCATGGTGTATACAATGAACTCAAACCAGGGAAAATCAGAGTTGTTTTTTACTGTGCAGCAGTTTATCAGGGCACATCATTGAACAGTCAACTTCTAAGTGGACCGGACTTGACTAACTCACTCCTTGGAGTACTCATGCGCTTTCGCCAGGAACAGTATGCTGTCATGGGGGACATTGAGTCAATGTTTCTGCAAGTGAGAGTACCAGAACAAAGTCAAAATTTCCTACGCTTTTACTGGTGGCCGGAATCTGACATGGACCAAAGGCCAGCTGTGTTCAGAATGACAGTACATCTGTTTGGGGCCACGTTGTCTCCTGCTTGTGCAAACACTGCCTTGTTGCGGACAGCTGAAGACAACAAGCACACAACGAAGGAGGAGATAATAAATGTTGTCAAGAATGGATTCTACGTAGATGATTGTTTGAAAAGCGTAGAGTCTGAAGACAAGGCAATTGACATGATCCAAGGTGTCAGCAAGCTATGCCAGAAAGGGGGATTCCACATCAGTAAATGGGTGAGCAACAGCCATAGAGTGATGGACACAGTTTCCCCAGATGAAAGAGCCAAGGGATTCCAGAATCTTGATCTAGAGACTAACAATCTGCCAACAGAAAAGACTCTGGGTGTTTACTGGCAAGTTGAGGATGACACCCTAGGATTCAAGGTGGTTTTGAAAAACCGCTCTCCCACAAGAAGAGGGATTCTCTCTGTTGTGAGTTCAGTGTTTGACCCCTTAGGACTTGTATCTCCCTTTGTCTTGAAGGCCAAGATATTGCTGCAGGACTTGTGTAGACAAGATTACTCTTGGGATCAAGTGATAGAGAACACTGAATTACAGAAGTGGGAACAATGGACTGCTGAATTACCATTCATTGAAAACATCCAAGTTCCAAGATGCCATAAACCTTTTGAATTTGGCAATGTAACAGACTATCAAGTTCACATATTCAGTGATGCCAGTGAAGTTGGATACGGAGTCGCTTCATACGTTCGACTCACCAATGAACTCGGCAATGTTCATTGCAGCCTCCTGCTGTCCAAGTCTCGAGTTGCTCCTTTAAGAAAGGTTACCATGCCTCGGATGGAGCTTACAGCAGCTACAGTGGCTGCACGTCTCAGCAAGGTAATTCTCAAGGAGTTAGAGTATCCAGATCTCAAGCTCAAGTTCTGGACTGATAGCACCTCCGTACTGCGATACTTAGCGAACGAGAAGACAAGGTTCAAGACTTTCGTAGCTAACCGCATTTCAAAGATCTTGTCTCTGTCAGAACTGAATCAGTGGGGTTACGTTAGTACAAGTGATAACCCAGCCGATGCAGCATCCAGAGGGTTAAGTATCCACAAGTTGAAGTCATCATCGATTTGGTATCGCGGACCAGATTTCCTAAGTCAAGATGAAAGGTACTGGCCACAGATCCCAAGTTCAGTTCAGCAGTGTGTGGAGAGTGTAGACCCTGAAGTGAAACAGACTGTGAGCAGCACAACAGTTCTTACCTCTTCAAGTGCTATAGACACACTGATAAATCACTACTCCAGCTGGAGTAAACTGAAAAGAGCTGTGGGGTGGATCCTGTTAGTGATGCAAGTTTTGAAGTTTAAGACAAACCCAAGCATGTCTAAAGAGACTATTGACAAGCAGTTGTCACCTGAAATCATCAAGAATGGAGAAAATGTCTTGATCAAACATGTGCAAGGCCAGTATTTCAAGTCAGAGCTAAAGGTGTTAAAAGCTAAGCAATCTGATGCAGACAGTAGCAAGACTGTAAAAGCGTCAAGTGCCATGTTCAAACTGGACCCTATCTTGAAAGACGGTGTTATTCGGGTTGGCGGACGTCTCACTAGAGCTGAGTTAGCATTTGAAAGAAAGCACCAAGTGATCTTGCCTTGCAAATCTCAAGTCTCAATGCTTATTCTCCAGGAAGCTCACAAGTGTGTAGGGCACATGGGGAAAAATGCCATGCTTTCTTATGTCAGACAGAAATTCTGGATTCTAGGAGCTGGTAAGCTCATCAAAGGCATTATTTCAAAGTGTGTGACTTGCCTCAAGTATAAGGCCACTTCAGTGCAGCAGAAGATGTCAGACCTACCCGAGGAGAGACTCAAGGCCGACCAACCTCCGTTCTCCTTTGTTGGCATGGATTACTTTGGTCCATTCTACATCAAAAGAGCAAGAAGCACAGTTAAGCGCTATGGTGTAGTGTTTACTTGCATGAGTATCCGTGCCATCCATCTTGAAATAGCCCATTCATTGGACACGGACTCATGTGTGAATGCTGTGCGCAGATTCATTGCGAGGAGGGGAGTGCCGCAAGTGATTCGCTCTGATAATGGGACTAACCTAGTTGGTTGCGCTAAAAAACTACGTGAAGCTCTACAAGATGTGAATGAAAAGAAAATGCATTCATCCCTTCTATACAAGGGTATAGATTGGCGTTTCAATGTTCCCGCAGCATCCCACTACGGCAGTGTCTGGGAGCGTATGATACGCACAGTGCGCAAGATTCTGTTCTCAGTTTTGAAGGAGCAAACAATAAGACTTGATGTTGAAGGGCTGAGCACTCTCATGTGTGAAGCTGAAATGATAATCAATAATAGACCTATCACAGAAGCACAAAGCAGTCAGAAGGATTTGTCACCGCTCACACCCAATCACCTACTGTTGTTGAGAGCAGGTGATGTAGGCTTTCCTCCGGGAACCTTACTAAAGAGGATGTGTACAGTCGTCGACGGTGGCGTCAAATACAATACCTCGCCGACATATTCTGGAGGAGGTGGAAGGCAGAATACTTACCTCTGCTGCAGACAAGGCAAAGGTGGCTGAGTGGCAAAAGAAACATGCAAATCGGTGATGTGGTGTTACTGATAGACAATTCGCCGAGAAACTCGTGGTCGCTAGGACGGGTAACTCAAATGGTTCAGGACAAAAGGGGATTTGTACGAAGCGTACACGTGAAAACGGACACAACTGAATTGGTACGACCAGTATCAAAACTTGTACTTCTCCTGTGTGCTGAGGATTACCCATGAACATTCAAAAACAGATGTTTGATAATTACTGAGAGCTGTAACAATAAGCAATTAAGAATATGTTTGCTTGATGAAAGAAAGGATTTTATGTTTTTAACATCTTCCTTTTATTGCCTGTGGAAATAATTATTGGGTATGTTAAACTATTCCTGAAATATTTGTTTAATAATATTATGTTTTGTACATTTTGTACAATGTAAGTCAATTTGCTCAAAAGGCATTATTTGTTTTAACAAGATAAAGTTTCATTTCATTTTTGTCACTCTATAGTATATAGTAGTTTGTATAATTGCCTCTTGTAAAGGTGCAATTAAGGGGGCGGTGTGTAGTCGCCAAAAATGAAACCTTAATTTCATCTGTAATTTTGTTATATTCATGGGTCCTGTAGAGTGATTTTACGACACTTCTTTTCTTTATTACCATATATTTTCTTGGTGGTTGTAAAGGGGTCAAAGGGAAGTAACTCTCATTTCATTATGTTAAAGCCATGTGTTTTCAAATGTCTTACAGTCGCTTGCCCCGGATCTTCCAAAACTTCGGTAATATAGCCTTTTATTGTTAATAATAATTAGCGAAAGTGTAAATTGGAAGTTTAAGTATATATTTCCCTAAATATTAAGTTTTGTAATTTGGTAATTTTGGTATTCATATCAAAAGTTGGTGATTGTAAGTTGGTCACGGTCGATTAATCTGTGAATGACCTTGACCTTCATCATTGTTTAATTCGTAGTTTCTACAAGTTTAAGAGTAAACTACATACTATTATTGTTTGTAAATCATAACAAAAGTAAGAAATGACAGATATATATTTTGTTTTGCAAGTTTTAATAGGCATTTCATTTAATTTACAGTCAATCAACCTCAAGGGTTAAGAAGGTTTCATCAATGTACATCAACAAGTGTGAATAGTATGTGTAATGATGTTCCAAACCGTTGTGTAACAAGTTTCAAGACACAATAAACCCTATAGATGAAACAAGAACTTTAGTCGTCTATAATAACTTCAATCGGATGTTTTTTTATATAGACTCGAGACGAAGCCGAGAGACAATATTTGAAAAAATCAAAATGTCCAAGGAAAGGAAACAAGTTCGAGACTGTACGGTAGCTGCCAGCGAATACTTCATCAGGGCAATACATTAACATTAAGATAACCAGCGCGGTCGTTAGGATTGCCACAATAACCTACATATACCTTAACACATAAAAATTACACAGGTGAGGTTTGGTTATCCAGAAAAAGTATCAGACATTCCCTAGTATACACTGTAGTAATCTAGCTGTATATTACGCCAAGTTGTGCAAAAACACTGCTTAAGGTGTTACTTCTTTGATAATAGTGTCAAATAGTCTAATAGTGTAATAACGTTGTCTTTGTATAATTCAAAATCTTAATTCAAAGTAGATTGATAATTGTGCGAGTCGAACTTACGCTAGCTCATTTAAGTAAGTTGAAAAGTAATGTAGCACACTTAGTGACAAGTGACAAGTGACAAGTTTATTTGCATTTGGGGCCACGTGACCCATATTGCTAATACAGAAAAGACTGCACACAGTGCGCATGATTATCATTTTAAACAGGCAGATTTCTTTTCAAATACAAAGATAAAGACTTAATGAGCCCTATATTAGTTGATGATAACAACTGATACATTTTAAACTTTGATGGATATTCATAGTAGTATACAGGTAGAAACTGCTTTCTACTTACATCATAATACGGACAGATAAATAAAAAGTGATATTCGTCCTCAATACAACCAAGCACGCACTTCGTACATAACAATACATTGGGGTTATTATAACTTTTATATCGAAGTAACTGTATCCTTAATTTGTGAGAACCACAACGGAATTTACAAAACAACCTCAGCAAATCTTTATCAGAGAATAATTCAAGAACATATTTCTCAACATTTAAAGCAGATTTAAAACCACTGTAGTGCTCTAAAAATTGTGATCCTGAACCTTTCTCTGCCAATTCTGAAATTGTATATCCTTACATCTTTGAAGAAACAAACTCTTAAAAACTTTTAAACTACCACAATCTTGGGCAATCCATACGTATGAAAAACCGGTCTGAAATAATAGCATTCGAACACGTGAGACCCAACAGTCTTTTCCCTGTTCATCAAACTGTTTCATCATTTCATAAGTCGACCTTGGATATCTAGACCTCTCCATACGAATGATTCTACACCAATAATTTATGCAACGAATGTAATAATTAACACACAAATAACTTCTACCTGTATCACCAAGGATTGCATTACTCGATATTCGTCTTGAAACTCCAAGGCACCTCTTCAAAAAATCAGTTTGAACTTTTTCTATTGACTGCCTAAAAGTGTGACCCCAGATCTCTGAACCGTACAAAAGGATAGGAGAAATTTTAGAATCAAATATTTCTATCATAGTATGAAATGGTATCGACTGAAATGATTTCAACAGTCTACTAACAGGAAACATCGCCTTCCTAGCCTGAATAGATAAAGTTTCACAAGCTCTAGACCAAATTAATCTTGATGAAAATACGATTCCCAAATACTTATAATACGAAAGACACTTCATTTCTGTACCTGCATACGTCCACCGTTCCGTGCTTTTCAAAAATCCACCTCTCCTAAACACTACTATATTAGACTTATCCAGATTAACCTCATACCCCCATTTTATACAAATCTTATCAAGGAAATCTAATTTTCTTTGCAAACCTATAACTGTATCATCAACCAAAGCAAGATCATCAGCAAATAGTAGTAACAAAATTTCTTGTATATTTTCATGAACAAATATTCCCCTCAAACCACTCTGTTCAAATTCAGATACTATCTCATTAATGAAGATAATGAACAAGATTGGGCTTAACATACATCCTTGTCTAACACCAGAGGAAGTATTGAAAAAATCTGTTCTACCTCCCTTTGCCTTGACACAAGCCTTAACTTTTGAATACATATCACAGAGAACATTAAACAATTTACCACATATTCCCCTATTATGAAGAACATACAAAAGTTTTTGTCGATCAACTAAATCAAAAGCTTTACGAAAATCAATAAAGGCTACATAAACACGATGCTTAGGTTTCCTTAAATATTTTTGACACAATGACTGTAAAACGAATATATTATCAATTGTAGAGTAATTTGTCCTGAAGCCTGCTTGCGATTCATTAATAATACCATTTAATTCAACCCACTTCCTAATTCTATCTTCCACAATTGAAGTGAAAACTTTACCTAGAATATTTAAAAGTGATATGCCACGATAGTTATTAGGGTCCGAAGAGTCACCTTTTTTGAATAAAGTAACAATCATACCAGTATTCCAACTGTCTGGAAAACACCACTGTCAAGAACCGAGTTAAACAATAATTGGAGATATGGAACAATTATAACTGCCTTCTTAACAAACTCAGGAGGGATACCATCTACTCCGGCAGATCTGCCATTCTGAAGGGAACTTAATGCTTTCTTAATCTCAAATTCAGAAATTAAATCAGACAACAAAAAGGAGTTATCACAACTAGTACAACTCGAAGCATCGTGGTTGATAACGAAATTAACAATGGTTTCATCAAACAAAGTTTTTCTACGCATAGTGTCTGGATTTAACAATTTCTTAAAATAATCAAACCAAACATCAAGTGCAATAGGTGATTCCTTACCCTTAACACTCAACAGAGACTTCAGTTTTTGCCAAAACTGTTTACAATCCTTTTCAGCAGCAGCTGATTTAATATCATCAACCAAACATTCTTTGTATAACTTTTGTTTAGAACAACATAATTTACGAAATTCCTTTCTGCTATTCAAATAAGCAGTTAAATTGTTTAATGATTAACATCTGCGAAATAAATTCAATAATTCAAATTTCTTTTGTTTTACTTTCATACAATCTCGATCAAACCATACAGGTTGACTACGAGTTTTACCTTGTACACAATGTGATAGCACACTTAAGCAGCTACAGATACCTCATACATGGAATAAACGTACATGCTCTTAAAAAAAGTAAAAAGTTTTTGACTTGTGTTTACCATGGGTGTTTATTACCATGTTCTTGATGAAATGATTTTCCACAGCTGTTTCAATGACCACAAGATGAGCGTTGCGCATGGTGCATAAAAGCTGAAAATAGTTCATTGTAACAATTGTTAGGATTATTTTCTTAAACGAACCGTAGATATATTTTAAATATATGGTGATTACATGGACGAATAAAGGGTCCAGTTTTTCTTTTGAAATCGTCAGTCTTTTATTGGCAGAGTGAAAGTATAAGCCAATATTATTATCAGACTTTAAGTAAGATTTCAGAGAAAGAAAGGGAAAATCAAACTATGAGTTTGTGTTAACACTTGTATCCTGATAATGTGTCTACCTGCCTGTGTTTGAATTTAATGAAACAAGACTCATCATACGGACCTTAATTGATAATAACTTATGTTTGACCTTGTCGATCCCATTTAAAATTAAACGTAGAATACAACTAGATTAGCGTTTGCGGGATACCGCAAAAGCAGAGCAGCCCCGGAACTTAGGGTTTCGCCTTACCCTGTTCCGCCTTTTACAGGCCTCACCAAATTGGGAATTTTCTCGTGACCTTGACCTTTGACACTCAAGGTCACACAATCAATGAACACATTTCATTGAGTATAACATTATTGCAATGAAATAAAGTGTTAAAAATTAAATTAATCCATTTGCTCCATATATGTTGACCTTCGACAGTTCGTACCTAAATTGTTTTGGAAATTTTGTACTTCTCAAGAGATAATATATACAAAATCTAAACTTCATAGCACAAAAACTTTTCAAGTTATTGTGTTTACAAGGAATTGCAATAACTCATATCTCATGACCTTGACCTTTGACCTTCAAGGTCACACAATAATTGAACACTTTTTATTGAGTATAACAATCATGTATTGATTAAAAGTAATCATAGTTAAAATTAAGCATTTTCGCTAAACCATGCTTAAGTCATGACCTTGCTGTGACCTTGACCTTTGACGGATTGTAGCCGACACCTTTTCAAAAAGTTTTACTTTTCCAAGGATGACATATACCAAGTTAGAGCTTCATAGCACAAAAACTTTTCAAGTTACCGTGTTTACAAAAAAATTTTGCAGTGATTTTATGACTCGTGACCTTGACCTTTGAACTTGAAAGTGAACATGTCATAATGATTCCCTGGAAGTATTAACATTTAGACATGTTCATGAGTTCTGAAAAGCTAAATGGGATAAAGTTATACCCAAATTTAGTACAGTTTGTAATAACTCATATCTCATGACCTTGACCTTTGACCTTCAAGGTCACACAATCATTGAACACTTTTTATTGAGTATAACAATCATGTATTGATTAAAATTGTTCATAGTTAAAATAAAGCATTATTGCTAAAACATGCTTACGTCATGACCTTACTGTGACCTTGACCTTTGACGGATTGTAGCCAAAACCTTTAAAATCTTTTTTACTTTTCCAAAGATGATATATACCAAGTTAGAGCTTCATAGCACAAAACCTTTTCAAGTTATCGCGTTTACAAGGAATTCTTAGAGTGAATACATATCTCGTGACCTTGACCTTTGACCTTGAAAGTGAACGTGTCAAAATCGTTCCCCCGAGGTATGAGTAGTAAGGTATGAATAAGAGTTCTGGAAGTATTAACATTTAGACATGTTCATGAGTTCTGAAAAGCTAAATGGGATAAAGTTATACCCAAATTTAGTACAGTTTGTAATAACTCATATCTCATGACCTTGACCTTTGACCTTCAAGGTCACACAATCATTGAACACTTTTTATTGAGTATAACAATCATGTATTGATTAAAATTGTTCATAGTTAAAATAAAGCATTATTGCTAAAACATGCTTAAGTCATGACCTTGCTGTGACCTTGACCTTTGACGGATTGTAGCCGAAACCTTTTCAAAAAGTTTTACTTTTCCAAGGATGATATATACCAAGTTAGAGCTTCATAGCACAAAACCTTTTCAAGTTATCGCGTTTACAAGGAATTCTTAGAGTGAATACATATCTCGTGACCTTGACCTTTGACCTTGAAAGTGAACGTGTCAAAATCGTTCCCCCGAGGTATGAGTAGTAAGGTATGAATAAGAGTTCTGGAAGTATTAACATTTAGACATGTTCATGAGTTCTGAAAAGCTAAATGGGATAAAGTTATACCCAAATTTAGTACAGTTTGTAATAACTCATATCTCATGACCTTGACCTTTGACCTTCAAGGTCACACAATCATTGAACACTTTTTATTGAGTATAACAATCATGTATTGATTAAAATTGTTCATAGTTAAAATAAAGCATTATTGCTAAAACATGCTTAAGTCATGACCTTGCTGTGACCTTGACCTTTGACGGATTGTAGCCGAAACCTTTTCAAAAAGTTTTACTTTTCCAAGGATGATATATACCAAGTTAGAGCTTCATAGCACAAAACCTTTTCAAGTTATCGCGTTTACAAGGAATTCTTAGAGTGAATACATATCTCGTGACCTTGACCTTTGACCTTGAAAGTGAACGTGTCAAAATCGTTCCCCCGAGGTATGAGTAGTAAGGTATGAATAAGAGTTCTGGAAGTATTAACATTTAGACATGTTCATGAGTTCTGAAAAGCTAAATGGGATAAAGTTATACCCAAATTTAGTACAGTTTGTAATAACTCATATCTCATGACCTTGACCTTTGACCTTCAAGGTCACACAATCATTGAACACTTTTTATTGAGTATAACAATCATGTATTGATTAAAATTGTTCATAGTTAAAATAAAGCATTATTGCTAAAACATGCTTAAGTCATGACCTTGCTGTGACCTTGACCTTTGACGGATTGTAGCCGAAACCTTTTCAAAAAGTTTTACTTTTCCAAGGATGATATATACCAAGTTAGAGCTTCATAGCACAAAACCTTTTCAAGTTATCGCGTTTACAAGGAATTCTTAGAGTGAATACATATCTCGTGACCTTGACCTTTGACCTTGAAAGTGAACGTGTCAAAATCGTTCCCCCGAGGTATGAGTAGTAAGGTATGAATAAGAGTTCTGGAAGTATTAACATTTAGACATGTTCATGAGTTCTGAAAAGCTAAATGGGATAAAGTTATACCCAAATTTAGTACAGTTTGTAATAACTCATATCTCATGACCTTGACCTTTGACCTTCAAGGTCACACAATCATTGAACACTTTTTATTGAGTATAACAATCATGTATTGATTAAAATTGTTCATAGTTAAAATAAAGCATTATTGCTAAAACATGCTTACGTCATGACCTTACTGTGACCTTGACCTTTGACGGATTGTAGCCAAAACCTTTAAAATCTTTTTTACTTTTCCAAAGATGATATATACCAAGTTAGAGCTTCATAGCACAAAACCTTTTCAAGTTATCGCGTTTACAAGGAATTCTTAGAGTGAATACTGGAAAGCTTAGTGGAAAAAAGTTATAGCTAGTAGTACGAGTGCGGCGGCGGCAGCGGCGATGGAAACTTCACAAAAACTGATAGCAGCCAATTACAAGCGTTTCACATGTTGACACCTGATCCCAGTTGCCCTGATCACCCTTAATGCAAAGAATAACCTTTTTGCAAACGCCTTAGCATTGCACTACGGCTACCCGAGTGGCTTAGAATTATCTTATTTTTATTGTGCAACAGGACCCAGGTCACAAGTATTGTATCATGTTAGGGTCAATTAAAAAATCACCTCTGACGCCTGACAGTCGTGACCTCGATATTGATTTCTTGGCGTGTCAAATAAATCCCAGAGGATATGATATTTGCACAGTTATAGGCTATTTGGTGAACAAATTTCCGGAATGTGATTTAGAATGGTGAGTATAAGTACTCTAAATAAAAAATTCAAATGATAATAACAACTTGAGAATTCCTTTATTTTTTCCGAGTAGTAAAAATATAAATCCTTATAAATTACACATGGCAAAAGTATTATAATATTTTCTATCCACTCGTAAGTAAGATCGGTCCCTCGATGTTTCGGTCGCTAGCATATAATAATCCAAAGTTAAACCTCTGACATGGCTTAGATTCTTCTTACTTAGTTCATTCTATAGATGCGTTATATCTGATTTCATCACTTGAGTGATGTGAAGAAAAGAAGATATAAGAATTTACCTCGGCTTGAGACCATTGCTCCAGGTCACTGAACAGATGGTAACAGGAGCCATGATAGGGAATCCAAAGCAGTGGCGTAGGAACGGTTTGAGGGGTGGGGGGGCCCAAAAAATTTTTTGTGAGAGCGGGGGGTGGCCTTTCAAGGAAATCAAAAAACAATGATGTAAATGGATTGTTGAGTGGGGGGGCCCAAATTTTCTTTTTGTGAGAGGGGGGGGGGGGGGGGGGGGGGGGGGGGGGGGGGGAATATCAAACAATGATATATATGGATTGCTGAGTTGGGGGGGCCCAAACTTTTTTTGTGAGAGCGGGGGTTGCCTTTCCAAAAAATATACAAATGATTTATATGGATTCCTGTGTTGGGACCCAAATTTGGTTTAATGATATGTGAATTTTATGGATAAAAGATTATTTAAGTGTTGAATGATTGATGATTTAATGTTGAATGATTGATGGATTGATGATTTTAATGTTGAATGATTGATGTTTTTAAGTGTTGAATGATTGATGGTTTTAGTTTTGAATGATTGATGGTTTTAGTGTTGAATGATTGATTGTTTAGTGTTGAATGATTGATTGTTTAGTGTTGAATTATTGATTGTTTAGTGTTGAATTATTGATTGTTTAGTGTTGAATTATTTACAATGATTGATGAATAATTGATTTATAATTGATAGGTTATTGATTGATGATTGGTGAATGATTGTTACGGGCCCGTTCGTTTAAGTGTTGAAAGATTGATAAATGATAATCTTTAAGTGTTGAATGGTAGATTATAGAAGATAATGATTGTTTTAGTGTTTGATAATTGGTAATTATTTGATTGATCATGAATTGATAACGAACGATTGAAAATTGCTGATTAATGCTTGATGAAATAATGATTTATGACTCATAGTCGTAGATGGATGATTGATGGATTTCATGATGGAAGTAATTCATGGATGATTTATGACTCATAGAGTGATTAATGATAACTGATGATAATGATAATTTTGTTGTTGGTATCGATAATATAATAATAATTTACCTTATAACCTTGAAATAAATAGGAAGCATTCTCCAAATTCTACAAGTTTATCTCCATCATTTCTTCTTGTTTTTCATTAACTCCTTTGGTCTCAGAAACTTAAATAAGCTCAAATGTCAATTTTACTCTGTGAATAGGTCAAAAATGTTTTAATAGCTTAAATATTCATAACAGCTTTGATATACTCAGATATTTTCAGTCACGTGAAAAGATCAAAATTACTTTGAGTAAACGTTATAGGAATGCTTAAGGGGGAACTTTGTTACATAGTCTTTGTTCTCATCATATTAATGGTTTTGAGTTTTTAAATTTGGCCTAAATATCACACTTATGAACGTGAAACAAAAAGCTAAAATGGTCAAATACGTCTTCCAGGTAAGAATAGAAAAGAATAGCCTTGGCTCTGTACCTCATCTGGCTTTTTGCAGCTATTTTCTAGCCTTTATAGGTTAAAGACAACAGGGTCACAATATCTTTGAAAATAATGTTTCTTGCAAAATGGAATTCACTTCAAAGGATCGCATTTTGTTCTGAAAATGGAAATAATAAAGCTTTAAAACTCCGAAGGGCATTGTCCTTATTAGGGGCAACAAATTCACCACAAATTCTAATCATATTTTTTAAAGTAGTCTGTATACAACAAATCAGTTTTTATGCCTTTTAAATAATATGGAAATAAATTTAGATTTTAAGGGCGTGGCCCCAGTGAAAAGATCTCACTTATTCACATCAGCAGGTAGTTAAAACTTTTGCAAGATAAATTATCTATGAATGTGTAATTAAAAGGAAGAAAAAATAATTCCTTTAAAACGATTAAAAAACCCTAATTCATGGGGGTAATTCACGTGCATGTATGTTTCAAATTTATGTTTCACATTATATCAGACATATTAAATACAGACAAACTGACAGGCACGCAGACAAACCGATAAATTTTGTTATTTGCCATATATAGTTCAAAGTCTCTTTCTTACAAAGATGAAACACACATCTTTCAATGATGTTTAAGATCAAATGTTTTTTAGGAAAAGTGTTTAAAGTATTAAAGGGACATCCTGCCCATATGTCCGTTTCAGTGGTGATGGGGTAGACCCTTCTACTTTCCCTGACCCCTGAGCTTTTATGCCTCACCCCCTGGGAAGGTTGGGGTAATATCTAAATATCCTCGCATTTTCGA
Source organism: Steromphala cineraria (assembly GCA_916613615.1). Taxonomy (NCBI): domain Eukaryota; kingdom Metazoa; phylum Mollusca; class Gastropoda; order Trochida; family Trochidae; genus Steromphala; species Steromphala cineraria. Next base: position 16,779,353 of record OU744733.1, read on the forward strand.
GGAAAAAATCTGAACCCTTTCCCATTTACAATTCTAATTACAGGGTAGATCCCTAAAAAGGATAAAATGTTGGGGAAGGGGAGACCCTTTTTCTCCCATCCCAATCCAAATCCCCTCGCTCTCCCTCTCCCACACCCCCTCCCCCCTTTTCTTTAAAAAAATTGTCAACCGAAAATCTTACTGTTCAGGGAGGGGGGCCCGGCCCCCCCACTTTCAAAGGTGGGGGGCCCGTTCATCTCATTTTTCCTTCCCCCTAAAAAACAGAGTTAAAGTGACTTTTTCTATAAAAAAAATTCTTGAAAAAAGGTGGGGGGGGGGCAGGGCCCCCCCAGGTTCGGAAGTGGGGGGGCCGGGCCCCCCTGTGCCCCCCCTGTTCCTACGCCTATGCAAAGGTCAGGGCAAGCCGCTGGAATCATGTAAAGCATTTAAAAAGATACCGTGAGCCGAAACAGGAAATGTGGCTATTTCTTTACGATATCTTTACTATTTGATTCCTCGGATCATGGTCAATGTACAGTCAGAGTGTTAAAACTCTTAAATAGAATGTGCTAAATTGCTTTTTCGAAATCCCTTAGTCCCATTTACATGTACGTGCATTCTCTCCCCACAGATCAAGTCATGAAATGTTGATACAGCCTCTGTTCTATGACGACGACTTTGTTGGCTAGAATGGGAGACGCCTGATTGGAGAGAATCCAAGTAAGTTGTGCAATCAGCGAGGCTGTTCCTAAATAATTTTGGCTAATGAATCACAATCTACTTAAAACTAGCTGTAATGTATACGTCTCATAAGTCCCATCTTCACAACGAAACGAAGAGTCTAACTCGATACGTTTCGACCTTGCCGTGGGAAGATGCATAAGTCCTCACGTTACATCAAGCTACTAACCGACCTGGTCCGCATCGAGCATGCGCGAAAATCAACCAATGGAAAAAGGACTGGCTGATCTCTTTTAATCGGACAATCTAGTTAAAACTAGTTGTTAGAATCGAGCAATCGAGTTAAAACTAGCTGAAATGTTTATGTCCAATAAGTCATACATTAAATTATTGACATTTATACTCATAATGTGTAAAATGCGATGTAAATTCTAACGAAGCCTGATTCAAAGAGATCGGCCAGTTCTTTTTCCATTGGTTGATTTCAGCGCATGCTCGATACGGACCTGGTGGGTTAGTAGCTAGATGTAACATGAGAACTTATGGGACGTTTACATTACAGCTACTTTTAACTAGATTGAATGAATCACGGCATAGGCATTGTAATATGAACAACCCAAGCGTTGTCCATCAAATAAGAAATTCAAATGGATTGTGGTGCAATATGTCCGCCAGGGGAAACTTCCGGAACCCAAGAACTTTGGCGTAATAGAACAGAGGCTGTAGCAACATTTCATGACTTGATATGCCTCTGTGGGGAGAGAATGTGACTTAATCTGCCTCTGAGGGGAGAGAATGTGACTTGATCTGCTTCTGTGGGGAGAGAATGACACCCGTGAAGGCAAGGTAGAAAGCGAGGAGGGTTGCTCGATACGTTTTACCTTGCCGTAGGAAGATACTACTATCCATGTTCGTCCCTTGTTGACTCAGATAATCGATTAAGGCCAAATAGACTTTTTCGTCACAACTGTGATCTTAAATTTATAATATATAATGAAAGATAAGAAAAACGTATATAATTCAAATTTTAACTACCCCAAACTGTTATTAATTGTAGAGCTAAACCGAAAAGTAGCACGATCATATTTGATGTGTGTCCTACGAAAACACCCATGTGACGTGCAGGTAGGACCACTCCTTAAATACGTAATCATTTAATCTTTAAAAAAGTATTTAAAACGAGATTACATAATGAGAAACGAACAGCTACTTGGTTTCCTTATCTAATAAAGTCATAAGACATATTTATCACGCGATAAATGTCACGTCACATCAGTATAGCAAATAAATTGATATAAACACATAAACAAAGTAACACATGAACATAAGCAAAATTAATACATACAAACAGACAACACAAGGAAACAGGCCATTAAAAACAAATCTAACAGAAATATCGTGAGCGGAACAATAACAACGGTGTACTGTAAGACCGTTATACAGTTGGCATTTCGCCGTCAAAGGAAACACGAACTCTGAGAGGGCCTTACAGTCCCGTACACCCTTCAAAACACGGAGTAACCCAGTTCTCATCCATTAGATCGTTTTATTTATCACGATGTAATCGTTTCGACCAATATGAAGTACTGAAGACTTAGTTACAAACCCAGCGCAATGTGAACCTATATAAATAACTCGGCATGGCGTTTACGGTCAGTTGAAAGGGAGACAACTCTGTGACCAAACTATTCGAATTTGGATTGATGATATAAATAATTAATAAGAAACAGTTGTTATACTTTGCAGACAAAATAATTGGAAGTAAATTTAAACCTCATTTAAACTGTTCAGAACAAAACTTTGGTACTTAAATTGCAACTTCCTAGCCATTTCACACTTCCTTAAAAAGCGTCAGCACTCCAACTGCCAATGTTGTTACAGTACCAAAGCCCTAGTGTAGCGTTTGCGCACTGATATGAAAGTAACCAGTTTTCCTATGCGCGAACGATGTGAACGCAGCCTGGCAATTGCTATCCCTTCCTTTGCATCGAAATAGTTTTTGTGTGTTCAAAATTATTGCTTCTTAAATTCAAAAAAGACATATGTATTCAAAAGGTTTTACTTCCTTAGTGTACACCTCAGACAGTTACATAGCCTACGTAGATTAAACTTGATTAAGCATATTAAGCACTCAACACCGCCTCTTAAGTCGTTCTTCATTTGCTCATTAGTGAAAACTGGTTATTTCATATCAGTGCGCAAACTCTAAACTTTGCCTTTTGTTTAGGTTTAAGAACCCAGGTTGTTGACCTGATGACAAGTTGAGCGTACGTGGACGTGACGTGATGCAGCGTTCGTGTGCATGGGTTGGATTGAGGCAGAGATTAGTGTCTACTTTGAACTTGTGTAGAGGTCGAGTGTCTTTTTGACATGTTGCATATATTCAGTGCCTAGGTGTAACCGATGCGGAGGGTTTATTAGTTCAATGAGGTAATGTAGACTATGAGGTTAAGTGCCTAGATTAAATATCAATTACCTTTTCCGTACGAATGAGATGATGATTTTGACATTTAGCAGGTAGATCTTTGTTGTATGATTTAAAACAGCTTGAATGACATAGCTGCACCACAGGGGTCCGACTCACACACGATTAAGTTGCAGGATATCCCACATGTAACTCTAAGATAAGTCTAGGCAAGACGAGTGCTTGATAATTTATTATATGAAATGATTTAAGTTTCGGCACATGAAAAGACGCTCTCAACCGACGACTCCAGAATCTCTGAAAGAAAACGAAATGTCTTTTGTTACCCGTAAACGGTAGAGAGTAAAGAAAAGAAATGAATCAAATACGAACATTTCAATCTTACCGTAAATGCATGGGACATAATAGAGCTATCGGCTCTGTAGCTCAATTTGACTTAAAATGATAAATAAAATCGTCACTGAAACTATACATCATGATTAAAATTAGTCGAAGAGTCTTTTTACATGATTCAAGCGTTGTAGGTCATTTGCAAGTCAATAGTTGGAAACAAAAAGACAGCAAATAAATAATTAAAAACAAATATTTTGCCAAGACGTCTCTTCAAAAGTCGAATCTCTCAAGAGCTTTTGCATCATCAGAAAACTAAAATTGGTTTGAAAGCTTGGCAACTTTCTAACCTAAGAGTATTCACAGGGTCACAAGATACAATTACATAAGCCACGGAGTCGCAATAAAAGTCGCAAAGGGACAACGTTTTATATGGATAAATATACAGCCCAGATGATTTACATACTGACTTAATGTCAACAAGGTTTATGACAAAAAATAGTTTGAGTTTGTGTTACATTCAACTCATCTCAAGATATATTAATCACGATGCCTACGGTGTTAATGACAATCTAAATTTGAGAAAACATCATCTTCACCTCATCTGGCATATAAATCTACTCCTTGTAGCACATGGTCTGTCGTTCCATTTCCAATTTTCATCAGGCCATATGTCGAGACAGTCTTCATTGTCATCATCATTGTTCGGTTCATCATGTTTCCAGTCAGTGAACTTCATGGGAACGTCTCCAATCCACTTCCAGACCCCTTCTTGAAGCATGTCGTTACCACCAATCCAAACCCAACGATTATCTATTTTGAAAAAAAAAAAACATTACAGGCTCGATCAATATTTCATGACTTGATTCCCCTTTATCATAACATTGGTTCCTGATCAAAGTCAAAAAAACAATCTTGAAGGTTTTCAACATTTGCTAATGCCACATTAAAACTGTTTTAAAAACATTCTTACTCTTAAAGGTGCAGTAGCACGTTTTTATGGGGAATATAAGGTGATGTCAGGAAACTGAAACTTAATGGTTCCAATTGGAAGACAATATATTCAAACTTAACGAAGCAGTACTAATTCAAATATATAACGTTTAGCCGTGTGATTCCTTTTTCGTACACAAAATGAATAAAAGGTGTTCACACAAAAAGGCCGCCAATGGATTTTATGTGAATCTCCATACTTCGTCCTCTGACTATGGATGATTGGCTTGCGTAATGTGATTTTTGACACTGTCAAATTAGTACATTTAATATTAACTTACAATTAATAATACAATTATCAGTGAAATATTTAAAATATAAAAATATCAAAACAGTGCTACTGCTTTAACACCTCGTAAAAAACCATTCACATTACGTTCTTGTTTTTTAGTACGTCATAACAGAAACCTCATTCTTGAAACGTTCTTGAAGTAGGGGTCAACTTTGTAGTCAACAATCAACGATGTTCGAGATTGGTCGACTTGCATGATCAGAATTACGTTGTGCACAAACAAAATGCGATTTCAAAACGGTCCTACCGTCACTTTGTTTTCAAAATGAATAATGAACCTTTGTAAAAACTATCAAATAGACATATACACATGATCTTTGATAAGTTCGTGTCGCCTTGATTCAAGTTCTTTCTGAGATTATATGGGTAATAATACACAAGCAAAGTAATGACTTTACCATACAATGGATAACGTTCTCGGCATAACAAAGTCAACGGATATTTTCAGTATCCGTTGGGCGTGGCCAAGGGTAATTAATATCCTTATACCTATGCAAATTTCAAAGATCAAGGTCGGAACTTCCTTTGAAAAGGCCATTTGCATATATCGATGCGCGAATCTTACAAACAACGTTCACTATTTAAATAGTATTATTAGGCATTTTTTGAATAAATTTTGAAAATAGAACCAGTGGCTTTGTAGCTCATCAGGCGTCGTATTAAATCAAACTGTAGATTAGAGTGTAGCCAATGTCGTTCCCCCCTTTGTATGGACCACAAGGTTGCGAATCCTAAAATAAAGTATTTAGGCGATGTGGTTTCAGGTACCGGTAATCTATTTAGAAATGGTAATTGCTCAAATATTTAATTGATAAGTTAGGGTATAGGACCCAAAGGTTCACCAAGCCTTTTAGGAGCCATAGAGTAACCAAAACTGTAAATTACAATCCTCATTAGAAGAAGCCTCTACCAGGATTGCAGAAGAAGAAAAAACATCTGACATCTACAGCCCATATAAGGGACAACAGGGTCATCAAAACTACAATTTTTAATCCTCACTAGTCAAGGAGTCTGTACAAAAAGTTTCAGCTTTCTAGGCCTTATGCTTCTGGGAAGACGATGACAATAGGTTTTAAGGGTGCGACCCTTATTAGGAGCCACAGTGCCACCAAAACTTCAATTTATAATCCTCACTAGTCAAGTAGTCTGTACACAAGGTTTCAGCTTACTATAATAGGCCTTATTCTTCTGTTCAATGCAACATGTTGAAGACTTTACGGGCATGGCCCCTGTGGTTCTTATAAGGGGCAAGATGGCCACCTAAGCTACAATTGTTAATCCTTACTAGTCAAGAAGTATGTATACAAAGTTTAAGCTTTCTAGGTATAATGCTTCTGGAGAAAAATATGAAAATAGGTGGAAATGGCGTCGCCTCTGTGGTCCTTATAAGGGGCCACAGTGCCACCAAAGCTTTAATTTATAATCCTAACTAGTCAAGAAGTCTGTACACAAGGTTAAGCTTACTAGGCCTTACGTTTCTGGAGAAGAAGTCGAAAATGCATAAAGTTTACGAACGGACGGACGCACGCCGGACACCATGCCATGTCATAAACCAATCGGGTCTTACAGGCCAGATGAGGTAAACATGACATTGTATGTTAAAGAAGTTATCATGCTCGTGTGTTTTGTGATCGTAAATATCCTGCATTAGAAATAAACATTACTTGTTTAGCTCGACAAGGCTAGCAACATACAATGTTTATTTCTAATGCAGGATATGTACGATCCCAAAGCACACGAGCATGATAACCTCTATGTATCCGAGTGCTTATACGAACCAGTTCTATGGGCCTATTAACTCCCGCTCTTAAATATGTACCTCACTAATAGCATTGTTCAAAAACTCAAAACACATTTCCATGGGTGTTCTTTATAGTGCGTTTGATGAATTCGTTCTCCACTGAAGATTCTATGACCACAAGGTGAGCGTTGTGCAAGATGCACAAAACCTGTAATAGATATCAATTGACATTTTCAATTTGGTCTGCTGTCCACGTTTGCAGCAAATGAATCACCAAGAATATCGATTATTATGATCCGATGTTGGGAAACTGTTGAAACTGACTTAATTAACACAGAGCATGTCTCTTTTTATTGCACACATCGGTCATTATCTTATAGTACAGAACATTAAAGATTACATGTTTGAATAAATATTAGTTCCATTTTCCCTAATAAACGCCTTGGTTAGTGGATTTGAAACTTACGCGGGCAGAAACCAGACACTAATTTTCTAGGCCTTATTGAATCATACGTAAAGCATAGTCGCTCAATTTCCACCAAAAATGGTTTATGCTTACAGGATTTCGATAATACACAGTAATCTCAAATTAATTATTACAACATTAGCTTTGAAGAAATGACTCTATAATTGCCCAGAAATGAAATGAGCCTCGTGATTGAAGATTTTAAGAGTATACAGAATAAAATATATTTAATCTAAGTAAACCTAGCCTCAATAATACTCGCTCTACTCCCATAGTAAATCTAGCTAGGTGTAGTAACGGCTCGCTTATCGAATCGACCAATCAGGGCTCGGCTTACCATGCCGCAATAGTCTGCTTTCGCATATTATCTGAACGCCAAAAGAAAAGTTACACCTCTTTGAATTTGAATATAGTAAAAGGTAACGTGTTCAGAGGAATTTGCTTTGTTGTGTTTTAACACTCCATCAGTTTAGTGTTTTGTGCTAAAATAGCAGACCTGTAACTTTAATGGTAAATACGTTATCTCCAGTTTTTCATGGGTGGGGTCAATTGTCCTATGTTCGACCATGCACAAAAACAACAAAATCGAAGATTAATCATTAGTTTAATGACAAATTGTATGTGATCACAATCTGGTATGATCGCCGTTGGCATTCAAACATGCCTGAACTCTTCGTCTCACAGAAAACCTTAGTCGTCTGATGAAAGCAGGCGATTTGTGCCTCCATTCGGTCATCAATGCAGCAATAAGTTATTGACGTGTGTGCGGTTGGTGTCGACGTTGACGGATTCTTCGATCGATGTTATCCCAAAGGTGCTCGATGGGATTCATATCGGGCAATCTTGCAGGCCAAGGCAAAACGTGGACGTTGTTGGCGTTGAGATACTGTAAAGTCACTCTGGCTATATGGGGACGAGCATTGTCCTGTTGAAAAAGGATGTTTGAATGGCGTTGTAAGAATAGGATGACCTCTGGCTGTAGGACCCTGTCAATGTACCTCTGCACCGACAGATTGCCGTCAATGACAATGAGGTAGGTGTATCCCACCCCAGACCATGACGCTGCCTCCACCGGAAGGGATAACTTCCTGTACTCAGCAGGGTGCCTCCCTCTCACCCCGGCGACGGTACACTCTCCTTCTCCCGTCTGCTACGTGCATCTGGAACCAACTTTCCTCGGCAAATAACACTCTCTGCCAGTTTTGGTTTAGCCAACGTCAAACATTTCTGGCCCAGTTTTGTCGATGTTGGCGCGTCAACAGCATTGCTTGCATTGGCCGGTATGACCTCAATCCATGATGTTGGAGCCTTCTTCTCACCGTCTGGGACTGATTCGGTGTCCAAGTGCAGTAGAAGCTGTCGTTGTGGCGACTTGAAAGCGGTTCCTGAGATGCAGTTGAAGCAGGTACCGGTGTTCATTTGGGCATACCGCTTCTAGTTCGGTTTCGAGGCGATCAAGTATGTTGTAGACGTCCACACAGCCTAGAATTGGGAGGCGATGACATCCGAATGCGGCAGCGACTTCTCCATCAGTGGACCAAGTCTACAGCATTCCAATCGCTCTTGCCCGCTCGTCAGTTGTTAATCTCGACATTGATATCGAATAATGCCATGGTGTGAAATAATGAATACAGGGGCCTTTTATACCCGTTTTAACTGATTTCAATTGCATTTTATGCGTGGTAAAAATTCTACTGCTACGTTTTGGTGACATGATCCTTCTGATGAAATCCAACATGTAAAAGAAGTTCACTATTTAGAAAGATTTAGATGCAAATCTAGTCCGTAAACATGTGCCATAGTTTCCTAAAACAGTCGAAGCACATTTTAAACAAAAACGTGTTCTTAGAATCTTATGGTTGTGTTTAGAATAGAAAAATAAGAAATCTCAATAGTTCCTCATTTTCAGACAAAATAACAAATAAATGTTTCCAAAAACAATACTTATTTCCTTTTTTTGTGGATGTGCATTCATTATCAAAGAAAACAACGTCAGTTTGGTAAAGTTTTACAATTTTTACTTCAATTATTGCATGATCGGAAATAGGACAATTGATTCCACCCATGAAGAACTGGCTATAACTTATTTAACATTAAGGTTACATGTCTGCTATTTTAGCACAAAACAGCAAACTAATTGAGTGTTGCAACACATCAAAGAAAATTCCTCTGAACACGTCACTTTATATGATATTCAAATTCAAACAGGTGTAACATTTCTTTTGGCGTTCGGTTTATAACGTTGGAGGGTCATAGGTCAACGAAACGGCTGACGCGATTTATTGCTGTATCTTGCTAGACTCAGTATGGGAGTATAGCGAGTATTTTTTAGGCTAGGTTTACTTAGACTGCAATATTTTGAGACTAAATGTACAGAACCTCAGCTTGAGACCATGGTTCCATGTCATCGAACAGGTGGTAACAGGAACCTCGAAATGGGATCCATTGGTCAGGGCACACGGCTAGAATCGTAAGAAATCATTTGATAGTGTTTTTAGTGTACTTGATGAGTATCATTTATATCTTATCAATAAGTGGATTTAGTCCCAAACAGTATGACATTGATTTACTTAAACTTGTGTTATATGTTTTATCTTTCAAATTACTGAATCGATGCATATTTTTTTGTTATTGGCGGCATTATAAGTTTACATTCACCTTTTACATTTTACAAAATACCATTGGGCACCAAGAATCCAAACACACACATATATATTATCCATATATTTAATTTCGTCAAGCTTGGTGATATAGGAGTTAGACTGTGTTGACATAAAGACATTTAGATGCAATATGATATTACGATTATTATTTATAGTGATAGATGATATTTTCTTGAATCTTGATAGATATATTTAAAAGAAAATCGGAAAGACCTATGATATAAAGATGATCAAAAAGTCAAAATGTAACGTTTTTCATCAATTTATTCTTTTTAATTTAGCAATGAAAGTATAAAAAAAAATCATAAATTATCAAAAACGAGATATTATTTTATTGAAATGTTTCTTACCTCAAACTGACAATAGCTGGAGAGCTAAACAGGCAATAATAAGTGGTCCAGACATGTCCAACTAGTTGAAATATATTCTGAATTATGTTTGTCGCTATGTTTAACTTATCAAAACAACGAAAACCTTATCGTTTTAATGTGACGATAATTCTTCACAACGCACTAAGACAGTGAGAAACTACAAGCTGCTCAATGACAAACATCCAATGTTAAATGCAGATAACAGATAATTAAGCGACATTCTGTAGGTTAGTATTTTTTCGAGAAAGTTCTTTCAATATTAAAAAAAATCATATGTTGCGTAAGTTTGGTAAATCACCGGATTAAGTTGTCTCCCGGGTTCTGATATGAATTGCCTGGTGACCAAGGTATTATATTAAAACATCAATTGCTAATTACGCATCAGCTTTAATAGCAAGAGTGGGATTACATCTTCGGCTCAAAATAACTTATCATAAAATAACACACCATATTCATGCAAAATGTTTGATGAAGTTTCATAGATTTTGTATGTGTGAATTTTCTCTACCAAACATCCTCCAAAATCAAAGAGTAATAAAAACAATAATTATATGATTGGCGGTGAAATACCGAGATCTATCAATGACAGTAAACCGTGTTATCAGTCACTAGTGACAATAACAATGGAACGTGCTGTGCCACTCGTGAAAACATAAACTTTCTTCCTCAATCGAAAAACACAGATATCCTCTAAATATTCTTAACACAAATGCAGAGTTCGCTTATGCTTTAAACAAGGTTATGGGCGATACTTGTATAAATCTTCAAGTTAGACAAACACTGTATTAATCCACTGATTACGTTTGTCGCACCTGTTCTCAGGGCAAAGGTAAGCACTTGAACACGGAAACGTAAAATCAACCAACAAATAGACCGAAGACGTCTTGCATAGACGTCGACATTCCAAACTTTTAACATGACACCTTTTGATCGGGCATTTAAAAAAATGGCAAATCATTTAAACCAAATAACAGGAACATGTCGTTTGAAAGAATGCGAAGATAAAAATTACTAAAGCTAAAATTGGTAACACGTATTCGTAAGTTAAAGATTAGAAGTTCAATCAGTGTAAGCAACGATAAGTGACATTTATAGGCAGTGAGCTTTAGATGACCTTCAACAAGATGTCGAACCATCAGTCACGATTATTTGCGAACAATCTTTACCCACTAATGTCATAAAAATATCAACGTTGTAGTGCTCAAATTTTTATTACAATTTGGAGCAGGTATTACAATTTGGAGCAGTTTTTATTACAATTTGGAGCAGGTATTACATTTTGGAGCAATTATTACAATGTGGAGCACTACAAACGTGCCTACAAGCTTACTGCACTAGCAGAGGCTTGGGCTAAGAAGAATATCAACTCTGTTTCATACTCTGTTTTTTATATTACATCATAAAATCAAATCTGTGTTTAAATAATGTATAAACAAAATGAAGTGATCCACGCAGAAGATCCGAATTTAACACGTTGAACTCTAAACTGAAAACACATTCAAAATCAGTTGAATTTTGATTATCAAAAACGCACAATCCTCTGAGCTCAATGAAATCTTAACCAAAATGAAAACATCGATTGTGTCTTCATCTTAACATGTATTAATTTATATATGCGATGCATGCAAACATGTTAACGATTCAGTGCTAATACTGAAAATAATATTGCCATGGAATTGATGTTCACATCTGATTTAAATTTCTCTCGTTCGGTTTGTCTTTTCAATTGTTTAAACAAAACTTATTCGAGGAAACCAACGTAAATAAGGATTTATTATTATCTCTCCACAGAGGCAGATCAAATCTGGTCTGATGCCTAATTCGCCGAGTGTTTGGTGTAGAAAGGGAGATTCCTGATTGGAGGCAATCAAACTTAGTTCTAAAATCATGATTTTGGCTACTGAAAAATGGCAAAAGCATTGTGATATGAACCACCCTTTCCATGCTAGAAGCGCTCATTAAAACTGTTCAATTTAATTGGGACAACATTGGGACAAATACATGATATTATCTATACAGGAATGAGCTCCTCAAAATGAAAAAGGTTGAAACAGTTTGTGTTGTTTTTCGTAAAAATTAAAACATTTTTGTCCTGGGAATATCAGGTGACGCAAACATTTTGGAACAACTTGCAAATTTGGCTTAACAATTTGATATATCTTGATTATCTTCATCCAGTTTTATCTAAATATGTGGTCCGGTTTGGTACCCTATACCAACATAGATTATTGAATCATATCATCATCTCTGCAAAGAGGTATATTTACTTATGCAGGATAAAAGCGTATTTATAAAAACTATGAAATAAATATATTTGTTAAAAAACTAAGAAATTTCAATTGCAAATATAATCTTCTATTATCAGGACTAACATGTCAAATATGACTCCTATTAGCATCCATAAAATATTCTCATTCTCGATATTCTGCGTCACCAAATTAAAATAGTTCTAGCCAAATCTGTATGGGTTTGAAACGTCTTTTTCAAAAACCCATTCAATGACCGTTATAAAAATATAAATACTCCACATATACTGGTACGAATAGCAAATAAGTTTTTGAAAATAGGAATCCACCTAGGAAGGGCACAGCTTATCGGGCGAGTCCCACTCAAATCTCATAATTCTAAATTGTCAAAATTTCCAAATTTACAAGTCCCTTTGTTTGTTTCTGAAATGACTACCTCTAAGGCCAAGATAGAAGATTTGTATATTTTCATCTTTGAATCTTTGTGATTTAATGTCCACAAAACAACGCGTATCTACGTACTAAACATAACATAAGGGTAACTCTATTTTAAATAACCGTAATTAATTCATAAATCAAATCCACATATCTGTTGAAAGCATTCAAATAGTTCTCCACATTGAGGAGGTGAGAGGCACAGATACCTCTTATGTTTAAATGTATCATCATAGAATGTATATAGATAAAGAGGCAACACTCTTTCGAAAAAAAACCATGTGCAACCCTTGTGTACAACTTAATCCTTTCGTGTTTAGCTATTTGACGGATACGTTCCATATCAGCTCAAATCTGTAATAAGAATGATGAAATATAACTTTTATGATTTACATCTTCGTTATTACAATTTCAAATTATGTTAACATTAAAATCGAAATGTCACACTTCTTTGCAATAAAGAAGACGTAAATTGATAACTTTGTATTTCTTGACCAACTTCTAAAGTCCCTCAAAGAAGTCATTAAACAATAAAAAATGGTGATAGATACCTATCTATATATTCCCATATTAACAATTGACAGAGCTCAAAAGTAAAACACTAACACACGTTACGATAAATAATTTATTATGGTAATTCACGTTTCGTTTATGATTTGACACATAATAATTATTTATGTGAAGTGATTGTCTTGATTCATCCAACGACAGAAGGAGTTCTACAAGAAAGAAAAAAATCAGCATGTAACTTAACTAAACTGATATCGTTTGTGACCCAAGCATGATAAATGCTTAGAAATGATTATATGAAATTGTTTCTCACCTCAGCGCTTCCACAATAAAGGATACTGCTAATGGAGTACATAGGCAAGTAACAAAATCGCCAACGAAAATAATTAGCAAAAAAACTATCACATAGCTATAATCAAAATTTCCAGCCAGATTGGTTCCAATAAGTATTAACTTTTACAGTTTCCTAAATGTCCGAATATAAGAACTTAAATGTGTCTGAAGGACCGACTGCCTCTTGTCCTCTGCAGGTGTTTACATTACAATAGTTTGTAGAACTAACCTCTTGTCCCCTGCAGGTGTTTACATTACAATAGTTTGTAGAACTAACCTCTTGTCCCCTGCAGGTGTTTATATTACAATAGTTTGTAGAACTAACCTCTTGTCCCCTGCAGGTGTTTATATTACAATAGTTTGTAGAACTAACCTCTTGTCCCCTGCAGGTGTTTACATTACAATAGTTTGTAGAACTAACCTCTTATCCCCTGCAGGTGTTTACATTACAATAGTATGTAGAACTAACCTCTTGTCCCCTGCAGGTGTTTACATTACAATAGTTTGTAGAACTAACCTCTTGTCCCCTGCAGGTGTTTACATTATAATAGTATGTAGAACTAACCTCCTATCCCCTGCAGGTGTTTACATTATAATAGTATGTAGAACTAACCTCTTCTCCCCTGCAGGTGTTTACATTACAATAGTATGTAGAACTAACCTCTTGTCCCCTGCAGGTGTTTACATTACAATAGTTTGTAGAACTAACCTCTTGTCCCCTGCAGGTGTTTACATTACAATAGTATGTAGAACTAACCTCTTATCCCCTGCAGGTGTTTACATTACAATAGTATGTAACACTAACCTCTTATCCCCTGCAGGTGTTTACATTACAATAGTATGTAGAACTAACCTCTTGTCCCCTGCAGGTGTTTACATTACAATAGTTTGTAGAACTAACCTCTTATCCCCTGCAGGTGTTTACATTACAATAGTTTGTAGAACTAACCTCTTGTCCCCTGCAGGTGTTTACATTACAATAGTTTGTAGAACTAACCTCTTGTCCCCTGCAGGTGTTTACATTACAATAGTTTGTAGAACTAACCTCTTGTCCCCTGCAGGTGTTTATATTACAATAGTTTATAGAACTAACCTCTTGTCCCCTGCAGGTGTTTATATTACAATAGTTTGTAGAACTAACCTCTTGTCCCCTGCGGGTGTTTACATTACAATAGTTTGTAGAACTAACCTCTTGTCCCCTGCAGGTGTTTACATTACAATAGTTTGTAGAACTAACCTCTTGTCCCCTGCAGGTGTTTACATTACAATAGTTTGTAGAACTAACCTCTTGTCCCCTGCAGGTGTTTACATTACAATAGTTTGTAGAACTAACCTCTTGTCCCCTGCAGGTGTTTATATTACAATAGTTTGTAGAACTAACCTCGTGTCCCCTGCAGGTGTTTACATTACAATAGTTTGTAGAACTAACCTCTTGTCCCCTGCGGGTGTTTACATTACAATAGTTTGTAGAACTAACCTCTTGTCCCCTGCAGGTGTTTACATTACAATAGTTTGTAGAACTAACCTCTTGTCCCCTGCAGGTGTTTACATTACAATAGTTTGTAGAACTAACCTCTTGTCCCCTGCAGGTGTTTACATTACAATAGTTTGTAGAACTAACCAGAGTGTAGTGAAATTCATGACAGACAGACGAAATATAGCATTGTAAAAGTTGTATTCCTAAAACGACAAAAATGAGAGAGTATGAAGATCAACTGAAATACAACTCGGCCGATTTCACAATGTAGTAATAGGTAAAGCTTACCCCATTTCGCATATGAAAGGAAATTTGTCATGGCAGGGCAAATCGTCCCACTGCCAATTTGTGTCATGGTAGAAAGCAACGCAATTTTGACCGTTTTGGAAATTATTCGGCTGTCCTGTTGCCCAGTCTGTGTAATGAAGAGGGTTGTTCGATCCTACCCATCTGAAGTCTCCTTCGTTCAACAGATCGTTCGCTCCAAACCAAGCACCTATGCCTTCCAAACAGAAAATCGTCACCTGTTACTTATAACATATGGAGAGACAAAACATTTATTGAGGTAAAGCTCATGCACATGATACTGAACTGCATATCAAACATAAAACAATTGTTCGTAATGTTACTGTAGCCGGTGTCACGCAATAAAATCGGCCCCGGTACAAAATATCCCCCCTCAGAATAAAATCCCCCCCCCCCCCCCCCTCCCCTCACGAAATAAAATCTCCCCCAGAATAGAATCGCCCCCTTTAAATGAATCTAAGTATATAGATATCACAAGGGAAGCAGGCCGTTCTCTAAATATTTCTAAGAGATTAAACTGGAGTAGAATCGGTAATAAAGATATTATAGCCCTCGGAAGTGTGTCATATGACTTTTACGAAACTCGCTCGGGTAATACACAAATTCACACATTTGACACATTTCATGTAAGAATCTATATATCATCCTTGGCGTACAACTATTCTGCAATACAGTTTTAAAATGAAATTTAGCTCACCATGGATATTTTTTGCCATATTTTTCAGAAGCCGATTCTCCGCATATGTTTCAATAACTGCCAGATTAGCTTTGTGGGATGTACACACAACCTGTTCATTAAATTGACAGTTTGGTAATGAGTTCACTTCTGATCCGACTCTTTACCACCATTCGGAGTATATCACCCCTTCACTTTAGGTAATCTCTCAAACGATCAAGTTTTAGAGCCCGTGAACCTTTTGTTTCACAACACTTCCTTTTTCTAAATCTTAAAATGATTGAGATTTATTACATGCATCTACTTCATCAAAACAACATATTTGTTCTCCTTATAAAACTACTGTCTCTATTTCCGAAATCAGCCTGAAATGTAATTGAAATTTCCAATTTTAATCCAAACAAAGAAATTGACCCTTTATAAAGCTAATGTTATTTCCAAACATCACAATGAATAATATTTTCAGTGATCAAATACTAGGATTGATATACTCAAAGATAATCTACTGACCTGAGCCTGAGTCCACTGTTCCAAGTCAGTAAAGAGGTGGTAACAGGAACCTTGGAATGGTGTCCAAAAATCGGGACACGAGCCTTTAATTGAAACATACAAAAACATATCAAAGAAGAAACCGATTCAAACCATGGACTTATCGTTTATCAAGAACTCATTGAACTTGGCGAGCTTTATTTTAACAAAAGAAAATAATTGTTTACACAGAAAAGGGATATTTTCTACAGCAGCCAGTATTTGCAAGACAAATATAGTAGACTATATTAACTTATTCTGTATTTAAATGAATTTCATTGAAATAAAAAGGAAAAAATGGCAAATTAATTTTATTAAACATCATTGATACTTATCACCTATTCATATTTCTGTATTTCTGCATTGCTTCATGCGAGTTACTTTGGTGCTTGTTATATATAAGAAATGAGGCAATTGCCTAAATAGCTATCAGGATATTGCAGGGAATGGGAATTCGCTGTTTGATCAGAAATAATTTCTATTGCTCAATATAACGATTTTTATTGTTAAACGATTTTGTACTTTAGTTTTTGGAAATAGCAAATATAAAAATGACCTTGAAGTCATATGTCGTTAAATCTTTTTCAAAAATCATACATGTACTATTCCTCATAATGAAGTCGATATATGTACAATGTAAAACATTAAAAACTAGAGAATGAAAAGGTACACACCTTGAATACGAACGACATTGAGCAGAGCAAAGGTTACAATAAATATCGCAGTCATTTCGATGTGTAGCCACTGCTATGACTGTCACCACTCCAGGTGTAATCTTCTTATCTTCTCTGTAATTTGTTTAATCTTATCACTTACATTATCGTTTAAATTTTATTCTATTAAACTGCGTTTACAGCCAACATATTGTACAGTCACAGGTTCAAACGTCAACAGCCACTACAGGGGAAAAGCATTCGGCTTCAGCATACCAAGAGGCAAATAACTATGACATGTTCGTTTTACGATCGTATTACCTTCCTTTGTAAATGCGGCGATTTTATTGATATGCATATAACTATTTTTCTCTTCACTAAAGTGCTAAATGAACATGCTCTGAAACTGGTTTTTAACAGACCTTTTTGAGTGAAAACGCCTTAATGGAACAAATTGTTATAACTTGTCCATGCTTCGGACGCGGTCTGTTTTTATCCGACCAAATGAAGTTTCCAAGGAATATATTTGATGTTAAAATATAAACAAAAGTTATCATGTGTATTATATCCTTAGTAAGTGCATACATGTAAATAAACACGCATATGTCCGCTGTCTCACATTCTCTCCCCACAGAGGCAACTCAGTCATACCCCAGTTAGCTATTCAGGTATGACTGAGTTGCCTCTGTGGGGAGAGAATGGCTGAACAAGCTGACGGAATGAAGCAGGGAATCTCTGGTGCCTTACAAAGTGGGCCACATATTTGGATCTTTTACGAACACGTCTTTAAAAATAAAATCTGTTGTCGACATCTAGGAGATATCTACCGTATGTATACCGTGTTCTGTAAACGTGGTATAAGATAAGTTGTACGGAGTTTCAAACGAAGAAATGCGATGCAGAATGTTTATCATTGAATCATTGATTGTGAAAAGAGTTATACAGAAGGAAGACCAATATTAAATGTCAGATGCTACATTTTGAATTTGTGTGTGTGTGTAAATAATGCATATAGGATATATATGTTTTTGTACTTCCCGTTTAGGAAATGAAATAATTGGCTCATGTTGTCCTAAACAACACTATGATCAATCCTGACAATAGACAAGTACATTAAATAATCAATGTAACGTTAGATTGCTGTATCCAAGATAACCCTTGTGTTTACGAACTCAGTGTACGATAATTCTAAAGATGCATTATTAATGCAAACTACAAATATATCTGCAGTTCAAGGGTGAATTAGGATTTTACCTCATTGAAAATGTGTATCCAACGAACGTCAAGAAGGATTAAACTAGTTTCTCTTTTTATGATTGTGCAACAATTGTTTTAGAGTAGCAATTACCGAAAAAGTAGTAGGTAACAAACTTTTGTGAAACATCTCGGCGTTTTATATACATGTAGCATTGTCAATCAATACTTTCATTATGAATAATATATAATTATATTCATGATGAAACAGAATTCGCAAATGACTTGTTGTTATGCTTAGTCAAACGTGAAAAAAGAGCTTTTGAAATGAGCTCGTGTCTATGAGCAACCATGGCTAGGCCAGTCATCCAGAAACATTCGCTCTTAAGCTTTAGAATCACTTACCATAGGAATTGATCTTTAACGCCACATGAATCTGCGTTTGAGATGGACACTCACAAAAAAGAAACATCACCACATCGAAAGAAACATGGTTTTATCCGTGTTTCAATTTTTTTTCGTTAGTTTCTTATATTTAAAACTCTTTCAGACAATAGGCGTTCTTGACAAATCTTAAAAAGGCGATACAGAAGAGTGAAAAAAGCTTTCTTGGTGTTTTAGGACGTCTAACCTCTATTATGCGTTAAGATATAAACGTTTTACAGGATGCCTTACGTCAACAACATCTTGTGTTTACTTAATATTCACATTTTATTTGCTTTAACATATATCCCAACATTTCTGTTAAAAAATCCTTAACTTTGAAAAATTGATCTTCATCCAAGTACAAAAATAAAATAGTCAAAACCCTTGTTAGTAATGTTTGTATTCTTTTTACATGATAAGATTTATAATCAACGTTTTTCGCCGGCAGGATTTTGGGTGTTGGGCTGTTTCTCATGTTTGCCGTTGAGTAAAGTCGCCGTGAAATCATGTTTACAATTTTACATTATCTTCGGAGGAAGAATCCCGTCAGATAAGACACGTTTGATACTGGCAATCAGAAATCACTGATATAACAATCGTTATATTCTAAAATACTTATTTGAAGCTAATCACTTCCTGAATGACAATAGTAAAAGTAATACATAAGAGTAATGTAAACTTAACATTTCATATCTCCAGGTTCGAACCAACTGTGTCACTTGGCCAAATAACATTGACAAAAGCTGATCTGGTGATACAAAACGACAGCTTTATTTACGACTCAAAGAATACACTTTATTCGTCATACCTGTCAACTCAACACACATTTTTGAAATCAAGATTAGAGAAAACACACCTCGTCAAAACATAAAAAATGACACTATTTTCGTGTGTGACAGTGTTTGTATGCAGATATAATATAATGACCCTATTTTACATCGCCAGTGGGTCCCTTACAGCAGCTCTAATGTCCTGTCAGTTGTTGATGCATTATCTGAGCTATAGAAATACCAATTTAAACATGAAAATATTGAAATCCAATGTTTTTATTGGCTCTATTCTACTTCCAAATTTCAAAAACGTGTCATTGGTTTTTAAAGTTTAATGATATCGTTCATGTTTCTTAAGTTTCCAATGAAAAGAATAATATCTAAGATATTTATGTGTTTTCGGAATTATTCATCATTCATTTTCTTGGATGAACATAGTAAAAACTATGTTGTGTTTTTATTTTGAAAAGGTGTTTTTTCTATGTAAAAAAACTAGTGTCACATTAAGATTAAGTATGCGTATGTGGTAAATATAGCCTACTGTTTCAAACATGTGTATCTTCAAATGTCTCTTGAACATTTTTCCACGAAGATATATCTTTCTCATTGTGAATTAATGTCATATAAAATTCCATTTCACAGGAAAACTTCGTATTAAAAAAGGCATCCAATAATTTCCTATGTGTCAAAGTCTCTGTTCATTCTAAAAAACAACACTCTTTTATTTCTAGGATAACGTTTCATTGTTCTTTTTTTCCAAACATTCGAAATAAGTTTTGCAAATCTGCAAATAAAACAAGAACTATCGGCAAAATAGCAAGAACCACAGCACCTGCTCCAATGCTTTGTGAGGACCGACGCTTGTCATGCGCACTTGTCTTCTTCCGGTGTGTTGAAGACAAATGGTGTTTTGGAACCAAAAGTGCCTTCGATATTTCGTCGATATATGTTTGAATTTCACTCGTCGAAACGTTTAACCTTAGGCAACGACAGCCACAAAGAAGAGTTTGAGAGTTTACAGGGGTTGTTGATGAAAATAGCTGTGAATTTGAATTTGTCAGCAAGGTCTCGAGACTTAAGGTGCTGACAGGAGACACTGGACTAGTGATATGGGGGCCGCTCCCGTTGGAATATACAGATGCTGTACTTTCGATAACAGGTTCAATGGTCACCACTGCACTACTTTCGATTTCTCCAATTCTTGAATATTCTGAGAGAACATTTGTAGAGGTTTCGACATCAAGAGCCGTTACTGGCTGAGATACTGGCGTGCTTACAATTTCACCTGAGGAAATAGTTGGAGATCCTTCAATAACAGTAGTTAAAGCTTCTGAGAGAATAGAGGTGGGGGTTAAGTAGATATTGGAGGTTGTTTCAAAGGTCAGGAACTCCTCGAGTAGTGTTGTTTGTGTTGTCCCAACAGAAGACAAAGGAAAGGTAGAGGAGTCCAACTGAATCATGTCCGTTAATGATGATAGTGACGTTGATGATATTTCCATCTCATCACTTGTTACAAGCGAAATACTGGGAATAGGTGAATTGAAGGATGATGCCATGATCGAGCTTGATATAACGTTTTCCTCTGCAAAAAGGTGTATCATTATAATATGTGTCTTATCAGACAATAACGACATTGTGATATTATTATTCATCTGATTTATATGATGACTTCTCATATGATGAGTTTACTTGTATGTTATCTTTGAAATTGAATATGATGAGAATCTTTCTTGTTAAGATGGTATTACCCACTTCACTACTTCAACCAGAGTATTGATAAACAGGAACTTTATCCATAACTTTTACATTTCTTGCTAGTTGCTTATAATACCATATGAGGATGTTAACGTACATGCAAAATCATCAATAAACATGAAAACTGTTGAATATACAGTTATTTTAAGTTTGTTCACTTACCTTCGTATTCTAGTGCAAATATCATGTAGTTCGTTACGTCTTTGAGACATCATATCATTGTGAAAACGAAACCGATAGTGATGAAATTTCACTGCATAAGTTAGAATTCAGTTTGCGTTGACATTTTCGTATGTCATATCTAGCAGATAGCTCTAACAAATTTGGCAAGTCATTGAAGTGACCAGGGGTCAAAATCTCGAAAACACTGATTTCTATTTTGCTCTACAAAATCCTTCATAAGTGATCAACAGCTTTAGATCTTATTCATTCCTTTGCGCTAATGCAACGTAACTGTGCTGATTTTTTTCCTGCAAAGTTTACATGAGTGATTTTAATCGAAATTTAGGAAAATCCGAAATACACAAATATGACCCCATCTGTCTATTTGACAATGCCAAATTTCGACATTCAGCACCAGTGACAAGACGACCCCGAAATATGGTTTGGGAATGGTTATGTTACACATGGACAATTGATGATCTTCTGTGAGTGGTCCGGGAGTTATTTTATGAACGTCAAAACGAAACCAAAATTACATGATATTTGCACTAACAACACAAGCAGGTGAACAAACTTATGGTATGCAGCTGTAAATATAGTTAAGTCAACTTTCTGCTGATCATCCAGCAAAAACCTAATTATTATTCATGATATGCAAACTTTGTATTTAAACTGACATATAATCGAAAATAGTGTTTCAAGGTAGATGTTCTTTAAGAAGTGAGAAAACTATCAGTGAAGTTACTCATTCAAAATATGCTATCAGAGGTAATGTCTCATTGAAGTTTGAAAAATCCTACAAAGAATTAACCCAATAAAGTATTATAATGACAGTATGCAGATACCTACCAAATTCCCACTCTCCGGTTGAACCCCACGCTGTATAGATAGCTATATACTTGACAGCATAAGAGTTGTCGTTCAGGTGCAGAAACGTGTTCTCACCAACAGTAGTACCAGATCCAACTTTGACCCCGGATCCCCAAGAGACCCAAAAGGGTTTAAACTCATAATTTGAGAGAATCCTATGGCTTACTTCCTTAAGATTTGGCCCTTGGTCCGTGTTTCTGATAACCGATTTCATATTACTCCACCCTCCAAGAACGATTTCATACAGAGTTGCAGGTACAGGACTCGGCGTCTCAGCATCATAGAGGCCAACGTGGGCGTCGGAGGGGGATTTGACCCTGAACCGTAAATGCGAGACCGATTCAACAGATACACCATAGGGCTCAAGTGGTATGTAGCCAACCTTGTCGGGCGTGGAGACGCTGATAGTAGAGTCTGAAATGCGAATTTGTTGCATTGAATTATTCGTGGATAGGTAAATGAAGAATTTCTACAGTTACTTCTATTATGCTGTGGTAAATTCTAACATGATCTTGTTGGTATTCAAGACATAGAACGATATTTTCAACTTAATATCATTCTTAGTCACATACACTAACTTTGCTTGTTTGTATTGCAAAGTATCATCAAACGACTTTTTATCAGGGAAGTTCTTTGTGAAATTGCCCTGTGTTGGCTTAAATATGGCGATCAAGTTGCAGCACCGATTTATTTAAATTATATTGGAAATAAAAAATGAGCACATGTCATTATCAGTATTCTCAAATAACAGGAACCTAAATTTCAGACAGGGTAGTTATTCAAACGACATCTTGTTTTCGCACGTGTTAATGACGTTACGTTTGCCTTTAATGTTTAACCTGTCAGAAACAGCCGAAAACAAATATTACAATTCTTTGAAAATGGCTATAATGAATATTATCATTGATTAAGTTGGACAATGCAACAACATTTTGACATCGGAGAATGGCGATATTTTATATCTAAGACTAACCTTGATGTAGAAATCATATTCCGTTTATAATGTGTGATAGCTATTTTGAATCAGATAATCCTACTTAGTCGACCTACTCAAATAGTTAAGATTCGCAATCAAGAAAATATGTCACACCATGTTGAGTGTTGGAGTCATACATTTCATAAGGAACAAAAATAACATTGAATGAGACACAAAATGACAGATATATGTTTCCTTTTGTAGTGTGGTATTTCGTGACAAACCGTGGTTATTCTAATGAAACTGATCATACTGTCTCTGGTAACGAACGCTACGCTAACTTCACTAATCTGTACCCTGGGCTCAGAAGCTAGATTCGCTCGCGCGGCCCGACTTGGGATATAGCCAATCAAATCATTTTCTCGCCACCTTCTCGATAAAATTTCAACGAGAAAATGATTTGATTGGCTATATCCCAAGTACATCAATGTGAGTCCATGGTCAAGACTGCCACTTTTCAGACATAACGTGCCCCCTCTGCTACTAAAATGAGTGGAGCAGGATGCTTTATGTGCCCCAGAAATCATTGTTGAGATGACTAGGAAAAGAAGAAAGGCTGTGTTTTTAATCAATGTTATTTTTAATTTGTATGATGATTATATTGCTAAATCGTTAGGCATTATGGTCATTTTTAGAAATGTTATTTTCGCAAATATAGATTTGAACATTTTACAACTGTGCAATATCATCAGAATGTCAACTTTGTGTGAAAGATGTTTAGAATCAATTTTGAAAATCGAGTTTTCTTTTGCTGTGCATTATCTTATGTCTATTAAATGTTGCTTGATTTAAATTAATGTCGTCAATATGAAAAGGACGTGTTTGTCAAGGAGGCATACTATCGGGTAATCAGGGATCAATAAATCGAGCAGAAGTAAGGTAATCAATAGTATATTATGGCCAATTGCATTAACGATAAATCAACTAAGTTAAAGTTATGCAAGTTTATAGATAAATATATATTACGTTAGGTTATTGTCTTACTTATAGATTGTTGGTCGGTTGTACTGATCATGAACGGGGAAAATTTACTGAAATGAGCAAAAAAACGTTTCTCTACTTCCGTGACACCTGCGAATTCAATATTAATGATAAAATGCACAAGAATTACCCTTTTTAAAGAACAAAGTCTATCTGTGCAATGAAATTGAATTTTGCCTTAAGGTTCATTATGTCGTTCGACGAAATTACAATCAGATGATAAGACGAACAACTCTATTGATTATTTGATTTACTTATTTCGCTTTTGCGCATTCAAGCTTAAGACAAACGGGTTTACACAATTATCAATAGATCATTTATTGATAATGAACAGAACATAAGAAATTTAATACGTTCTTTCGTGGTTTTTGCTACTTCAAAAGAACGTTACCATGGTAATGGCGTGACAACTCTTAAAGACAATTCGTGTTTTTTTATGAAACGGTGATTTACTATGGTACGGGCCAACATACCATAGTTTTGAATTTAATTTATCAATGTTAATAGGCGAACATGCCAAATGTCAAATCAACGAAAAGGGTTTTCAACTGAAGTAAAAGAAGAAACTGATACTTGTGCACCAACCATCAAAATATCTATGCAAGTGTTGTTTTCGTAAATTTTAAAAATAAAGTGGGTGTTATGGGTGATCGATATTGTTAGATTAGATATATCGTTGGGCATAAATGGCAAGGAGTGTTACTTTGATGAATCGCTATTGAAGCCAGCATCTGTACCTTCAAATATCTTAACGCATGGCTGTTCCATTGCCTTTTTAATTGCCAATACAAAAGTGTTTTTTGTAATATGGTAAATTAATGTCTGTGCAATGTATCATTTATGATTTAATGTCTCTCTCCGTTTCTAAAGGCGTTCAAAACGTTAACGCTTGTGGCGTCCACGAATTTTCAAAAGAAGTTCTGACCTTGACCTTTAAAATTTGCATCGGTATCCATATGTAATATCAAAAATATCCGTTGGCTTTATTATACCGGCGGCACTCTCAAATGTATGATATGAATATTCATTCATGTTTATTATCCCAACTAAATATCTATATGAACTAAAGGCTAAATCGCTTTGTGGTATATTTGCATTATAATTTCAGGCAGATTTGGACGATTTGCATTCCCTCCCCACAGAGGCAGATCAAGTCATGAAATGTGGATACAGCTTCTATTCTATTACGTCGACTTTGTCAACTAGAATTGGAGATGCCTGTTTGGAGGCAATCAAAGTTAGTTGAGCAATCAGCGACGTTGTTCTTTAATCATCATTTTGGCTACTGAATCATGGCAATGGTATTGTGATACGAACCACCCTTTACATGCGAGAAACGTTGTCATTTTTAAATTATTGATTATCTATGTTATCAATAATCGTTTGCCATGAGACGCATGCCTTTATTAAGAAATATATGTATATATGTATGCTCTTATGCCACCAAAGGTGTTTTTTGAGTTAATAAAATCGTTGATAAAGAAATTCAAATAAATTTTGGTGCAAATTTTGTCCGCCAGGGGATTTTGTCCTATTAGAACAGAAGTAGTATCAAAAGTTTTTGGCTTGATCTACCTATGTAGGGAGAGTATTGTCGATTTGCAGAGATATCAACAGCGTAGTGGTCGGTTCTATGAGTGATGCTCGAAAGGTCAGTCATCGATCCAGATTGGAATCGGGATTAAGACACCTAAGAAGAAAAGACATTGGCTAACGACAAAGAGAAGTTCAGATCTTTGGCTGGAAAGATCATGGCATAGTTACCCCTTTCTGCAATTAGCAGGTGTGATACTTACAGACCATTAACCATCATAACTTCACAAGAAAGTCAGATGAGCCTACTATGTCGACCCACTAAAACAGTGAGTCAGGAAACCACGCGCAATCATGAAAAGTGGCACGGAATGTGGGCTATGTCTACTTCATTACAACGCGCAGGTTCATACGTTGCACAGACAGCCAGGCCTGCAACAATGGGGTTTGCAACAACTACATGTACATCACCCTTAGTATCAATTATTATTTCGCTTTTAGAACTCGCACCTGCTTGGTACAAAACGTGCTGATGACGATGACTTCATAATGTCAACTGAGACGTAGTTGACGGACAATAAATCTATATTAAGAACATTGTCAGTCTCCATGCAAATGAGCAAAGTGTTTCGAGGTTAAAGGAGATTATATCGAAAATAAAAGCTAAATCCAGGCAACTGCTTTATACCGGGTTCTATGAACTTATGAATAACCCCTTGTAAAGCATTCCATCTCTTTCTAAACTGCTTCTGTTACACTGTTGAACTGATATAAAAATCGAATGGAATTAACAAAACAAACAGACGACACATTTTTTAGATACAAAACGTACCAAGAATTAATCAGTATAGCTATATTTGAACAAAATCCTGACAGATATTGACAAGCGGATTTGACCCTCAACCTAAAGCGAATAACACATGCTGAACTCTCTTGTCTGTTGTAAATGTTAAAATATGGTTTTAAATTGTTTTTCATTCAACAAACAAATCCTCGAAAAACTTTTATTGACATAGTTGATGAAATGTCAAGTCTCTACATGAAGTAAGCACTTTTGATTTAACTCGAGGATCGATTGTATGGTCTACAGCTTTAGCTTATGGAACTAACAGCTAAGGATAACAGACAAAGCCTTGATGTACCTCTACTTATGTTACATCGACTTAGTTTCTGTCGATGAACGCCTAAACAACCGTCGCTATTGTGACAATCAAATCTTGAAAGGTCAACTGTACGCGTAGAAAGCAAATCATAATATAGTCAAACGTACTGACGTAACATCAAGGTAGAATAGCTTCATCATTGTTATTTAACCAGTAACACCACGTCAGTCTCTCCGCAAATTCCCCCCACAGAGGCAGATCAAGTCATAAAATGTTGATACGGCTTCTGTCTCATTCTCTCCCCACAGAGGCCACTCAGTCATACCTGAGTTCATCTTCCCACGGCAAGGTGAAAACGTATCGAGCAATTCCTCGTTTAGACCTTGCCATCACAAGATAGAAAACCGGTGATCACGAGTTACGACCCTTACCAGCTCTTTCAATAATAGCCAATGAAATCGCCGTTTACATTCGAAACATTTCAAATTCTAACAGACGATCTTTTTGAAAACTATCCGAGTGAAATTTAATACCAAACTTCAGTCCGCATGGCTGTTTTCATGTTTTTGATGAGCACCGAGAATGCAGAGAAAATAAACATTAATGTATCACTCAAATAAAGTGTTTCTCTCCCTTGTAAAACGCATAGTATTTTTTCAAATCGGCTTGTTTTTAGAGCAGCTTATTTTTACTCTACTTAATTTTCATTTTTTCAAAGTAATTCTAAAATTTGTCAAAATTTCTGTTATTTAATTTGAATTAAACAGAAAACATATCTGCCTTTTAATTGGATTATTTGATCAATAATAACGTCTAAAGCATTTATTTTTGATATGATATCCAAAATTGATTTATGTACAAGAAAGAACTTGGACATTTGGTGTACGAATAAGAATTCCTTCCAACACGATAAAACGTTTATAACTTCAACGTATTCATTTGGAAGATAACTATTTTTCTATAATAGCAATCAATGTTTTTACTGAATACGCATTTTCTTTCTTGTTCACGATATTTTTTAAAACATGTAACAATTGTTATCAAAATATCACTATAGTTTAAATACTTTCAATGCAAGAAAATTGAAACCTAAGGTCGGTGTATATATATTTATGCCGAAAAATCGATTGCTCACACACTGCATTAATAGCTGGATTTGAAATAGGCCTACGTACATGTACCTGCATGGAATTTTAAGAAAAAGATAGGCGGTCATTCTGATGTGTATTGTGATTTAAGACACTTTCCTAATACTTGAAATCACTTGAAGTCAGTGATAATGTATCGCTGCACGATTACCCGACAGCCAAGTTCAATGAACAAGCTGTCATTGATTGGACTATGCTACTTCCGTGCAGTGGATTGAAATGCTAGCACAGAAATTGCGGCCAATGATGTCAAGGGAGGAATAGAAAAGTTGAGAAACTTTTTCGTTTCGCCCGTGACGTTGTGAAGATGACCTGAGTTAGCCTCTGTTTACCTATTACGCCTAGATCCTGGGGTTCCGGCAAATTGCTCAAGCGGAATTTTTTTAAAACTTAAATAACTCCCTTATTTGCAGCCAATGAAAACACCTTTTGGTTATCCATGACTTGGGGAGTTCTTAACGGTCGTATAGTGATATGGAAAATATTATGTCTTTATGGGTTTTTTTCATTAACAGTGTGAGAGGGAAAATATTTGAAAAACAGTTATTGGTAGGGTTTTTCATTCGATTGAAACTGTTTTATAATTGTGTAAATTATTATTTGTTTTATGATTTATTTTACTAATCAACCAAATAAGAGAGAGAACTAATGAGAAGATAAAAAGCGATGGTTTGCAATAGGAAGAATTACTTCCCCTGGATGTTAAATTTCAACGAATGCTTTGACGAACCCACACGGAGATGGCCGATGTTTTGCGAATGACCACTTTTGAAACGGCGTCGCTGATTTAGGAGATAATCCTACTGTGTTTTTTTATTTTCGTGGTCTAACGTAGATTCGATACCTATTGATGTCATTCGGAGCCGAACGCGTAAGCGTGAGGCTTCGAATGTAACATCAACGGTATCGAATCTACGTTAAACCACGAAAATGAAAAAACACAGTAGGTTTATCTCCATTCTACCATGACGAGTGTATATAGCGTTTTAAATGTCATTTCTTTTCTATCGCGTAACGTCAGTTGTGCTTCGGTCATCACTGTGACGTCATAATGTCTTGTGCTGATGACGTAAAAGATTGACGTCACTGTTGACATCACTGAATCCAAATCGGTCGCGGTAACTTCTTGATCTATTTTCACCGTTTCGCTTAAAATGACGCTATTTCCTGGACATAAACATACATGACATTAATGCGAACTAAGCTCTACTTATATAAAATTACGGGTAGTAAAATGATAAAAGACTTGTAGTTAGTATTCAGACGAAACAACTCCAGAAGCGTACGCTGACTATATGCCGTCGACTCGTGTCGTATGAAGTTCGTTTCTATGGCAATGTGTACCAAACCGCGGTGCATAGTCCTTCATAAAAATCGTGTTCGAACGTAGGTTCGACCATAGAAATAAACCAATGAAATTCGAGGATTTTGAAATGTCATGGTAGAATGCACAATTAACTTCGATTGCCTTCAGATTTCTACCTTTCTATTCTGTGTAGTAGCCGTAATAGAACAGAGGCTAATTCAAGTATGACCGAGTTGCCTCTGTGGGGAGAGAATGCTTCTGTCTTAACTAGCCGAAAGCCGTGGGTTCGGGCAGTTCCCCCTGGTGGAAAACAATTGCACCACAATCCATTTGAATTTCTTTATCAAATGACAACGCTTCTTGCATGGAAAGGGTGGTTCATATCACAATGCTTTTGCCATTATTCAGTAGCCAAAATGATGATTTTAGAACGGCTTCGCTGATTGCGCAACTAACTTTGATTGCCTCCAATCAGGCATCTCCCATGATCCTGCCCAACAAAGTCGGCGTAAAATAACAGAGGAGGTATCAACTTTTCATGACTTGATCTGCCTCTGTAGGGAAAAAAATTTCTCTCTGCCAATAATTATTTCGTTTCTGCAAAAATTTTACGTAGCTCGTTGAAACTTGGAACAAGGATCAGTCAACATGTGTTGTTTCGGATATTATATATTCGTTGCTTTCCATCGAAACAAATTTAGTTTTTTTTCTCGAGCATAACTCCAAAACTACTACCCCTAAATCATTGAATCTTTGAATATGGACGAAGTAGCATGTGTAGATGGGCCTTTGGCCATTTTAGCTTTTTTCTGATTTCGGCGATTTCCATGGAAACGTATCCTAGAATTTATTTTCCTGAGCATTACTACAAAACCTTTTTACCTGACTCATGGAAACTTGGTACATGGATCAATCAGCATAAAATTATGTTGATGTGCCTTTCAACTTCTTCGGATATTTCGGATCTCGCCGTTTCGATTGAAATTTCGCCAGAAGACGTAGTTCTCTCTATGAATCTTTAATTATTCTAAGAGAGATATTCTGATTTATTAGGGACCGGTGGGATATGTCAATTTCTGACGACTCTAGTTTTCCTTGGCATCCTTTGGAAACGTTTTCATGATCAGCTCTATGGACGTTTACAAGCAACCAAATCCGCCAGTAGAGTTGCTGGAAGCTTGTAAAGTTGGTTAGGACGTGAGTTGTAATAAATAGAAAAGCTGCAGTAAACTGTAATAAGTTGCGGTAAAATACTTTAACTTTGTTTTTGCTCTTGCTGCTGCTGATGATGATGATACATGAGAACGAAGACAACTTTTTTCGAGGACGAAAAGGTATTGCTATGAAGCAGATATTGACTGAACATTGGATATTTAGAAATCTATTTCGATTGCTGAATCATTTAACAAAGAAAGGAATTGATCATATTACGCGTACGGCGACGTTCGGAGGTAGAACATTCTGATCAGGCATGTTTGTAAAGTATCTCGGAGTCGATGGACTGATAAGTCGATCAGACTTGCAATTGATGTTTTGCACTGCACACCTGACCAAAAGGAATTTTGTAGATAATGAAAAGATGTTAATTCAGCCAACTTTACTTATGAGACATATTATACAAGATGATGATGCATATTTTTTCCCATATACTTTTTGATATGACATATTGGAGCTCCTTTGCGACTCTGTGTCACGATTTGTGTTTACTTTTATAATATAACAGTGTAAACATATGACACTGACAACGGCATCTCGGCCTGATGTCAGCTTTGTTCGGTTTTAATCGTCAGGGAAATGTAGCTCATCCAATAGCCGGACTCGTGTCTCTACTATTTCACAACATCATGGAAAACAAAAGTACGTTAGGTCTGTAAATCATGTTCGTTCTTACATGCTGAGCGATTTTTTGGTCTGGATCTAATGCAAAATCAATGAAATTGACAATATTATTTTTTATTACAATATACACAACGTATCGCTAGACGGTCCTCTGGCAATCTGGGAAACCGATCAATATCGCCAGGGGTGTAGCAATTAACAATCTCTCTGAGTCAAGTTTCAAACAATAGTTCAGTCCTGACTTACATTCATGTTTCGTTATGGTTTTCTAGCCAAAATTCTATCATACGATACTTGACTTAAAGGTTAACAAAGAGTTATATTAGTTTTATAGAAAGCAAAATATGACAAAGCAAATTATATGTCTTGGAGAGCCAAACTAAAACTTGGTAGTTGTCCGTCAATTCAGGGCAACATAACTTGAGGTGGTGCAGGAAATGACTGGTTTTATGATGGTCATTTGATTGATTATATATCCAACAGGTTTCTTCTTAAACGTTTGTTTCCACGCAGAATGAATATTAATGAATATTAATGAATGTGCACAGAAATTAGCTTTATACGTTTTGAAAACGCTATAGTACAAGTTCAAAACGTTGAAAATAATCTATATGTATTATTTCATATTCATAGATAACAACAACACCCCCTCCCCCCGCTCTCAACAATGGGATTAAGTAAAGCTACTATGGAGGGGGTATCTTTATATGTTAACATGTTCATTCATCTGAAGTCCTGTGAGTACAAGTCAGCTTAAAGGGACAGTCCTATCGAGGTATTTTATTGTGGAAACAAAATTCAAGTGTGCTTGCCAGTTTATACTTATATATGATTATTATATGCTCGTTTCCCACTCATCTTCATATATGTTAGTAAGGGTAACTATTTAACTGTTCTAGATTTAACGATTTGACAAAGAATAAAATGCATCGCTGCGTTCTCTTGAACTGCGTTTTAGACAAAAATACCCGATAGGACTGTCCCTTTAATCCGGAGTTGAACAACGGTCTGTTTTGAACCCTTTGTAACCTAATATTCTTTTGAATTTTGTTCAGCATATCATCTTTTTGCATGAATAGATACCCTAATGCAAGCCTAATCATATGATTTATAGTTCGGTGTTTGGTTGACATGGTTGTGCGAGACAATCGATTAGATATAGTTTTTAGTCTCGGAGTTAAATAAGTTGTGCAATCGATTTAGATATAGTTTTGAGTCTCGGAGTTATAAATAAGTTATGATAAGAATAAAAGTCAAAGTAAGATTCGAGCTTATGGCATGAATATTACAGGACCTTAAAATACTTTTGCAAACAAAGCTGGTTGGTAATTGTCTTTAGTTGTTAAGCTAAATGATTAATGAGGGAAGATGTCGATAATGTACTTCAGGCAACAAAGTTAAATAGAATGAGGCAAGAAATGATTTTACATGTTATGTCCTTGTTATCACTAACTGAAACATAAATTAAATGCTTACCACACAATTTTTTAAAGAAACAAACAAGATATATTCATATATCATTGTCTCTCATGATAATCACGATTGTTCAATTGTGTTCAACCTGTCACACGCATCATCACATGGTAGACATATAAAACAATCAAATGAGTTTCTTTTTTGCAATGACAACAGGTATTTTCATTGATATATAACCTTTACTCATAGATTGAAGTCTTAAAATTTAACGAAATCAAAACATTCAATGTCTTGTGACACATTTACAGAGAACCATCCCATATCCCCTCTATTGCATTTACAGCAACATTCTAACCAATCCCAAGACACAATCCACACGCCTTATTTGGACTACTTGTTCTTCTCTATATTTATATATATATATATATATATATAAATATAAAGATGAAGGGGTCTCACGTGAAGTAAATGTAGATTTGAAAAATAAAATACTTCAGACGACACTTGCTGTAGATATCATTTTAATAATGACTGGATGCGTCGCATTTCGACTTGTTAACAAGTCTTTTGTCTATTGAAAAGACTTGTTAACAAGTCGAAATGCGACGCATCCAGTCATCATTAAAATGATATCTACAGCAAGTGTCGTCTGAAGTATTTTATTTTTCAAATATATATATATATATATATATATATATATCCCAAATACTAACAGCGTAAAACAATCCATTGTTTTTCAACAAGAAAAAAACTTGCAAAAAACCTCAATCCGAATAACGGTAAACTAAGTCACAAACAATGATGTTATCACCACAAGTAAAAACGTAAGAAGATCTAACATCCGATGTATTTCCTGAAATTAACTATTTCTTGTCTTATCAAGATTACAACGTCCTCTGGGGAGATCGTCAGGCGATATCAATGAAATATAATCAGCATATAACAGACAAGATAACATATCCGCATCAATGGTTACACCACACTGCAGGTTATTTATCTTCTCATACGACATTCATATAAACCGAAAAAGCGTTGGTGACAGTTTACATCCTTGTCTCACACCACGAGATATTGGAAAATAGTAAGTGATGGTCATTCAACAGCATAACACAGTTCACATCGTTATACAAGTTTTTACTGGTCTTCAATAGTTTTCCATTAATTCCTCATCGACATAAGTTTAGTAGTGATCAGTCAACCATTAATTAGACTTTGGTCTAATATATTTTATCAATCAAAGAATAAAGGTAAGTACAAACGTCTTCTGATAAGTTAGTAGTTATTCACAAGGAGATTTGTAAACTAGTGTCCAAAACAAACGCTACCTAGTTTTCAACGTCGTCCAAAACAAAATTGTTTTACCTTTCAAAGTGTAATTTAAGTGTATCTGACAGATATATATCTTGTCCAAACGTATGCACATTTTAATTCTTCAGGAAAAGATAATTTTGTTTTTGTATATCTTCAAACGCACATGGGGTGCATAAATCGCAATTTCAAATTGTTTTTTCCCCAAGAATTTTCGTCATGTCAGTTTAAAGTTGGTAAAATATGAAATTTAACTAAGAAAAAACAATTGTCGATATATTTCACTTTATTTGACGTAAATTCACTGACGCGTCACTGTCCTGAACGTTTTAAAACAAGTAAAGGTGTCCGATTTCTCTATGCTATCTCGCCTAGTTAAGGAGATTCCAAACCAATGAGTTTTTTTGAATGCGTGTTTCTCGCGAACATGAAAAGATAATGTTTCAATATTTTGCATAGAAGTTAGTTAATTTTTGAAGAAATGATGTGTTGGTCGTATCAATCTGCAGTGGGTTAGGTTATTTAGTGATCTGTATGGTAGCGTTTAGTTTGGAGATCACGACAAGCCCCCCTTTGACCGTTCATTAAGGATAAAACTCAATAAACGTTTGACTTTTTTATAAATGCTTGGTAAGTTAAGGAGTATCTGTCTTTTAATTTAAATGAAAACGTTGTGTTTTGACGAAAGAAATTTGTTTAATGACTAGCTGTCATTGATACATCAGGATTTATTGTGATATATATCATCTTACTTTATCGGTATCTGCTTTTGATGAGCTATCAATCGGCAGCATTGTAAAATAGAACCAAATATAGCATATTCTATCAACTCTATGTGATATTTTTTTTTTTTTTTTTAATTTTCCCTTTTTTCAGGTATACATACAGGGTTGTGTACAAAGTCACATACAAGGACATATGTAATTATATATATTTATACAGAGACACAAATGTACAATGTAAATCAAAATTGTCTAATCATTGTTTCTAAATAGAATGTGTAAAATAGACCAAAGTTTCAAGAAATATGTTTCCTGGTTTTGGTTAATGTAAATATATTTGGTGATATTATAATATTGTATTATTTGTCCTTTGATAAAAGAAAAATGTGGGGTACATCCTTTCTTACTACAATTGAATATGATGTTCTTAACTAATATGATCATAGCATTTAATGCATAATTATTTTTCCCTTTCACTCCAAACAGTACTTGAGAGATTGTAAAACTAAGTTGAACATCTACAGTATTGAGCCACATTTTCAACTCACGCCATATATTTTGCACCTTGCTACACTCCCAAAACATATGGTAAATAGTTTCGTCAGATTCTTTACAAAAGGAACATAGTGAAGTATCAACATGTGATATTGTTCTGATATGAATTTTCCTTCTCCTTTTAATTGGTAATAGGAACTCACTGAGCTTTGTACCTATGAACCTTGAGTAGAAATTAACATGAATTTTGTTTTAGATATTTAAACATCCACTAACCTCGACTTTATCACTTCTCGATTTTCGTTCAGAGATTTTTCAACAATATAAAAAGTGGGCTTAATTTTTGTCATTTTTTCCAACAAACACCTTTAGTTAGCGTAATATCGGCTGTGAAAAAACCCACCTGGGATAGGGGCCATAAACCTCACGCGGTTGTGACGCAATAAACAGACTATACAAATTAATACCTTATGTTCAGTAACAGGAAAGAAAATGTTGGTAACAGGACAGAAATGTAGTCATCTATGATATATAAAGTAGTTTTAAAATAATCTGAGGCAACAAGGGAAATAGATATCTATATCACAAACTTTTACTTCTATTCAGATATGTATTTAATTTGAAAAAAGCAAATAATTTCACAAACCTCATCTTTATGTTTATCATCATATGTTTATATGTGTCAATAGAGACAACTCGTCTTTGTCCCTCTTCCTCAGTGGTGCATCAAATGAAAATATTTAATAACAATTTATCTTAAGAGTGTCTTTTATGTCTTTTGGGAATTCTGTCTTCTCTTACCTGGCTCGTTCCATTATTTTAAAAGGGTAGAGCTCATGTTACACATCATTTGTCAACCGTGAAAAGTGTTGTTTTAAGCTTTCTGTCTTTTGGAATTCTGTCTTTTGAGACGATACCATTAAGGTATCATTATTTCAACTGAAATACTGCCTTAATAATTGTTTAATTACAATGGATGTGAATATCTTTTTTACACCAGTTGCTTAGTAGTGTTACGTCGTTAAATGATTTATCTAACTGAGTGGAAAACATTTTCTGAAAATCGTTAATTGTTGGGTTTTTTCTGTGGTATTGTTACGATAGATGTATAGATAACGAGGCTGATTCTGTTTATGACGTCACAAAAAGGGGGTGTATCCAGTGACGGGCAGTCATGCATTTACTGGGTTGTGGCCAGATAGGTCTAAGCGGTCCATCAAAAGTGGCATTCAAAAACGGCTTTCATTACCAAACTGAACATATTTGAATAGCGACAATAATGTAATCAGACTTTAATATATTTCAAAGAAAATACGGAAATATATTTGTGGTTATGTGAACTCTAAAAGGTAACATAGAAAAAAGGTCTTTTCTTTTTGCAAAACAACGCATATTGTTAACTTTTTTATACTGTTTTTGAACATCATTAAGTGTATTGAGAGTTAATCGCCCATTTGAAATGCCTGCAGTGTTTGGAATTTTAACATTAAAAAAGTAATTGTTACTAAAATGCATTTCTAATTGTTTATTGATCTTTCGAATTCACCAAATTCACAATCGAATATCATATATCGACATCTTAACTCATGATTATCAGATACAGTTTTAAAATGTTGCCTTATGGGGTTCAGTGCTGATCAATTAGGCTGTAAGCTACCTCTATTTAGAATTAGAAATATGATATATATAATAACATTATGAATTAAGATAATTATATTTCAAATATTGAAACCATTCCAAGACCACAAGTTAAACTAAAACAATCATTAGCAAGGATACATGTTGAACTCTGAAAATCGTTAATAACAGTTACGTAAAAAGTTAACTACGATTGACGAGTAAATACTTATCATCGTTTTTCGGTCATCAAGTTTTCTATTTATGCCTTGACGCAATGTTTGATGGAATAATGGCTTTCTCTTATCGACAATTGATAAGAACTCAGCCGGTATCAAGTTGCTTTGTAATG
Organism: Steromphala cineraria; assembly: GCA_916613615.1. Lineage (NCBI taxonomy): Eukaryota > Metazoa > Mollusca > Gastropoda > Trochida > Trochidae > Steromphala > Steromphala cineraria. The sequence continues at coordinate 16,816,431 of OU744733.1, forward strand.
GACCATTTCTTTGTCATAAAAAGAAGATCTAGTGATTAAATTGCACTGCATGGGTTGTCTTATGAACTTTTGAAACATTACCATCTAGAATCGATCTCATTCCAAAGTTTACCGTCTTTGAACTTCGATTTTTGTCTGTTTATCGGTCGTCCTCTTGTTATCTGTTTAATGAAGGCGTTTAAGTACTCTTAATGTATTAAGTTTTCTTAAAAGCGTAAATATTACATGCACTTCAACTCGTTTATGTTTTTTAACACCCAATCGATATATCGATCTTAAAAACATTGGCAAAATCTTTTGTGAATGCAGTTTTATCAATATCAATCAAAATGTACTGGCACACAGGGACTGCAGTGATTAGTTTAGAAATGAAACATGAAGCCTTGGAGAGATCCTAATTAAGGCTAAATAATTTAAATAATAGGACAATGATCACATTCTGTAGAAATATCGAACAAAACTATCATTTGTGCTAGATCACATGGTTGTATACAATACACATGGAAAGAAAACGTAACTTGAAAACCGCAAAAATAAGAAAAAAATGTTAAAAGAAAGATCCTGCATTGAGTTAGTCTAAGGGGATCTTGTACCTAACATTTCAATATCTAGCATTGGCCCATAGAACATACATATGTTACAAAACGTACTGAACATTTATATAACACATAATACTATTGGTTAATGAATGAATGACTAACATTGAAATAATGTGTTTAAGATTTTGATTTACATTTTATTTAAATGTCAAATTACAACTTCACGTGTAGATCACCCACATTCCAAAAATAAAATATTATGAAAAAATGGAGTGAAAGTCACCTGAATATCAGTAACTTAAAGTGACACAGAGTATCTTTCTTAAAATTATTTTGGTTTTGATAAGCTACAAAATATCTAATATGCTGATTGAAGTTCATATCTCATCACTGGACTTTTAGTTTCAATACCTAATAAACACTATCGAATCGAATATATCTTCCTGATAGCTTATGACAAGGTTTCAAAATTACGTTTGACGAATTTGCGCGCGCCACTCGAGCAACATTGTCCGGTTTTCGATCAAGTTCCCGACTTTGAATGGCCGTATTTTCGCTCTGGTGTACTGATTGACCTTTATCTTATTATTTTCAGTAACAGTTAGTGGTTCCCGATGAATGAAGATATGCCCTCAGTGGAAGCTTAATTGGGATCAAGATTCCTTTACCCTTTTAGGAATTCACTTCAGTCTAGATCTCAATGATATGATAAAAATGAATTATGATGAAAAGTTCTTAAAATGTCAAACATTAATGAATTTATGGTCTGCCAGAAACCTCACTCCTCTCGGCAGAAACACCGTGCTTAAATCACTTATTCTTCCAAAACTAAATCACCTCTTCCCGACACTCCCTAATCCACCTGAAAATGTCATTAAAGATTTCCAAAGTAAATGTCTCAAATTCATTTGGAAAAATAAACCTGATTAAATAAAGAGAAGCCAGGTTATATGCAATAAAAATGACGAAGGTTTCAAAGTTCCCAAAATAAAAGAGATGATTCAAGCGCAAGAGTTGTCCGTTCTCAGACGTTTCCATACGAAACAAACATCTTGGGCCAATCTAATTGACAAAAACTTGCCAAAAATGACATCCATTAGTATATTAGAACTTAATTGCCATCACTTGAAGAATGAAATGACCTCTAGTATCAGAAAACCGTTTTATGTAGACTTAGTTACATCTTGGCTTGAATTTGTAAAACATATCGCACCGCAATCGGATACAGATTTATGCTCCCGGAAAATAGAGACTATGCGCCATCTATTCTGGGATTGTGACTTTGTAAGACCATTGTTGACAAAACTGGAAGATTGGCTCAGAGAAAAAGCTCAAGTTGAAATACATCTCGACAAAGAGAAGATACTCCTTGGCTTCCCTGACAGAAATAATGATCCACTAAATGCTATTATCCTCATCTTCAAAAAAACTATTTTCGATCTTAAACAAAAAAAGCCGCCAACCTTCCAAACACTAGTTTATAAAGACTATGATTATTATAATGTTACCAAATGTGCAGCTGAAATGTCAAATAGAATTGATACTTTTTCAAATTCTGGTCATCCTGTCATTTATTGTTTATGTAAACATGTTTGTGTGATTGATGCCTATGTATTTCTGAAATAAAAGTGTAAATAAAAAAAATGAAAATATTTGGGTCGCACTGTTCTCTAGAGTCTATCCATAACGTGGAAATATTCTCGAAGCACAGACTGAATATATACTCATGGTAATAATGGTTGACACCCCTATACAGGAAAGTGACTTGAGCTTTTTAAATGCAAGGATTATTAACATTGATCAAATTTCTGGTATTTTCGACATCCAATTGCATTAACACATCATGCAAACTATAAAGTACATGCATTGTATACTTAATTTATTATCGAATAAGGCTCCGCGAAAGGTATTGTGTAAAAATTGGGTTCAGTACCAAAAATTCTTCAGATACAATTATCCATTATTTAACAGAACCAAAATGACTCTGATGACCTGTATCAATGTACCAATATCAGGATCTCAAGATGTCGGATAATCACATTTTTAAAAATAAATTATTGTTTTTCTTTTATTCACCTTTATCGATTATGTTTTTTATTAGTTGCACAATAGCACATGTTCAAGGACATTATTCGCAAGATTAAATACTAAACTAACATATATTACAAAAAAATAATCGAAAATGACACGTAAAAGTTGTATATATAACTTTTCTTTCCTATAATTATTAGGGGTGTCAACCATTATTACCATGACTATATATAAAAGAACAGTTCATACAGCATTTATCGTCATATACCAGCTGTACTAACTTCGACTGTTAGCATTGTAAACCTTGCGCTCAATTTGTAATCTGCATATTTAGTTTTCATGATATTCGCCCTGATATAACAAAGCTACATAATAATAACACAAATGTCAATTCACATGTCGTCAGTGGGGTCTTTTAAGTTCAACAGAGTATTAAACCGGAGAAGTTTCGCTATGAATTATGTATTACTGTACACAAATTTCTAAAATAATACATTATTCATAAACATCTAAATGTAAAACGTGGTTAACTACGTAGCCTCTTGCAGGCTGATGTCATGTTACAATCGATAGGTTATTGTAAATACTGGATAAGCATGACTTCTGTGAGACAACATGTGCCTTACAAAACATGATAGATGGTAATGTCAGAATTGTCATGACCATTGCAAGTAATCATACAAGATACATGATGCAGACAAGAATACTCAATGAACCATTAACCTATGTTCATATAACAAGGGCACGATTATAAACAGAGCACACAGATGTGATATGATGAAGTCAGTGTTTCAACTGTCAGCATCAAAAGAGTACTGTTCAATACTGAAGGTACCACTGAGAAAGCATGTCATCGGTGAATGTTACATCTATATATAAATGAACTCTGAGGGTGCAGTTTCAATTGGTCTATGTAGGGACAGATGCACTCGTACAAGTAGACCAAAAAAATCATTCTATAATTCTATAGATATGCCCCTGACAAATAGCTATTTCAGAATATTCACTGCAGATGTAGACTTTTTTCCATATTTTGAATACAGGCAAATACATGAGTTGAAATGCTTACAAATATCACATGTATACAAATACGTAATCCACAATTGGCTAGTTCACTAACTAAATAGGATAATTTCTAAATAATAAATGCAAGGTTGCCCAATATTGAAAAAAACATTTCTTCAGTTTCTGTAGATAAAAATATATATCTTGTTGAATTAAAGTAACGTACAATTTCATTTTTAAGATATTCCAACTTTGGTGTAAAACCATTAATACTGCATCTGTAAATATACTGTTTGACTAATAAAATGTTTACATTTACAGGATTATGGTTATTTCCTTTCATTCCCAATATGATGATTTTATTTGTAAATTCTAATTTGAGTTGAACCGAGTTTAACCACGATTCTATTTCTTTCCATAATCTAAAGATTGATTCACATTCCCATAACATATGGTTGATTTTTTTCTGTTTCTCTTTAGCAAAATGGACAATACGGCGATGATTTATATCCAATTCTATAAAGAAAGTGTCTTGTTGGGAGTATATTATGAATAATTCTGTATTGCAACCATTCTAGATCTGTGCTTTGTGAACATTTATGAGCAACAATGTTGTAAATTTTCCAATCTTTTTCATCAAAATCCGTTTGTAGAATGTTCTCCCATTTAGAAAAACTCGCAAGGCGAACAAATTTCGAATTAACAAGAGAGGCATATAAACTTTTACTCCCAATGATGGTATCAACTTGTGACATAATGAAAGGGTATATTGGGTTTGATAGTTTTTCCAAATTGTTGTATGTTCAATGATCGGACATATGTCAATACGGCTCTTTTCATCCCCCCATGTTCCGGGTTTAACATCATTCCATCTCTTTTAACCTTATCTGGTTTGTTTCTCCATATGAAATTAAAGCGATGTTTTAAAACTTTTCAATGACGCTTTTTGGGGGATTTGCTAGAGATGAAAATAGATGGTTGAGTTTTGGTAGTAGCGGTGATTAAAGCACAGTGTTTCTGCCATACGGAGTTAATGTACGAGCTGACAAGATATTAATTTTCTGTCAATTTGGGATAGCTTTTCTTTGTTATTCACTTCAACCATTTAATATTCAGATCAATATCGAAATGTGTTCCTAGCAAAGTGAAATTTGTTTGTGACCATTCTAAATGTCATTCTTTGCACATCTTATATCGGGATCTCTTTTTAGAGCCTATCCATATAAGCTTTGTTTTATCTACATTAACTTTTAAACCTGAAAAGCGGGCAAAGAGTTCTAAAGTATTCAGAGCTGAAAAGAGGCTTTTTTCTGATCCGTCTAAGGTAAGTGTCGTATCATCTGCGAACTGTGAAAGAAGATACTCTATATTTCAAAGTTTAATTCCTTTTATGTTTTTGTTTTTGCGTATCATGATACCTAAGATTTCTACACATACCAACAACATATACGGCGCTAGATGGCCTTCTGGCGGCAGCCCCGAGTGACTTTGAAGGGATCCGAGGCGAATCCGTTTACCAGGACTCTCGATTCTATATCATTGTTTCTATCCAATGTCAAATACTGGGTCCGAAATTTAAAAACAGATCTAGACTTGCCTCAGAAGGAGTTATGTTAAAGACAAATGATTATAACTACAGACTGGGTGTTAGATAAGTGTGCCAGTTTAACAAATGAAAACGAAAATGAATGTAACCAATTGTAATAAACTTGAATATTTGTTAAGATCAAAGGTAACAGACCTAAAACACACGTGCGATTTCGGATAATCATGATATTCAATGAAATAGTTGGACCCTAGATGATAACTATGTTCCATAAACGTCTACTTACGGAACAGTCCTATTGGGGTATTTTTGTGGAAACGAAGTTCAGGAGGACGCAGTGTTGCATCATATTCATTGTCAAAATGTTAAACTAGAATAACTACAATGTTGCCTTCACTAACATTTTTTAAATAAGTGTGAAATAATCGTGTAATTATCATATATATAAATTATAAACAGGGAAGTACTTTTGAGTTTTGTTTCCACGAAAAAATACCCGATAAAACTGTCCCTTCAAATGGGGAAACTTTAAAACGAAATACAATTGTTAAAAAGTGCCACATTGCCTTTAAACGGGCGTATCAATCATTCCGGCAAAAAATATGCAAACAGTTTACTTAATTTGCACTTTGTTTAGATGTAACGCCAATATAATCTTACTGGTGAAGCATTAATCTCTAAACCTAGCTGTTATGTAAAGGTTCCACAAGTCCTGCATTAGTAATGGAGGACTTATGGGATGTATACATTACAGCTAGTTTTAACACACCAATGCACAAGGCTCACTAGCCTCTATGAGGTGATTTAGCAATTGCAAAATAGTAGGGAAAGGGTAGTCAATGCAATAATTTTCTGTTTGTTTGTCTGTCTGTCTGTCTGTCTGTCTGTCTAGAACAGAGGCTGGCACTGAAGGGAGTGACAGAATATAATATAAACAAAGTTTTTTTTCTAATTTCACAGATTTTTTAAGATGAAGTGATTATATTGGCGTACTTTCGACACACTTAAAGTCATTAATGATAAGTAACTTAAATATTATCTTGCTATATCATGTTATGTAGTTATAAGCGATTAAAGTTTCAGTGAAAAATACTAAGTTATGTAAATGTAAAGTTATGTGGTTGCACTTTTTTAATAATAAATATATCATTTCAGTTATTTTACGAAATCAGATAACCATCACTGGAGAGAAAGAACAATTACGATGGTACTGGTTTCTTCAAGGACTAATTTTCTCGATATTATTTTATTTTGAAATAGACACAGCCTTCATATGCACTCAAGAAGGCGATCATGTTATATCACTTACTATATCTAACTAAATCTGGTAGATAAACTGTTAACGTGTCGAAAATCGAATGTCAATATTTTTATTTTCTTTAGACGTTAACAGCGTTGCTTTCAAAACATTTTCCCTTTTGTGCCAAATTCATTCAGTATCATTGCATCAGCACGTAAATTGTCCTCCCATAAACACTCTGCCATTGATCCAACTATTCATGACAATAGGCATTGTAACGATTTGTTCCTTATCTCACTCATTATATTGGATATGTCCAGTTGATAAACAAGAACTATTTTATTGAACAGTTCGATATCGACTTCTCTGTTAAAAGAGCACCGTTAATTCGAGGGTTGAGTAAATCATTTACATCTTTTATGGGTATGATATATACATCCATGTAACACTTTCATAACAAACACAGTACACGACCATCAGAAAGGGATACCCCAGTTGGCACCTCTTGCCGATTACAAACGAATATTGAGTAATCGCCCTCAGTCCCTATGCTATGCAACATGATCACAACATTGTCAGGTAGATTTAGGGGCTGATTTGGTTTTAGTATATCATCATTTTGCTATTTATATCAATACAAGTCTGATTAAAATTGACCGTGTTTGGAGGGAAACAAAATACACAATATGTATCAGGCTTTCCCCTCCACAACTGTCTGTAAAGGAGAGAAAAGCCGGGCTCAGTGAGGTTCGAACCCAGTTATAGATAATATTTTACACTCTTTTTCCTCGAAAAAGCCGATTTTAATCAGACTGTATGAATATTAATCATCACATTGTTTTACGATGGAACGAAGAACTTGAGAAGCAAATTGCAGTTGCACAGCGGTATGACGTATTTGAGGAAACTTAGAGGATAAAGTTTTATATAAAAAAAATACATGATCGCTACTACAATATCTTGATTTTATATCACAGTTTTAGCCCCTGTCACAACCCGTCGTACGTGCAGCTGCATGCTGTCTACCGACAGAAACGTGGGGTAAATTTGGGAATTCGTGCGTCCTCGGTACCGACGCCGTACCGATTTTGGACAAATTTTTAGCACGCAGACTCGTCGTAGATCTTTTAGTGCATGCAGAACTTTCGCTGCGTGCAGTCTACAAACGGGCTGCGAATTTCCTCCGTACGATCGACGTGCGTGCCCTGTACGACAACCGCACGCACAAAGCACCGACATCGTGCGTTTTTTCAAGCTTACCCACTCACACTTTCTCTACGAACGACCCACGCTGCACGAACGTACAACGTGCGTTGTACGTGCGTAGTTCGTGCTTACTCGGCACGTCCAAAGTTTAACTATCAAATAATTAAAGAAAACTCACGTCGATCGTACCGAGTAAGCACGTACAACGTATTGGCCGAAAAGCCTCCTCCTCGCCAACCATGGACGAATCCAGTATCTCCTTTGTTGGCGTCTCTGCTGCTGTCTCTCCCTCTCCCGTATCAAAGCAAGTAATGCCACGTCGAACTCCTGTGCTGCCATCTGAAGTTGCTCTTGCAGCATCAGGACCCGGAGCGGTGGAATGGGCGGCATCTTGTGGCGCCAGCACATATGACAATGTGTACCAAGCACCTGTCAATCGGGCGGGAAAAACCTCATTGCACTCGCACGCACTTACAACGTGCGTGGTGTAAGGACACTGTACGTGAGACGCACGGCCCCAGTACGACAATGTGACAATCGCACATCACATGCACGTTGTACGCACGTTGTACACACGCCACACGCACGTACCACGTGCGCATCGTACGATGCACGCAGCTCCTCACTGCGACGTGTCGACGGGCCACGTACGTACGACGTGCGGTTGACGTGCTTACAACGTGCCTGTGACGTGCGTTGGCAAACTCCCTCTCTGTTCCTGGTAAATCTACCCTACGTTTTCAGAAAAAGGTAGCGACCGTGGCCTCCCCAAAAAACGTACGAACGAATTGCACTCACGATGGGTTGTGACAGGGCTTTAGTAACTGACAAGGGGTGTGTACGGAGTGTTGGGTGAATGCTCGTAATGTTAAATCGTTGACCTACGGTCGATAACAAGTGTACCAAAAGGATATAGCTAAAGGCGTCCAAGTGTCACATAATAAGATAATGCAGTGTATCTGCAGTCCTGGATAATGCAAGAACCATGTTTACTCCATGTATGCCTTTCTATTCTTAACTATTGCACTAAGGTTCAAGAACTGTTACATAGTCTATTGCATGTAACTTAAAGCTGCTTTAAAGCTTTAGTCTGTATAATCAATTGAAAACGTTAATGGTTTAATGTTCAGGTTTCGAAAACATTATTTGAGGCAGAAAAACAATTTAGCTGGAGTATTCATATTTTACGTCAAGAATATACGTTATAATTTAAAAAATTAAAAGTAACTGGGTTTTATTGGGTCCTGTGTTATTTCCATTATTGAATAAAAAAACTAAGACGAAGTGTATAGAGCGTAACAAAAACTATATTAAATTACTTAATATAATTTCTGTTTAAAACATTTTGTAGTTTGTACATCTTATGTACCTTAAAATGTATTTTGATGCAACAAAACAATACAAACAACTTATACAACCAATGGAGTATATCATTTGACCATGTAGGGTAATGGAAATATGAATGTTAAAAGGAAAAAGTTCTGAAGAGTGGAAAAGTAAAGGGCACTTTCTGAGAATGTGGAATGTACCGACCGTATACTAATTGTAAGATGAGTTTGAAATTTGTTGATTGTTCAAAACAAGATACATTTTTTATTGTTATTCTGATTAAACCCGAATACGTCAAGATGTACATTATGCCACAAGGCCAGTTGTGGAATCGAAGAAGTGGTTTCTAGTTCATCTGTTCATTATCTATGTGTATTATGTCAAATGATAGATTTTCCCAAGAAAAACATTAAAAGGCATTTATCAAAACGTAATTTTGTAATCATCTCATCGGCAAAAAGAACTAATCATACATTTCAATAACTCGTGTCAACAAAGAAAACCGCTAGATGTTTGAGAACTCTTTATATATAAACAATGCCAGAAGCACTGAAAGGCTGAAAATATTCTTTTATAAACAATAGTGCGCTTCAGATATTTAAAGTCAGTCACAAACAAAACAATTATAGGTTATGGAAACTCAAACATATTTTTATTGTTGACTGTTTTACATGAAGACAGAATATGTTTTATTTGAATGTAAATACATTAAAAGGCATTTATCAAAACGTAATTTTGTAATCATCGGAGTCATCTTTGACAGTCAACTGAATATGGAACGTCAAGTCAGCGCTGTCTCCAGATCATGCTTCTTCATTATCAGGAACATCAGCTGCATCAGGAAGCATCTCACTACCAGCGCCACCAAGACCCTTGTCATTTCCCTCATCATGTCACGCCTTGACTATTGCAACAGCCTCTTGATAAATGCCCCAAAATCTCTGACAAATAGACTCCAGCATGTCCAAAACACAGCCGCTCGGATTGTCTCTCTGACGCCCAGAAGGTCGTCCATCACCCCTGTACTCAAAACTCTACATTGGCTTCCAGTCCACTTCCGCATCAAGTTCAAGCTCCTGTCCCTAACATTCCAATGTATTTCCGGAACAGCCCCAGTCTATCTTCGCGATCTCCTTCAAATCTACCAGCCTGCTCGACCTCTAAGATCCCAGAACAAGTCTCTCCTTGTTGTTCCCAACACAAAGACTGTCCGACATGGCCACCGCTCTTTTGCATATGCCGCAGCCACTGAGTGGAACAACCTCCCCCAAGAACTTAAAGACTCTCCCAGCTTGTCATCATTCAAAGCAAATCTAAAAACATTCCTTTTCCGCCAAGCTTGCTGTGACCACTGACTTTCCTTAACTGTGCGCTTTGAGCATGCTTATGCATGGAAATAGCGCGATATAAATGCACAATTATTATTATTATTAAATACATACACTCTTCAAAACAAAGGAAACGCATTTTTTGCAGTATTTTTGGATTGTATTGGAAACCTTTTCTTAAGCGAGGATTTTAAAACGGTTCATTTAACTCAAGAATAACTTTCAGAATCCATGTCAAAATCTCACAGAATATGGTTAGGGAGTTTTATTTGCATGTTTTCCCTGCTTCTATCAATCCTTTGTAGCTCAGGTGGTTGAGTCGTTGCTTTACAACATGAATGTCCCGATTTCGAATCCAACTGACGTTATTGATAATTCTCAAACATCTAAAATTCTAAATTTTAAGTCCGTTGATTTGCAAAACTTTAAGAATGTATTCACCCGACTAAGTGTAGGTGTACAAAAAAGAAGGTGTATTAGAAAAGTAGAGTTATGTTGGTCAATACACCTACACTTATAAGAAAGGAAACCATAGCAACGAAACCGGAAATGGAGTATAAATATACCCTACGTTCTATGCTTACTGTCTCTTCAATAATAAGTCTGATCAGTACTTTTGGATAACCAATTCTAATGAACGAACAAAACTGTTACAGTAAAACATTTCTACTTTATAATATTGCTGTTTCCAATGGCTACACAGCTGTAATTTGTTTAAATAAAAATTTGGGCTTGAAGATTTGTTGATTTTCATATATGCCAAGACACCCTGAGAAAAATATTTTAATTTGAATATTATAGAAGAAACTACAGTCATTGGCAATACTTGTAGTCAATACTATGTTCAAGGTTTATATAAAATCGGTTTTCGATTTACCATGAGAACCATTAATTTAAGTTCAGTTAGCAATCAATGTCAGGTTGATTTAATAAAATAAATTCCATTTAGAATATATGTATATCACTTTAAACCTTGCATCGACCCTTGTCCCTAATGTGAGGATTTGGTATGATTACAATGTGTGTTTTCTAACTACTTAGAGTTACTCAATCCGTTAAAATGCACTTAAGCTTTATACACACATTTCGTCATCAGTGTTTTTACAAAATTTCAAGCTTGGTAGGCCAATACGATCCTTTAGCTAACATATTCCATGTTTTGATGCTCTCGTGGTACTTTTGAGCAAAATGCAACACCAAGCGAAAGCAATTTGCATCCAACTCAGAGATAGCGTTGACGGTGGTCCAAAGCATACCGAAATTGGTCTCATTAAAAAGTTATTTTCTATTATTCGTCTATATTGCTAAACATAATGCCAGTGGAAATACAGTTACAGCGATTCGGTTCGGACTGTCATCAGGTCGTCACATTATATACAGAATACTAAACGAATGGTAATGTGATAACAGTTTTAAGCAACGAGTGTATAGAATTGGTATTAGACGAACGAAAGTGAGTCTGATACCATATTCTATTCACGAGTTGCTTAAAAATGTTATCACATTACCATGAGTTTAGTATTTTATTTATTACTCAATATCAATATTTATGTAAATAAATCGTCAAAACAAGAATCAGCTGACTTGGAACAATCGTGAAACCAGCGTATGAATTTCCATGAGTCCAAATAAAATAGTTCGCTATTTTTTGGATGTCATACGCCAATAAATGTGATACAAATTATATTGGTGAAAATATTTCATTATCAAAAGATGCATTGCTAAAATAAAGACTAAGAAGCAACGAAAACTGTCAACACATCATGCTCTCGCAACGTGACCTCATCAGATCGCCAAGTGACGTCATCGGCAATTTGGCGAACAGTGTCAACGGCAGAGGATTGATTGATTGATTACATTGATATGAGTTACTGAATTGTTGATAGAAACCGGGAGCTAAAACTTTGGGTAGTTACACGATAACATGTTCGGATTGTGTGATTTGTGGAGGGGAAAGCGACGGTTTGGGTGGCAATGAAGAAAGTTAACAGTCGAAGCGCCATGTTTATGTCACGGTACGCTTGCGACGGCACATGCAGAAGGTGGTCAAGTATAGTGATCAAACGAATGTTGTTTTTGTGATGGTTAGCGAAAAGATAATACATTTAAAATGTAAAAAAAACCGCTAAGATAATATTCTTTTACTTAAATTAACATTTTGTTGAGAATGTAAAATTTGACAGTCGCCACTTATAAGTCATGTGATTTGACAATGTCATGTGACGTTCGAAAGTAGTTCCGTTTCTTTGCACGAGATGGTAACACACATGTGTGTTACCAACTCATTGTTATCTAATGAGTGATTTCACCACGGTTGAGTAATAAAGTTTGTTTTCATTTAACAGTGTAAATGTTCAACTTCAGAGGTGGTATTTTCTGATGTTACTTTTAATGGTTTGTAGTTTTCTTATCCATAGTGTGACCATCATCAATAAAGATCACATTAATCTTATTCTTTGTATGTTTCCTGCGTGCACATGGATGTATTACAAGTTAAAAACTGCCTTCGGGTATAGAAACTTAAAAAGCGATGTATCCTCTCAAATTTCAATGTAAAAAGTTATTTAGATATTTTCCGTTCATAAAGTTTCTTTATCAAAAGGGTTTATGTCCCTTCCGCACTCTTACGTTGGGAATTAATAATCTGATATCCGTTTCCCCAAATAATTAAGATAGAAATTGTTGTTGAGGAAGAGAACTGCCTTCCCATATTTTAGCATATTTCTAAGACAAACTGGGACACCTACCCGTGCAGTGACACGTCCATGCGAATACAAGCAGCGAGATGATGCCCTCCATTCTTCAAACACCGCACTCCACCGTCTACAGTGCTCGCTGTCTTACAGGCTGTGCTTGAGAATACATATCGATCAACTGATTCCAATTTAAGCGAATGCTTGTTTCAATCGGCTTGGACATCAAAGCTATCCTTTTAAGTTTACTGTCAATGATAATTGTTGTTTTAATTTTTCATTTCATCTTTTTGTACTATTAATTGATTTTCGTTTAACCTTTAAGAATTTTCCCAGAACGTTTGTTCAAATCATTTATCATGAGCTCTTGGGTATTGTTTGATTATGTTATTACATCTAATTATTTTATCATTTCGCAGTATTTAATCTTTAAGAAACATGGCCTATGAAATCAAGATCGAGAGTTGTTTATGAAGAGAATTGGTAATTGTGCCTTTGAAATTCCAAAACATGAATAAATTCAAAATATTGTGTTGATTTGGATTAATAATTAAAGTAGTTCAAGTCATTGCTTTAAGAAAAGCAATTTAAAATCCTTATCACTGAATTAGTATTTGTGCATAAGCCATTGATAAGAATATTTAGAGTTCAAAGTAGCCTTTGTTAGATAAAATTAGTTCAATAATTTTAACGTTTAAATTGACATTTTACTAGTTTGTTTATAAAAATTACAACCAGAACAACTATTTCAAAATATGGACAAATCATTTATCTGTTGCTTGTGTTTATTTTGGATAGCTTCAGCGACAACTGTGACGGATACAGTAATTTCGTTTAGGGGGAGCGGGTGCGTCCTATGATTGTACAATAATTTAAATTATTATTTTGAAATAAACAAATGAGATGTGTCCACAGGAAAAATTAGCTTGTTAACAGTATTACAGTTTTTACAGTTTACAGCCCAACATTTTCCTTATGTAATTTCATTTCGTTTGAGAAATTCAAATTTAACCATTTTCTATATTTGAACTCTCAAGGGAGGGGTACAGGTTCTTCTTTCACAAAGCCCTAAGGTTATCGTAAGTCCTTAAGGTAGCCTTAGTGCAATGTAAAAGAACGGGAGTTAAGGTGAACCTTAGCAAAGGTTGCTTTGTGAGAGGAGAGCCAGAGCCCCGGCCACAACCCCTCCTTGATCCGCACATGGATAGACAAACAGTACACTGGAATGAATAATGAAGGACAAGCGCATGCCTCGTTGAATATGTTCAAGTGTTCTTTTGTTTATGTTTTGTTTGTCTATGTAGGCCTATTATGTTTATCTATTTTAAACAGATTTTTAGCGTATGTATGTTTAATTTACGTTGTAGCACTTACATCAAACGTTTCTATTTGCAGGTATTTACCTAGACAGCGATAAAGACAAACAGATAAACGGTTCAGTAAGTACACACTTTATTTTGTCATTATTGATTGAGAGTCCTGCGGTTGAGTTTCTTTGTGGTCTAAGTCCAGTTGTTCCTTGTGTCTTCAGAAGGGACAATCAAGGATGAGATTAACCCGGACCAACTAACCAACAGCGTGTGGGCTGCTGCCTCCGAGGATCCGCTAAAACAAAACCTCCTTCAAACCAAACTCTTAAAACGCGAACCATACCAAGCAAAAAATTCCACTCATTGCACTTATCTCAAACCGCATACAAAACTAGGCTAAATTTAAACACATGTCTCTACCAAATAACAAGATCACGAGATCTAGATATAAGATTTGCAAGGATTATAAGCTTGATTGGACACAATCACAATTTACTCTACTTGGTATTAAGTTTGATGTAGATTTGGAAACAATGATCAATTTAAATTATTCAGACAAACTGGAAAAAGAGAGAGAGAGAGGTGAAAAGCTGGGAGTTAAGATTATTAACACCCATGGGAAGAAATGTAGTTTTAAAGTATTTATTATTTTCAAAATTAAATCATCTCTTTTCATCTATACCAAGCCCACCAGATGAGGTTATTCAATCATTTCAAAAGAGATGTTTTGAGTTTGTTTGGAAGGGTAAAAAGATAAGACAACAAGAAACATTATAACATCTACTATTAAAAACGGTGGAATTAATGTTCCAATATTAAGTAATATTATAAAATCTCAAAAGATTTTATGGATTAAAAGATTGCTTAAAAACAACTCTATATGGAGTAAAAATGCTACAGTATACATCCCAAATTATCAGAGACTTTGGTTTGCTGATGGTGCTTATATTAGCAAAGTATGTTGCCTACTATATCAAATAGATTCTGGCAGAATGTTATTAAAGCATGGGCTGATTATTTAACGATATGTTATCAATACGAGAAAGACCTTGATAGAGTTTTAAACCAGTCAATTTGTTATAATAGTAATATCATGATTGGTGGTAATGTTATTTCTAACAAAAACTGGAGGGGGGGGGGGGCGGGGGGGGGGGGGGGATGAAAAAAATTATTTGAGAAATATATTAGAAAAAGGAGGTAATGTTTTGTATTTTGAACAATGTAAGAATACATATGATATAAGCATAGATTTTCTTACTTATGAAGGTATGAAGAGATCTGTACTTAAATATTTGAAAAAGATGAACTTCACATTCATTCAAAATGAAAAAATACACTCCTTCCCAATTCTTCCATATAACATATCAAAATTGGACAATAGTAAACAATTCTATCAAACACTATCCAAGTTTATTTTTGTTAAATCTTCTGGCCAATTGAAATTGGAGGAAATATTTGATAAGGAGTTTACACACAATGAATGGGAAAACATCAACATGATGGCTAATAGATGTACACAAAATGTAAATTTGAAATGGTTTCAATACAAGATAACTCAAAATATGTTGACTACTAATAACCCACTAAATACCATTTGTTTACTTGTGAAACAAAAAATCTATAGTATGAGTAGAAAAGGTAACAAACCCACCTTTGGATACATTCAAAAGGAATTATATAAACATTAGTTGGCATGTAAATGTATTGCATTTACAAATAACAACCAGCCCAAATTCTGTTAATTCTGGTCCTCTTTTCACACTTTATTTGCTGACATGGAGGTAGATCTAAGTTAAGAAATATAAATATTTATTGTTTATCTGTATTTTAGACATGATGTGATATTAACAATCAACTATCTGTATCTCAATTGAAATAAGAACTCTGTATCATTATGAATATGTACATGTAAACATCATATGGGATCTATATGGAAATATGAAGTCAGTATCATAATGAATATGTACATGTAAACATCATATGGGATCTTTATTGAACTATGAAATCTGTATCATTATGAATATATACATGTAAACATCATATGGGAAATATAAAAAAAAATAAAAAAATATAAAAAAAGATCACAACTTACGTTATTACACAACTACCCACACCTCGCATCAACCTTCACTTCACGAAACTAATTAACAAGCAAATCCCTACATATGTAAACCCCACTATACTTCAATATACATGTATACAGGACCCTTGGCCCGACTGGTGTCTCGGGACACTGACGGTTCCAGGGATCCGCAGACACCTACTGCAGGCTTCGGCTACCATATCTTATCCATATCACCCTCCACAACATACACTTAAAGGGACAGTAGCACGTTTTAGGTGGAATTTAAGGTAATATCAGCAAGTTGAAAATAAATGGTTTCAATTGAAAGACAATGTATTTAAACTAAATGAAGCAGTAATAAATCAAAAATATAATATAAATTTCAGCCATGCGTTTCTTTTTCTTACACAAAATTAATTAAAGGTGTTCACACAGAAATGGCCGCCAATTAATGGACTAAATGTGAATCTTTATAATTTGTTCTTTGATTTTGGATGATTTGTGATGGTTTGCGTAGTTGTATTTGCGATTTTTGACACTGTCAAAATGATATATTAAGCATTAACGTACAGTTATCAGTGAAAAATATTTTAAAAAATTAAAAAGTGCTGCTGCCCCTTTAAAATCTTACAATGTATACTTCCATGTAATGTATATCTCAACAAAATAAATATCAAACAAAAAGATTTATGCCAAAAACTAGGAGGAAAAGATACTGTAAGGCAAAACATGTTTCATAGTCGCCATGCATTACCTTTTGTGATTTCCTTTTTAAGTGGGCAAAGAGTCTAGTGGAAAACAATGAACATTTAGAAATGTGGTGTTGTATGGTATGATAGAAACCTCAGAAAACAGTTTTAAGATAAGGTACACTGGGAACGTTTGCAAGTTTGACATGTGTAAGAGAGACTTACTACTACAAGTAGGGAGTAACCAAATAAAACTCTTAGATTTGGCCTCCGAATATGTATTACAGCAGGACATCAAAGTCATTAATAATTTGTTTGTAAATTCAACGTGTATATTGTGGATACCGTTATCAAGCATATGGTGAAAAATGAGGAATACAGCAATTTATACAGTTTGGTATGATAATGAGAAAACAATAACAGTAACAGAAACAGTAAAAGAAGCTATACCGAAACGTCGCCACCATCCAATAAAGAAGTTGTTCATCCATAGAATTACCCTTGTCTTCCTTATACCATCAACTTCTAGAATGCCACTCAAACAGCTTATTGTTTTATTGTCTTCAGATTGATAAATAATATATTTCTTTGTCTTTGTACGTTTTAGCGCACTAAATAATTGCGTCGTTTGAGATGAAAAGGCTTGAACGATCTCTTTATATTCTCTGAAGCATACTATTGAAAGTCTCTTTTTCAAGATAAGATCAATGACGATATATTTTTTGCACTAAGAAAAATATATATAATAATAATGTAAAGCTTCGTATTGGCCTTCATCCTTCATCCTATATGTAGGTCTTTCTTACTACTATTGATTAGTCATGTCTACGTTAATGATTCATTATGATTAATTCAGCGACAATGCCGGTTTTAATAGGCTACATTGCATCAAAATGGTATTTACAAATTGAGTCAGCCCAGTTTAACATATAAATGAATAAATGAATAAATAAATAAATAATAAATAAATAAATAAATAAATAAATAAATAAATAAATAAATAAATAAATAAATAAATAAATAAATAAATAAATAAATAGATAGATAGATAGATAGATAGATAGATAGAATTTATAAATAAATAAATAAATAAAATAAATAAATAAATAAATAAATAAATAAATAAATAAATAAATAAATAAATAAATAAATAAATAAATAAATAAATAAATAAATAAATAAATAAAAGATGGATGAATGAATAAATGAGTGAATGAATGGATGGATCGATGGATGATAAATAAAAAAACATGCTTCTCTTTTTTGGTTTTGGGGCAAGGTACTGTAGGCCTATTCAGTCGGGATTCAAGCGTGGCGGGAAGGATATCCCGACTGGTTCAAATCCCAAAATGATTTTTACTATTTTATTCCTCGGAGCACCATCGATTTTTTAAAACGAAATGTGAAAAAAATGTCTTCCATTGAACTCATCAGTTTCCTATTTATCATAATGCCAATTGTCAATCAAATAGCACACATAAAAACCAAAACCTATGCGCACTAACATATAAAAAGCTGATTTTCGTAAACTTAAAAAAACTAAATTCCATGCTGTTTTGGTTGTCACTAACACCTTTTACGAAATATATTAGGAGAGCTTCAAGTACTTTACAAGTACTGCTTCTCAAAGGGGAAGTTACTCTTACTTCCTGCATGTCATCCAAATTATCTCCCTTATGTAAACAACGTGTCCACATGTCAACATGACGGATATGGTTGATGGATCACGGTTTACAGTTTGCATAATCGTCGCGTGACTTCCGCTTATACAAGGTAGGCTGCTTGTTGATCTAACTTTTGCCAGTCCATCAAGATAACAGAAATCATTGAAAGAATATTCGTCTGACAAAGACCAATTTTCAATTGAGCAGTTTTGCCTGTGTGTAAACAAATCCCATCTGAAGCTGTCATGTTCTTCTTGAACATCGATTTCATCCTTTCAAAATGTTAGGCGTACAGTAACGTTTGAGCTCGCGTGACAGTTTCTACTTTTCTATTTGTGTAAATAGAGATTCATCTTTTTTAAAGATTTAGCACATCATTTATTAATTAAAAAAAAGAGCTATAACTTTGCAGTTGCATGGGTGTTATTTCTTTTAGATATATATCAAGATTATTTCAATGTGATAATGAAGAGGAATATATGGATGACTATTTGAGAATACCGCAAGAACCTAGCAGTGTTGAAACGTTGAATACCATAAATATAGAAGTTGTCATCCATATTTAGAGGATATTTGTCTTTTCTTGACACATACTGGCTGGGGACCAGTTATCGCCGTTTTTTCGAGGTTTATAACTTTTTACTTACTTGCTTTTCAACCAAATCAAACGTTACTCATATTGATGATTGATTAGCTATTTGCCTTTCTTTTTTGCTTGTTTACAGTTGCCGATCGTGTATTTCAGTAACTTCGCGAAGCGAAAGTTCGAGTGTCTATATGTTGTGCTTTCCAACCAACTAACAGAACCAGTTTATCGCCACTTCATAATTTATTGATTTTCATCTGATGAAACATAATTTTTTTAAATGAAATTATTTCTTTCTTCATTATAGAAGTATTGAACACATTTCATAAATGAACATTGATTTCCAAAATAAAAAATAACACTATTTTGACATACATGACATCCCCCCGACCCTGTTGTAAATTTTCTGAATAATTTCTTATGATTCATCATATTATATTTTTATGGTTAACACACCATGGAATAGTTTTCCGATATCCAAGTTTCCGGTGATATTGCTGTTCTTTTCACACAAAAAATGACGCGATCAGATATGCGCATGTGCAAAAACGAAGTAGTGGCGATAAACTGGTCCCCGGCGATAACTGGTCCCCAGCCAGTACCATGTTTATCTCATTGAGTGAGGAAGAAAGTTTATATTTTCACGAGTGCCTCACGAGAATTTTTCAAGGAACATTTCTGTATTGTTCCCGTAAAGATGAAAGGCGCCGCCCACCCTTTGTTCAGCAATAAAGTATAGTTTTTTAATGACATCACAAAACAGTTTGGCCCATGACCTCAATAACAATCGGCAATGACGTCATTTAAGCCATTGGCCTGATCAAGGAATTTCAATTTGCGGCTGCATTTAGATTACAAAAAAAAGGTTTATTTGGGAGTAGAAGTAATGAAATCAAGTTAAAATCGATAGTCTAGTAATAGAGCAACGTACCCTTATCATCATGTGTTTTGCAATAAAGTAAAGTTTTGCCCTGAACTGTTATAATCAATGTGTCCATAACAGCGCCTACAGCCTCGTTCTTTAACTTTAATAGTTCAGAGCAAAACTTTACTTTATTGAAAAACACATCTTATGTGTGTCTCTTCAAAATTTATATGATGCGCTGAAGTATTTATCTTGATACCATGGTGGAGGCCTTTGAAATTATCTTCAATAGTTGATAGTACATGTATGCATCTGATAATGCTGAGCACATTGATGTACACTGCACGTATGCTGAAGAAGGCTTTTGACACTCATGAAAAGTGGATTGTACCTGGTTAACTAATAAACCTTTTATAGATTGTGTCAATCTAAATAAATTAAGCTTTGAACACACTTTTTAAGATTATGTAACGTCATAGGAAGTAATATGAAAGGAAATTATTCTGAAAAACTTGGTTTTCTGATGACAAAAATATTGGTTGTCAGTGGTCAATGAAGAAATTGTTTTGTGGTGATTGTAGCTTGAAATCTTATTATTCTATTGCTGATGGAACTCAGTAAGCAAATGATTCACCATGCACTTTGAGATACTGATTGCTATCTGCTGTCATTTTGATCTTTTCCTGGAATTGGAATATTGGAATAATAAATAGCTTCTCTAAGTGCTGTAAATAGAAGATAAACATACTATGTTTGGAAATTAGTGGCTTATAATGTGGATGCTAAATGATCTTCCTTTAATACTTTTTTCATTAAATGAGGTATGAAATAAGCACTAACACACGTTTTGTATTGCTGTATGAATACTACACTGCCGTAAGTACACACCAGTAGTATCATATCTCTAAATTTGATTTAAAGTTATACAGAATATCTTTTGTTTTGAGTGTGATATCACTTATCTCTCATCGAGTGACGGGGTAGAGCCAGTATTTTCACGAGTGAAAATATAGGCTTAGCCGCTTTACCCCGTCACAAGATGAGAGATAAGTGATTTCACACTCAAAACAAAAGATATTCTGTATAACTTTAAATCAAACAAAAGATATTAGGTTTATAATATGTCTCTTTGGTCGAAAATGTGGTAATTTACGTTCAAAAGTCGTCGTCATACCATTGTTGATCGTAATTTAGCGACGGCGATGATGTCGCGTTGATTGTAGAAGTGACGTCAAACCATTGTTCACAATAATTTGGCATCATCCTCTTTGTGATATTTTCACTGACTTGAAAAAGTGATATCACACTCAGTGACAAGAACACTTAGAATTTCTAGAACTGAGAAAACTCAGTCTCTCACTGCTTGTCATATAATAAAAAATTGTCTGTATTATCCATAACAAATATAATGAATAAAATATATGCATAATGCTTGCCGATGGGTTGCGTAATACATACATGTATAGTAGTATATGATATAAATGATATTGAAACTCATTGGTAAATAATCTCTATATCTCATTGTTCTTTAACACTCCTTCACTTCACAAAGTATTCAATATCATTCCATGTTCTACTAAAGATAACATTGCACGCTTTGACCATGCTCTTGTATGTGATGATAAAACCACACCTGTACATTTGTTGAACATGTGACATTATGACATGCAAGGTTCAGGGACATGTACCTCTTAAAGAGACACAGAGGTAGGATCACATATGTCAAATTTTGAAATCGATGTTATTGCATCGGGAACCACTAACTGTTACTGAAAATAACAAGTTAAAGGTCAGTCATTAATTAGAGCGAAAATACGGTTATTTAAAACCTTGTCATAAGCTGAAAGGAAGATATATTTGATTCTTTTGTGTTTATTAGGTATTGTAACCAATAGGTAGATTAATTGGATGCATAATTTCAAATATTAAACGTATTTGAGATGTTTTCTTGATTTTTCCCTAAAATCAAGCATTTTAGAGATATTATGCATAAATGGATATATTTGCAAGTCCAGTGATGAGATATGAACTTCAATCAGCATATTAGATATTTTGTAGCTTATCAAAACCAAATAAAATTTTAAGAAAGATATCCTGTGTCACTTAAAAATCACAATTAAAAAGAAATATGTCCTCATTGACCCTACCATTCTAAATATAGCATTGTTATCTACCGTTCTACCTTATTGATAGGGTCTCTAAGTGTACATATGTCTTTCTTACGCTGTTTTAAGCAATTCATGACCCTGAAATCTAAGGGAACAATGTTAAGAGCAAAGAGAGACCTCAATATAACCAATCTGTTAATCAAGAGATAATGGTAATGTCCTATATATTTCCACAATTTTATTACAAACATTATATTATATTTCTTTAGTTATTCATCCTTTTTATTCTGATAAAAAATGTCATCTGAAGTTAACTTAATTTTATGTTTTAAAGGGACTATTTTCTAAATATTTATGATGTTCACAGTCCTCAATCTGTTTATTAAGGGATAACGTCATGCTCAGAAATATTTTCAAAATTATTAACAGCAATATTATGATTTTGGTTGTCGTTTTTTTAAATTTTTATGTTAATCCAAAAAAGGTTTCTTTAATTTTAAGTCCTATCGTTTCTCATAAAAATAATTATTAATAATAATTAAGTTTGAAATGGAATGTTTTGAAAATTTTCTTTTGAGCCAAAACTGCCTTTTGGCTTATTACGGCTTGACTTTATAGCTTGTATTGTCAGTCTGACTGTTTGTGTACTGGGTAGTATGCATTGTCAGAGTACATACCCGGGTATGTATCAGTGTTCAGTGAGGATAAGGTTTCACTGGTTTTGCTGTGGTCTCATGACAGGTAGATACACTATTGACATGTATATTGCTGTAGCTTTATCTATAATGTATACGTCTTTAGTTACATGCTTATTAGTAGGAAGGTTCATTTATTCATAAATGACATTTTGGGTTAAATATATTCACAAGTTTTTGTCAGAATCTCAATATGACTAAACTCGACCATTTTGTTCATGGGATAAAATCATGTCTCTTGTTTAGCCAACCAACTTAAAAAATCATTCATATGTTGAAACTTGAAAGTGGTATATATCCTTGAACTAACAGATATTTATTAATAATTATTCATCAATATTGGATCTGACTACTTTTTAATGATACTTTGGTAACAGCTGTTTCTTTAATGATAGATACAAGTTTGCATTGGGAAGGTTTTGAGTTTAAAAACTGGATACAAGCTATAGACAGCTGTTTCATCAGACAGACACTTACATTAGATGACCAGCATATATTGGCTGTAGTGGAACCTGATTCACCCAAAGAATATGTGTCTAATAGGTGTTTTATGTTGTACATCTAGGACTTACTATGATGTTATTTACATTTGAGGTCAATTTTTAGAAATCCTTTTTGAAATGAATTGAGGACATACAATGGTAGTGCTTATCATACAAGCTGTGGCTGGTGTACACATTGTATATGTCATTTAAACATTTCTTTTGTATTGTTTATTAGTATTTACTCATGTCATGAACATTTTACATGTCTGAATTCTTTTGTGAAATTGTTATTATCTCTGACACCTATGTTATTTGAAAATCCTTGTTTAAATTGCATTCGCAGGAGAAAAGCTTATGAAGTACAACACATGCTTAACCTTTTTAGCTTGATATGTTTTAAGATTTATGGATTTTTTGTTTGATATGAATAGAAATGCATACAGCCTTACCATATCAAGTATATCTAGGCTTTATACAACTTCTTCACAGTTTACTAGGCCTAAAAATTCCAAGTTTTTTAAGATGCCAAAATTGACATCAAACTGACATTTTTATTTTAAAGCCCTTCAATCACCAACTATTTTATTTCATAACAAAGTTTTCAGTGTAATGATTCAAATGTCTCTATACACAGTAACTCCCTAGGCCAAACCAGCATCAACTTACCTTGCAATGTATAATTTGCACATTCTACATCATCAACTTATGCACTTGCTGATAAGTTTTAAAGTTATTGATAGAAAGCTATATGGCAATATATGTAATCTGAGCCTTGAGAGCAGGTTCAGAAATGTTTAAGTATATTGGATGTGCTGCAAGGCTTAATAAGCCTGTCATTGGGTCTGAGTTTTGCCTTGTTGGGGGATGACTATTGGTCCAAGTGTTGAATACTGATTTTGAATTGTTGTTTTCTCATTATGTATATATTTTTCAGAACAATTTTTTACCTTTGAGGGAGATTTAAAAATCGATTAGTCTGTCAATTGTATTACAATAACATTGAATTCTATGCTAATGAAACATTATCATTTATGAAGGAAACAATAAGGTTTTTATAAGGATTTCCTGAATCAAACTGTACTTTTTCAAAGTATTTATTTCTGTTGCAGATGAGGAGCAACTCAAGTTAAATCTGTTTCAACAACGATGTCCAATTGAAGCAGGACGACCAAGATGACCTCAAACAACGAAGATGTTGACCTTCCTGACCCCGCCTGTGACACGGAGGAGAGGACCATTAATGATGACAACGACACAACCGCCTCAACTTACTTCAATGAGCGTGTGCATATCCCTGATGCTGGCAATGTAAGCAGTCTTTGGTGAATGTGCATTGATTGCTTCAAACAGTTCCTTATCAAAAAGAATATTCATCTTTTGAAAGTTACATATATCTACAAAGACACTGATGAACTTTACAGATTGTCTTCGAACTGAAAACTCTTCTTGGTAATCATACATATCTGAAAACACTTTTCTGTCCTTTGGACAAATGTCCACCATATTGTCAAGGGCAAAACATATCTATGAGTTTTACTAATTGTGAATTCTTCATTTCAAATGTATATAGTTCATAATGTGATCAATAAAGTGAAATTGATTTTAATGTTCATGGGGTTTTAGTTGACTGAAGTAATTGCTGAGAAGATAGGAAATTAACACAACAACCATGAAATTGTCAACAAAGGAATGCCCTCTTATGCAGTGTGATGTACATGTTTCAGCCCAAGTTCAGTTTCCGGAAGCTCTGGGCATTCACAGGACCAGGATTTCTGATGAGCATTGCCTACCTGGATCCTGGAAATATAGAGTCAGATCTTCAGTCTGGTGCCGTCGCTCAGTTCAAGGTATGATATGAACAGAACTCAGGGGCTGGTTTATGATGTCCGATTCCAAAGGAGTTTAAGTTAGGGTCAATCGGGATCTCTTCAGTCTGGTGCTGTTGCCAAGTTCATGGTATGACATGAACAGGACCCAGGGGCTGGCCATGGTTCATGAAGTTTGATTCCAAAGGAATTTAAGTAAGGGTTCATTTGGATCTCTTCAGCCTGGTGCCATTGCTCAGTTCAAGGTATGACATGAACAGGACCCAGTTGAAATTTATGACCATCTTAGCTGAGTGACCAGATGATCCATGCCCTCCCTTGCATAATAGTGTTTCTCTGCTAATAATCTTAAAACATACACATGTTTGGTCTTTGATGTGAAATGTAAGTCAAGTTCAGTCTGCAAATTTTACAAAGCATAATTGACTTGGAAAGCCACAGAATATGTATTGGTCATAATATTAGAAATGTCTGGACAAAAACATTGTAAATCTAGGCTCAAGAGTTTGGAAAGGAAAATATTGTCACATCTTTTCTGTGCAATTGATGAAAGTTTCATTACTTAGCTATACTTGCTATTTATTGAATATAATAAAGGAGCCAAAGGAATCAGCAGTTCACATTGGATCTATACCGGTACTTTCTTTCACAGATATCCTGTCAAAGTTGTTAGAACTGATGCTACAGCATCAATTGTATTTGCTAAGAACACATGTGCTCTAATCATAGACATTTAACATTTATTCTCAGAAGTATTTTTTTCAATATTGACAATATTTTTAAACAAATCATGTATTAAAACAAAATGGGGCCCAGAAGATGCTTTAGCTTCAGAAGCTGAAGCGATCTAGACTTGCTATACTTTTCTAGACTGGGTTGGTTATCATTTAAATATTTTTGCTTTAGGGTCTGGATGACAGACTACTCTAATCATTGAATGCTTCAATCCCTCCCAGTTACTGTGGGTGCTTCTAGCTGCGACCCTGCTTGGACTGATGCTACAGCGTCTGGCGGCGAGACTGGGGGTGGTGACGGGAATGCACCTGGCGGAGGTGTGCTACAGAAACTATCCCCGGGGGTCACGCCTCATCCTCTGGGTCATGGTGGAGATTGCTATCATCGGGTCCGACATGCAGGAGGTTATCGGGACGTCAATAGCAATATACCTCCTCTCAGATGGGAAGTAAGGATCATTTGTTTCGTGTTTGTTGCTCCCATTCATATGGTATCTGTCCTATTGCTTAACCTCGTTGGGACACATTCGTACTTTTATTTTATGAGGTCATCAAGCAATATAACAGCTGTCATTTTTGAACATAGGATGATTGACTTTGGTAGTGTAAGCAACTTTCTTTTTAAAGACGTCAAATTCTGTGTCAATACTATGATTATACATTGTGAAGAAATTAATGTCTTCATCTTCTGTACAATTATACCATCCAAAATATTTGCTTTATGTGAATCACCACATGACTAACAAAGGAATAAAGTGCTCTTTGTTCTATTTCATACAGAGAAATTGTTAATTATAACATAAACATAAAGCTGGGATGTATTTTGCGCAAGGTTACAGGTCTATTATTGCTAAAATTATTTACAAAAGCTTTGGCTTGTTGTGTTGAAATGCAAAAACTTTTCTCAACTGAGAGCACAAAATGTCAGTTTGTCAAAATCCAAACAGACATATATAAATATTGACCTAGCTATGAATGATGACCTGAGTCCTCTTCTCTGCAGAGTGCCTCTGTACGGTGGAGTGATCATCACTATTGCTGACACCTTCACATTTCTTCTACTGGACAAGTACGGACTCCGCAAACTTGAGGCATTCTTTGCTTTCCTCATCGCAGTGATGGCTATCACATTTGGTTATGAGGTAAGAAAATCTTGAAGTAGGACCTGAATATATGTCATACAATTGAAACATTGCCAGTTTGGCTTTAGTTCTTAGTATTTGAATATTCTAATTGTTTGATAATTTCTGACAACTCTGCCCTCCCTGCCCAGTATGTAGTGGTTGCCCCGGATCAGGGCCAGGTGTTGAAGGGACTGTTTGTGCCCTACTGTGAAGGGTGCGGTTCTACACAGCTCATACAGGGTATAGCAATGGTTGGAGCTATCATCATGCCACACAACATCTACCTGCATTCAGCTCTTGTTAAGGTGAGAATTCCTTAGATGTAATGTGTTTATATATTCATTGTGTTCAATATTTGATCTAATCCTGTTTCCCTGAACTTTTTGGATGGCATACATATATAATTCCAAAAGAGCAGTACAGAGATCAGAAATACAATGCTGTAAGTCTGTTAGATTTGAGATGAATTAGATGAAATTTAGTGATACCTAATTCCTGATCTATTTACATCTTGACTTGGTCTTGTGAACATATCCACTGCAGTTGTAAACTCCTTTAAGTTATCCACCCAGATAATTGTTGCTGGGTGTTTGTACAAAGTTGTTTTCTGGCGACACCTTGCGGCTGTACATAGGTCATTTTTGGTCCAACAGTGCCCTTAAAGCCACCAACCTACTTATGATGTTTATAATATTTGTGCCCAAACTTACTATTTTTCCAATTTTTGTCCTCCTATGCGTCAGTCGCGAGACGTGAACCGCACCAAGAAGAACGAGGTGAGAGAAGCAAACTTCTACTTCTTTATAGAGGCAGTCATCGCCCTCGGTGTCTCCTTCATCATCAACCTCTTCGTCGTGTCAGTCTTTGCTCAGGGGCTGTACAACAAGAAACCCCAGGAGATTGTGAGTATCGTGCACATGGTCCATCCTCGATTATCCAGAGAAAAGGTTCTGATAATTCTTCACTTTATATGCTGGATTCAGGAGGGCACTAGGTAACGTTGTGTATTAACAAAGCCCATGATGGAAATATGTGTAAAGAGGTGGTTTGCAAGGGGGAAATGATCAATTTGGTTCCCATTTTGGCTGCTAGAGATGACAAAATAGTTCATTGAGGTTTACCAGTAGCTTGAAAGGACAACAGTTCAAGTGAGCTCAAGTGAGAGAATAAGGAAACTTGTTTTTTCAATTGTACTGGTAATCTAAAAAAACAAGTATCAATACACATGGCTGTGACCATGAATCAGATGAAAGAAGATGTCTTTACAGCAAAAGTTAATTTAACCTTTCATCATCTAGATTTAAAAATGAACTAACAGCTACAATTTGGATGCCATTTTCTCAAAATACAGATTGACATAAAGCTATATTACAGGCCTGTATATGATATAATCTATGTCTCAGAGACATATCATAAGTTGCCAAAATTGCATTCTTGGTTGTAAATTTCTCAATAAATGGACACAGGTAAGTGTCAATATTGTATTTCGTTTATAGATTACCGGTATGTGCAATTATATTCTGATTGAACAATGTATTTAGCTAAATTGCCTCACACATGTCCACCCATTTTATGCTACTTTCATTTTCTTTGTTCCCTTATATTCTTTCAGTAGCATTTAAAAATATTGAAGGAACATGCTCAGTAGGATACTTGTGTGTGTTTTCATTAAATGTAAGGGGTGAGTAGACAGAGTCTTCAACTACATCTTTCTGTGTATTATATTCTTCCTTCCACTGTTCCAGTACAACAACTGCCTGGCAAGTGGCAACCCTCATGCTGATGTGTTCAATGTGAGTTTGGGTTAAGGGACAGTTCTATCAGGGTATGTTTTGGTGTAGCGAAATTCAAGAAGGGGGCATTCCTCTTAATACATTTACAGATGATTATTACATGATTTCACACTTAATTTCAAATATGTTGGTGAGGTTAACATTTTATTTGTTAAAGATTTTTAAATTTCACAAAGAATAGAGCCTGCACTCAAATAAGGAAACATTGTAAAATGAAACTGATATCAAGAGCTACGAGCTATGAATGTGTTACAATATGGCCATATGGCATTAAAATGTCATAACTGAAAACTTTTATCATGAATGTTTTGTAAATATTCTCATAATCTGTCAATCAATTAACTATTTATTAACCGTGTAAATGAGGCTGTATGTCATTTTTGAAAGGGAGATAATTCTATTACTGGTTATGAGCTGATAGATTGGAATCAGAAATATTTAATAAGATCAAAATAGTGTAATATTGTTGACACCAAATTCGTTAAATTTTTTGTAACCTTAACCTTTATGAAGTGGTTACCATATTGTATCATGATCGCTTGGTAACACTCTCGTCTTCTTTTCCGTTGAAAAGTTAGAGGGTATTTTTCAGTTTGTATAACTTGGAAAGATCATAAGCTGTTGCTGAATGATAGTGATATGTAAACAAAATGCAAAGTATACTAATTCACACAATTGATCAGGACAGCAAGCTTGCTGGTTCAACCAGTAAATTTTCATTCTGTTGTTAACTTGTACAATATTTAAAAAGACATCACAATCCTTGTGTTTTTGTCATAGCATATCTAAATATGTTTTTCTTTTTCCAGACAAATGGAAGTGACATTGAAGTGGATATCTATAAAGGGGTATGAACTATATCTTTCAGTTTTCAATGTTTTCAACATTATTTCTGTTTGTCAGAAAACCTATTTGAGTAAAGTGTTTGCCATCCTTGTCAAACATTCGTCCTTTCAAACGTAAAACATCATACATGGTTGTCTTAAGAAAAGAAGCAACGTACAAAGCAACAGACAGAATCTGACCTAGAGTCATAAGTATATCTATCATTACAGGGAGTGTTCCTAGGGTGCCAGTTTGGAGGTGCAGCAATGTATATTTGGGCTGTGGGGATTCTGGCAGCAGGTCAAAGTTCAACCATGACCGGCACCTACACAGGACAGTTTGCTATGGAGGTGAGACTTTTAGGCAATTTGACTTTTTTGGAGACACAACCAACAACAGTTTCCCCTTCATTTGACTCAGTACCTTATTGTGCTTTTGCGGTTTGGGGTTTCATTGACCCTACCCTGAGAACCACAGAAGCTATAGGTAACAATTGCTTCTGCTCAGGTCACCCAAGCTTGACAAGTCAACAGATAAAATTTTGACCAAATTTGATTTGAAAGCAGCATCCATGTGGGCATGTTGACACCCAACTCCTCAGGAAATCACACCAAAGGTTTTACCGAACAGCATTCAATTCAAAGTGTTCAATCAGTGTTCCGGAGTTTGTTTCAAATTTATATACACAATCATCCCTTAGCTGTAACATTTAATTTAGTTTGAAGATAATGATCCCCCAAACACATTTTGTTCCAGTTGGTAATTGGCTAACATTCTATGTGTTTATTCTGTATCTATTCCAGGGTTTCTTGAATCTCAAGTGGAAGAGATGGCAGCGGGTGTTGTTGACGCGGAGCATAGCGATCCTGCCGACCGTGTTTGTGTCGGTGTTCCAGGGCATCGATCACCTGACCATCATGAACGACCTCCTGAACGTGCTGATGAGTCTCCAGCTACCCTTCGCTCTCATCCCCATCCTCACTTTCACCAGCACCCACACCCTCATGGGAGACTTCTCTAACGGGCTGTGAGTTCTATCCTTATCTATGAGTTTGTATCAACTTAGCTTCTACAATACCTAGCAAATGTCTTGTATTCCAATTCATCATCCAAACCAAAACTGTAATCAACAGGAGATATAGCTTGTGGAAGATCAAGTTGAATCTCCTAAAATATCATTTTGACAGTAGATTTTGAAGAATTCCCTGCTTTTAGCAAAGACACTTAATCATGATTGTTTTATATCATAAATGTGTCCACAACCATATAAACATGACATCACAATGCTTTGACATCATAAACATGATGACATTACATCATTCCTTGGACTTTGAGGGAAGTGCAGTGTTCAAAGATATAGGCTCACATTTTGACTCAATAGGCCATAAAGGTCTAATGGACTTATGGCATGCTACTTCCATCCATGCGCCTGCTAAATTTATCTTTTTCAACTTCTTATCAAGAACCACAGACTCTAAGACAGTTGAAATTATGTAAACAGGTTCTTTGGCTAATGAAGATTAGGAGTTGTAGATTTAAGGACTAGATGGCACATGATGAGGGCCGAACCTAAAATTTCTATTTTCATGTTCTCCACGAGAACCATTTTATTTAGGATGCTGAAATACTGTGTTGACACTTCATTGACAATGGGCATTCATAATTTGTAAAATTGTCATGTACAGAATAGAGAAATAGTATATTGTGTGCATGTTTTATTGCAAACATATGCAGACCACTTTAACGTGACCTTCATGCCCTTGACATTATTATATTTTGAGTATATGTTCTTATAAACTCTTATCATTCTCACTCCAGAGCTATGAAGATAACAGCGGGGACTCTAGCAGTTGCTGTCATGGTGATCAACATGTTCTTCGTGGTAGTCTACATCCAGAAAGCACCATCTCACTGGGCCATCTATCTTGCCGTCGCCATCGTAGTTGCCCTCTATGTGTCCTTTGTTGCTTACCTGGTGAGTTACATCACTATGAGAAAAATATCAGTCAAATCCATTTATGAAGCATGTGTAATGGAATTCAAGAAATAATTTTAAATTTTTATGTGTTTTTGATTTTGTTGTCAAATATTTAATACATATCTTTATTTCAGTGGATGATTTGTTTTATCAAATTTTGTTTCAAATCAACATAATCCTGTATTTCAGGCCCTGTTTTGTCTTGTTGTGATGGGAGTAAAACAACTTAACAAAATAACAGTAAGTAAATTATGATAAATGCTTACCATTGTTGTTTGGTTGTAAGTTCATCAGACCTATGACAAAATTGGCTAATGTCATTGGCCATCTTTCAGCTTCTGTCATATGAAATGCTGAACCTTCAAAACTAATTTGTTTCAAGGTAGTTTGATAGTAATGTATGTAGGATTGATTAATACCATTCCTCAATAAAGGGCATAACAGATATTTTCTTGCTATCTTTTAGCCAGGTTTTCTGTGAAACCAGCATGAGAAGTTTGAATTTTAAGTACAAAAATTATCATTTTGTATTTTTACCTGGGCAACAAATTGAATTGAATTATGAATCCAGTATGTAAGGAAAAATGTTATTTTGGATTTGATTCATAATTATGTTTTTTTGATTTGTTATTTGCTAGCAGACTTTGAGGGCTAGTGTTTTGAGGTTGGGCTACCAAAAATTCAAAATTACCTTTGCAGACTACCAATTATTTCAAATTTATTTCTTATTCAGTGTGAATCGGAACGATTAAGGAGGAAAATACCTGCATATTTAATTTTTACATTTTTAGATATCTTAGACACTTAAAACTAGAAGTTTTTCAAAGTTTGGCTAGTAACTGAATTTAAAACAAGACCTGTAGCCTAACAAATGTTTTATTAATTTTACCCCAAATAATCTCATTGCAGATATGTGGCCACAGTCTAGTCCCACATGCTGCCTATGTGTTGGAGGACAATCTCGCTGATAGCAGATCCCCCACAGAGCTTGTTGATTCCCTCAGTGATAACAGCAACAACTACAGTGCCATACCACCCTGATCTTACACAAACACTGTAGCATTGCAATACTCTCAATAACTCAGATCTTCATCAAATACCAATGAGATTATCACAAACTTTGATTTTATCTAATGCAAAAATTTGTCAGTTTATGAATTGAAGACGTTAATATTACTGTGGTAATTATGAAAACTTGGATACAAGGAAACATTTACATGAAGGAATTTTTTCCGTTTTTTCTCATTCTTTGCCAAAATGTTATACTCAATATTACTCAATCTTACAATGTGCAATGAATAGTTATGATATTACTAAAGTAATATAGAAGTACTAAATAGGGATACTTGTTAGATCATATTTTGGTAATGTGATGACACTGAAAATTATATATAAGATATTTGTAAATTTATTTTAACAATTGAAGAACTTATTTATCAATGTTTTGTATGGATTTCTAACATTAGTAACAGAGGTGATACCTATTGAGTTCATTTGCAACATATCAATCTCTTTAGATTTTTATCCCACTATCATTTTCATTGTCATATGGTATCATAAAAGACTAGTTACACCAATTAATTGTTTGTTCAGGAAAGAAGATTGTAATATTTCTCAAAATGTATTTAATTTGGTAATAATTATAGAATATCACACTGGCCACTTGTTGGTAATGGAGTGTGATTACTAGTACAACATTTATAATAATAATAATTAGTGTTCTTGTAACGTAACACGCACAATTTAAGTCACTCCTTTAGGTGCTACAACAGTTGGCTGGACACAAATGTCACTGGATTTACTGTGTTGTATAGTTTCTCAAATATTGCATCTAGATATCATAGGTTTGTTTCAACATGAATGTTTTCAGTTTGGACTGAAATGAGGTGACGCTCTTTGCTTCTTTGATTGTAATGAGCAAGGAATTCCACAAGACAGGTTACCCTTCTTGTAATGATTGTGGGAGATCAGAGAGGTATGACAAAGAATGTTGTTGATTCTTTCCCCACATTATACAGAAAAGTGTTCTCTTTTGAGGTCATTTCATGTATACCTCGTTCTTTAGTTTACATCAAGATTTTGTATACCTTTTTGAAAAATTATTCATTTGAAAAATTGCATAAATGTCTAACAGTTTTATCACAGAATATTTTGATCTTTTACCATCAATTTCTTTAGGTTTCACATTGAAAGCCAAAATGATATTGATAAATCATAAATTCTATAAAGATTTACATTTACCAACTCATTATTTGGTGCCTTCACTTTGTGATATATGGACATTAATATCCATTATGCAAAAAGTCTCAATTTCTTATACTGTTTCTGCATCATCAGCATGAAATGATGATGTAAAGTGTTTTGTACATTCCATTATGAATATATACATTCCATTTCTGTTTTATAGTCTTTGCCAAAAATAAAGCTGTTTTTGATGATATTTTGAAAGTATTTACAAAGTGTGTGTTGTCATGGTGTGGTTATTGTTTTGTACAATTCTTATTGTTTGTTATATCATAACTCTAGTGTCTTGTATTATGGTATTGGTTTTGAACTATGCAAAACTTTAATCTCTTCAAGGTATTAAGTTGAAATAAAATTTGTTTGACCCACTGTAATTACTAAGCTCTGTGACTATGATGGGTGTATTTCTAAAGTGACACCAACTCTTTTTCATTATATTTATTATTAACTTGAATCTCTTCTCTTCTCTAGGAAATAACTAAGCTTTGCAATTTGATGGGCGTATTGTTAAAGTGACACCAACTGTTGCATGATATCTAATATCATTTTGATATGAGCCAAAATAGGTCCGCTGTTCTGATTTATCCCCAGTTACCTATTTTCAAGTTGCACATATATTTCCTGTAGATTATCGACCCAGAGAACTTTCAAGATGGCTGTTTAAAGCCAACTTTCTAATGAAAAGAGGGAAAGGTACAAATGATAACAGATTTGTTTCAACTGTTAACTCACCTTCACTTTTGAAAACACCATAATTGAGATTATATTAGAAAAACTCACTAATGGCAATATATTTTGATAAAAATAAAAAAAACTACCCATTTATGTTAAGGACAATATAAACTTTTCACTCAAATATGTCTTTCATCTGTTTTAGACAAGTTTTATAAATATGACTTGACAGTGTTGTGACCCTGGCCAATTCATTACATCCTCACTGCACTTAGTCTAAATGGGTACCTGATCACGGCAATGTATGGACCTATACAGCGCTATGCGAAGTGATGAATAGCGGCATCAAAGTACTATTCCTTGAGGGTTATGATAGAGTCTGTGCACTTTGAGCATGCCGAACATTGAAAACTCAGTACAAATGGACCGTTAACATTATTATCATTTCGGTGATAAAAAGGACTTTCAGCCTTTATAAAAACTGCAGCAGCAGTCAGTCGAGTTATCAAACAACTCATTGATTGCGTGATATATGGGACAAGTCATATTGGTAACACACCATGTGGTGTCACTTGATTAAGATAATTCTGCCAAATATCTATTGAAGTGGAGGTTTTTAAACCTCTATGTAGGAAAGTGCCTTACTCAAAGATCAATATTGTATATATTTCTACTTACATTACCTTGTTCTCATGCTTCATTGTTGCTTTTGTTTATTTACTTATGTTATGCCTACCAATCATGTGCCTATGAGAGCAAGGACTATGATTTCATATATATACTCGGGTTATACCTACCGGTCATGTGCCTCTGTAAAAATTAGTCAAGAACCATGATTTCATATCTTTACTTATATTATACCTACTCATATCTTCACTTGTTTTCTGTCTTCCGATCATGTGCCTATTGAATTAATAAGTCAAGGACTATGCTTTCATATATTTACTTATGTTATACCTACCCATATAGAAACAATAAGTCAAAGACTATGCTTTCATATGTTTACTCATGTTATACCTACGGATCATGTGCCTTTGTCAACATTAAATCAAGGACCATGATCTCATACCTGTACTGTGTTCTATCTAACCATTGTATGCCTATGGAGACAGGGACCATCTTGACTTTCAATATTCTGTAGGCCATATAATGATCTTGATGCAAAACTACTGAATATTAACCCTTACGATGCGGGGCGCGTGATATTTCCGGGCCAAATATAGAATGGCACGTAAGCCCTCTTGGGGAAATCCGTAACTTTCAGGATAAGGCTATAATTGACTGCAAGCAGTCTTGGCTGCTCCCGGATATAAAATATCAAACCTTTTCTCAAAAATGATTGAGGGTACCCACCTTGCGGCATTCATATCTCACGAACCATTAGAGATAATTCTATAATGTTTACATCATCGTGTAGAAGAAGGAATTGTCTTTATTTTCATGTATCATATGTATATGCGCGCACAAAAACAGGAACGGCAAGCGTTGCGACAAGTGTCGCAAATTTTATTTTTTACCTCAAAATGATTGAGGGTACCCACCTTGCGGCATTTATATCTCACGAACCATTATGGATAATTTTATAATTTTTACATCATCGTATAGAGGAGAGAATTGTATCATTTGTATATCCGCGCACAAAAATAAAGAAGCGGCCAATCAGGATATAACGGTGGCTAGCACCGGACAAAACAATTCCGCCACGTTGGCTTGTAGAGCAAAAGTATATACCCGCATCGTAAGGGTTAACTTCTTTGATTGACATTCTAGAAGTTGGTGTGATGAACAATAAGGACAATTCTTATGGATGAACAACTTCTTTATTCTGTGCAAGCGACGTTTCGACATAGATTCTAATGTCGTTGTACTGAATATTAAGGTGGTCCTTTTAGTTGAGTATATTGTACATAATGTTACATGTATTTTTATTTTTGGAATAAACTTTATATATTATCCATGACTCTTTAACAGTATGGGGCAAAATAAAATATTCATCTTTAAAAGAGTATCATTTAAGACCTACTTTTTAAATGACCTTCTTGATAAATTTTTAAAACGATTCATTTAAAAAAGATCTATTTCATATAATGAAACAAGGTATGGTAAAATGAAAAAAAAAAGCAACACTTTAATAATTGAGAAACATATTTGCTAACCTGTTTATAACACTTAAACATTTAGGACTATGATTTCGACTAATTGTTGAAGTCTACCTGAAAGAAAGTCAGTATATAGTGTCATCACTCAGTAGTAGGCACACAGCTTCCTCATTATTGTACTAAATGCTGAGGTATCTTTTAGGCTGAAATCATGAAAACCAAGTGTATGTCATTTCAAAAAATTTGAGGAACATCACCTTTGCAAAAGGGAATTATGTTTACTGTGATCGACAAACAAATGTATATCCCAGAGCTTTGGAAAAATAAAATTTGTTATGTAATGGATATTTTGGTTGTTTGTTTGAAGCAAAACTGCTCTGGCAGAAACTTCTGCTGATCGACCAGGTGATTAGAGATAAAGATTGGAATAAAGCAAATTGTTCACTTTAATTACAGATCAATTAATACATTATTGCCGGAGTTCACAAAGGGTTGCATCTTCACTTTGTTTATTGTTGTTGCTACCAAATATGCATTTCATGGGTATCAAGCTAGGTTTGAACTTTTCATTCCATCAAAAAGGAACAAGGCCATTTGAATGTTGATTGCTTGTCTGGAAACGAAATTCCAAGATGGCTTTCCATGGAGGCTGCAAAAATGAAAGTTAAAACTTTAAACCCGCAAAAGTTTTTAAAACCGCTCTTGAGGCCCTGTTTTCGTTTGACAGAGTGTTCCTTCAATGACAATCAGCCTGACTGGAGGTGTTGTCTGCCATTATATATACCTCCTTTTCATAATATTAGTACTAGGGGTGCAAAGTTTTCGTTAAGGGGAAAGTCTGATATAATGCAACCAGAGTTACTTTTGCAATCAGCGACGTTGTTCAAAAGTCATCATTTGGCTGCTGAATTATCACAAAGTGACAACAACCACATGAAGTTGAAAATATATTTACATTTGATATTTATGATATATATCTAGATAGCCTATTGTATAGGAAAGGGATGTTTTTATCAAAAGATACACAACTGCAATGTTTGTTTGAAACTAGTCCAGGTTTCGCCTGTTTTACCAGATAGTGAGCAAGATTAGTCTGTTCTTGATTCACCAGAATGTTTTCCAAGATAAGATAAAGAATGGCCGTGTCCGAAGAGAGCTATTTATATGCCTAAAGGGCCCTAGCATACATTCAAGTGAGTTGTGTTTGCATAGCAGTCATATTCCATCGATCTTATTTCAATCTATGTCACATCATTCAAAAGTACACATTACTCGTTTATGATATGTCCTATGCAAAATTTAGAACGTCAGTCGGCATGGTCGTGGTCCTTGCTTATATTGTATGTTGAAAATTGACTTTTTAGCTCGTCTGTCCTGAAAAGCCCGATGAACTTAAGGCATGGCATGATGTCCGGCGTCCGTCCGTAAACTTTGTGCATTTTCTTCTTCTTCTCCAGAACCAAAGCGTGTGGAAAGCTGAAATCTGGTATAAAGACTCCTTGACTAATGGGAAATATAACTTGTAACTTTTGTGACCCCATATAAGGGTCACAAGGCCACGCCCTAAAAACCTATCTTCTTCAACTTCTCCAGAATCAAAAGGCTTATAAATCTTGTGTATAGACTCCTTGACAAGTGAGGATTATAATTTGTACTTTGGTGACACTGTGACCCCTTATAAGGGCAACAGGGGTCACGCTCTAAAAACAATTGTATTCTTCTTCTCCACAACCAAAAGGCTTAGAAAGCTTAAACTTTGTGTATAGACTCCTTGACCAGTGGGGGTTATAATTTGTAACTTTTGTTAACCTCTGGCCCCTAATAAGTCCACATGGATCATGCCCTTAAAACCTTCTTCGACTTCTCCTCCAGAACCAAAAGGTGTGGAAAGCTGAAATCTTGCATTTAGACTCCTTGACTAGTGAGGATTAGAAAAAGTTTCAGTGGTGACTCTGTGAGGCCAAAGGGCTAGGAGCTGGAAATGCTATGCTTTTTATCAATAGCATTTTTTTAATTTTGAGCATTTCTGAATCGCATATCACTATCATTATCAGCATTGTTACAGTTAAGAATAAATGTATTGAACAATGGACATATCATGTTTTCAATGGTCATTCACGAAGTGTTTCGAATTATGAACACAATTTAGGTTTTATATCTATTAAATCATTGATGATTGAAAATAATCAATTTTGAAACATTTCCAAAGTATTTGTTTATATCTAATTTGAAAATAGTATGTTAATGTTTAACGTCTTTTATTGAAAGGTAAATTTATTGCTATTAAGGATACAGATTCCAAACATTATGTTTATTTTCTTGTTGTGAAACATGCATTGGCATATGCATTGAGTACATGTTTGTTTAATAAAATATGATTTTGCTTTGCACATTGGCGGCAAAATACTGACAAATACCAAATAAACGACAAAAGCAGTTTTCTCTAACTCTTAAGACTCTAAGAAAAGTAATGTGGAGAAGTCGTAATTACATTATTATTCAAAACATATAAGTTAAAAATTACGTTCTCTCTGCTCTACCTTAGTTTCTAAAACTATGTTTGGCTGTTAACCGTGCTCAACATACTCTATAGTGAAGGGTGATACTTCTAGATTTAAGCCTTCGTATTGTAATTAAATTTTATCTATCAAGCATTAAATCCTTTAGGGACGTTTGTGGGTTTGACCCCCTTCTCTTATAGAATAAACAAATAGACCACAAAATGACCCCCCGAAGGTAACCACTACCCCTTCTAAATCAAAGTAAAACATTTCAGATAAGATGCTGGTCTTGCTGTTTTTGTCTGTATTTACAGCAATACACAGGTGAGAAATGTTTTTATTAAATAATGTTTTGCTTTTATACCGATATAAACAATTTATATTGATTTTGTTTAAAATATTTATGATGTTCATGTTGCTTTGAAAATCCTGCAGACCTAAAAAATTGACGAGGAAAACGTACGCCCATGAATCATTTAGGGAAAAAAATATTAGGAAACTTCAAAAGTCAGTTTCCCTTAGAAATTGTAAAGTGCATTTTGGCTATTCATTATATTAACAACTTTGAAGGTAGTAACCATATAAAATGTTTCTTAAATAATGCGAAGTAGTATTTAATCCTAGAATTGAGGTATCGTTTACATTCAAATTATGTATGCACACAAATATCAGACAATACATAATAGCCGCAGTAGTTAATGTAAGAGAAGCCACGGTGTTTCGAAATAAAGAAATTTATTAAAATACTTTTCCATCTTATAAAGAATATCAGGCATATTCAAACGCTTTACTCATTTGATACTACCATTTTGTACAAAACTGACTCTTACGATTTGTGATATCCCTTTGGCCGTCTTAATTTTGAAAAACCGATTTCAAGAAATCGTTGCGCAAAGAATCGAAAACTGATAGTAAGGTAATTAAATTAAGTCACAACAGCAATGCATCTATTTTTATTTTGAAAATTGACCAATTAGCATTGTAATTATTTCAAATAACTCGTCGTACATTAACTGAGTGTGGTTTGGTAATCATTTTCTGTAAAACAACTAGCTTAACGAACAATTGGTGTGCGTTAGTGTCTTTATGTTAACGTAACACCAAAGCTGCGTCCTTAGCATAACCACTGGACAAGTATGTTTAAAGTGAACTGAAATAACCATTTGTCTGAGGCTCCTTTCTTATTATTTATAGAACATTCTTTAAAATGACTTTTCTAAGACTGAATGTTAGTCTACCTCTCAGTCCACTGCTCTCTCCACAGTCAGACCCCTCACCACCCCGTCTGGTTGCTGGTGTACAACAGTATCGACCTGGACCAAGATGGTCAGTTCTCCATCAAGGAGTTCCATGCCTTGCTGCCCAAATTCGATCTAAACGGTAACTATCAATGTAACGTGTAACGGTTAAGGTCAGCATCACACAAGTTGAATTGTGCAGTTTCTTGCGAATCCCTTTTTGGATTCGAACCCACAACCTTTGAGTCAGGCAACACAGAAAGTAATGACCTCGCCATTAGCTTACCCACTAGCTAAATGCTGGAGCTGTTGACCTGAGCTGTAGACGGCTAGCATTTGGTAGGGTCAGTGTTTGCAGTGTTCTTGACTCTCCGATTGTGAAGTCAGGTCGGCTAGGTGGTAAGCTGTTTGTATGTCAAAGCTGGCTTGGTTACCCGGAGCTTCCTGGATATGTCACTTGGATAGCAATGTTACCATTCGAGCGGCACATCATTCTTTCCCTTCACGACCAGAACCCTTGCTACTTGGATAGCAATTTTACCATACGAGCGGCATATCAACCTTTCCCTCTATGACCAATACTGACTCCACCATTTGGCATATTAAAGCCGTTCTTCATTAAACTTAAATTCACGACGAGATGCAACAAGGCATTGAAACTGAGTAATACTTTGAGGGTGGAAGTTGCCTTTAAATAATGCTAAAAGAATTTGTTTTAGCTTTTGTCATATCTGATATCCCTTCCGTTGCATAAACAGGGGATGGGTTAATCTCCGAACTAGAGTTTATGGATGTGTGGGACCATGCCACCGCCATGGCACACGATCTGGCTCGGGACGACGCGGCGGGGAGGAAACTGTTCCACATCGAGGACTATGATAAGGATGGAATTCTAACCATGGTGGAAGCGGAGAACTTGTTCACAGTTACATTCGACTCGAACAGTATGTGTTAGTTTCAGTTATCCGTAGTATATTAAAAATAAGATCGGACCTAACAATCGCTGTTTCAGGTACATGTGTAAGCGTCCAGCCGATTCAGAAGCGGATATAGAATTTTCCTTTGGTTATATTGGTTAAATGATTATTAAAATTGACGATATTACCGGCTCTTATAAACTTCAGACAGTCATGTGATATTTTGTTTTGATGATATTAGCGATTACAATATACATGTATGTCTTAGTGTCTCAGAGGCAAATTGGCCGGATAGCTTACTATGTTTTGTTATTTACAACTTAGCATGTGCAATGTGTGACACTTTAATAATATAA
This sequence comes from Steromphala cineraria, assembly GCA_916613615.1. Lineage (NCBI taxonomy): Eukaryota > Metazoa > Mollusca > Gastropoda > Trochida > Trochidae > Steromphala > Steromphala cineraria. The sequence continues at coordinate 16,858,122 of OU744733.1, forward strand.
TTATCTTATTTTTCTTCTCAAAGATTTAATCTAAATGTTGTGGTTTATTCAGCCTTTGGATTAATGTCTAATTGGTGAATAAGGGATGTCATTCTTACATAAAGAATATGGAGTACCAACATCTGAATATCATGAAACATCTACCACTCTATGATTGTCTTAATATATATAAGGTAAAAATTATGTGGCATTTAAAAATCATCAGAAGATAACTAATATAACATATTTTCATAGGAGACGGCATTGTAACCAAACAGGAGTTCCAGATAGCCTGGTATAAGGTAAGAGATATTATACCCCTTTAAAACATTTCAATGCAAAATTATTCGCGCTATTGCCGCTTTAAACCGTATCTTGGTGCATACAAAACAAGCACCTGTCCTGTTCTTTCTCCTCTACAGATCCACGACCATAGCGGCCACAACCCAACTGGTATGTCCATGATTGGATGACCCATGGCTTCAACACTCAAATAGTATGTATGGCATCGACAAATAAACTACTTGATACCCATGGAACCTGTAGTGCTGTTAGCAGGTGTGATGTGAAGTGAAATATTTACAAAATCAAAGTAATAACAAAAACAGAATGACCCTTCTGATCTATAAGATGCAAATTTTCTCATTTTAATCACTGTCAGAACTTTGAGAACTAATTGAGAGATAGAGGTATTAAAGTAACAAAATTGCTAAATTGATTTTATACCCATAACTTTCATGTTGACGGTGTCCTAAATTCTGAAGTCAGTAGTTCTTAGATTCCATCATATAAATTTCATTAGTGTATTAACATTAAACTAAGCTATTTGCAAGAAAACAGTTTTGATGTTTGAATATATCTGCAATTATGAATGAATATCACCAACATAAGGATCCTTCTCACCACAATGAATGACTAGTAGGCCTTATGCTGAGAATAAGAATGTATTAGTGATGCATGTACTCCAAGGTGCAAACTTCGTTCACTGACAACTATCACACCAGCTTTGCGTTCAGTAACACGTTGTTCGCGGCGGGTATCATTATTTTAGTAATGAATATTCGACAGCGCTCGTTTAACTGAACGCATGCGTGGTATTATTGTGAGATAATTGTCAGTGAACCAATTTTGGACTTTGGATTTATGTGCTTCCGATCTCAACGAGCATAAGGATGTTGTGTGACCTGCTCATCGCAATCTCTGTCTGATCTTTGAAAACAAAATAAATTGATTAACAAATGTGTTGTAAAAATCATTTAATACTGATTCACACGTTTCATGTTAAGCTTGCCATAAACTCTAAAGGTACTGGCTCCCATGTCCACTTCTGTCGTATACCCCCGTCACATCGTGCTTGTTCTACTCCCATTCCAAACACCCTCAACTGGAAACACATGTCCCGTATCGGCGAATATATAGACCCGTCCTGAAACAGATTATGTGAATGGTGAGAACTACCGGTCGAGCGGGACATGTCTTGAAATCGTTCATACATTAAGATAATTAAACAAGCATGAGTGATATGACATTCAAGAAAGGAGAGCGATGTACATAACATGTTATCCCAGACCCATCTGAGATCAAACACAAAACAGGAAATTGACATATTTTCTACTATTTAGATCATGTCTATCTTGTTTATCTTACATTTGATAAAAGAAATAACGATCATGTTGCGACAGATGGACGACTCGTTAAATTTGTTTATTGTGTCTCACACACCACACACAAACATTAACATCAGTCCCTAGGTAAATTACCTTCTGGATATGCATAGGGAAATATGATTCTAAAACAATGTTGATATTCCACTATTCCAATAGGAATACAGTGTATTCATAAAGTTACTAGGATGCCAGCCATCTACACAACAGACATGTTAACATCTGTCCTAAAACCAAACAGCGTTGCACCTTGTTATCCAAAGAATTGTACAATTTATTCGATTGAAAACAAGGACGCTATCCCCAAATTAGCCATGTTTCGGTTGAGATAACACCGTTATTAACTAAATTCCTGTACGATGCAGGTAGCATACCCCATGTCTATTTTCTAGTTGTTATGAAGTTGTTCTCACCGATCTAACTAGCAGGAGTTGATTCCCCTTGAGTTGATGACAGGGGAACATGACGGGGTCTCCTTTACCGATGTCTACACAGAAGATCAACAATCGCAGCTCGTCTTCTTTGCTTGTGTAAAATACCTGTGATTAGAAGACATTTCCTTATAAATGGAAAGACACAATATCTATCACCACCGGGACATACATTTTAACTATCTCTCTTACCATGGTAAAATGTTAAATTGATTTTGTGAAATCAACTCTCTGGGATTATGTTATTGTTTTGCTACTTATCAACAGGGGCAGTAGCACGTTTTAGGGGGAATATAAGGTGATGTCAGGAAAATGAAAATGAATGGTTCCAATTGAAAGACAATGTATTTAAACTTAATGATGCAGTATTAATTCAAATATGTAACGTAAAGTTAAGCCATGCGATTCCTTTTTCTTACACAAAATGAATTATAGGTGTTCACACAAAATGGCCGCCAATGGATTTTATGTGAATCTTCATACTTTGTCCTCTGACTATGGATGATTGGCTTGTGAAATTAGATGATTGACACTGTCAGGATAATACATTTAGCATAAACATGAAATTATCTAAAAACGTGCTACTGCTCCTTTAAATATTTTTTTAAGACTGGTTATGTAAACATTAACACATCTTTATTGCACAAGCGTTTTGAATGGTTTACCAATGTTATTTTCCTAATGATGGGAAAATCTTAGGAGGAGTTTAATTCTTATGTACAACGTTAAATGTAAACCTGTTTGAAGTAAAAGATATTTAGACCAGATTAAAATGTAACGCAGTCAGTAACGGCAGTTACCGACGAAACGCAGTGAGAAACTACAGGTACCACAGTGAGAAACATGCACTACCCAAGTACTAACAGAGAGGAAATGAGTATTTGATCTATGAGATTGAATACAAGTTGACTGACCTGATAATGAAATGACTGCTTGTTACACTTATTGACTGTCACCTTGGCATCCTTCGCATCGCTAGCTTCCAGACAAAGCGAGGGGTTGATCTTGGTATGGAGCTATGGAAATATATATGTCAACATTTATCTGAACAACAGCTTTAAATGTCATACAATGCAGGTTTGACTCTAACCAAATGACGTATCAATCCTCACAATTCCATCCGCTGTCACTAGACCAAGAACTCAACCTTTCGTGTCTTGGCCATTTAAATGTTTCGGCAACTCTGGAAGTGAGACGATAGATAGAATGTGGATAGATGAAGATGGATAAATGAATCGATATTATCATGAATTACTTACCAATCCATACTTTATAGCCTTGTTTGGTAGAAATACTTGAGGAAAGATGTTATCTAAATACCACTGGAAGCTTTTACATTGTAGGTTCTTTCTTAGCTCAATACGGGCCGAAACATCGCCGTAGTTGATCTGTAACAGATGATTGGGAAATGTTTTAAACAATATAGATATAATATTAGTATATTGTTCTTGGCTACTCGATTATCGATATCATGTTAAAAACCTTTCGCTTAATGTTGAACGTTAGTGCAAATAGGTTATGGATACCGGTTTTGTTTCTGCTAATCTTACATAGTGTGGCCTATGTGAACATGGGTAATTAAAAGCCTTTTGATGAGAGTCTCGTGTTGCCCTACACAACGGAGTGAGTATAGAGTCGTATTAGCCAAGTAGTTCCTGTATAAGCCCAGTTGCCGCATGATATTGTAGGTCATATATACAAAATTATTGCAATATTATTTACAGTTGATAAATAAACTAGTGATAAGGATGGTATACGAGTATCATTTAGTATTTTTCGAAAAGTTGGTGGACATTCCAAATGTTCCCTTTTTTACAAGTCACATAGCATCAATTGCACTCATACTTACCAACAACATAACGTAGGCCTAAATTGCGACAGGAAATTGAGAATAATCAAATATGTTGAAACAATCAATAATCAAGTCAAACTACGATGCATTTAAAATATCCTCCCCTATATACAATAGGCTGAATGCTTAACTTAATGCTTAAATACTTCCAGTCTTGAAACCTTGAAGAATGAACTCACCAGTTCTTTATTATTGTGCCTGGCGTAGAGATACTGATACTCGTCCATCCACACTACGGCAGTACGTATGGTATTAAAGGTCAACGCGTAGGAATTCTTAGAGTTGACGTTGACGTTCCTGTTCCTGAAGACGTGGGCGATCACAGAGCATGGGATTATCTCCAGTGTCCCTCCGCACATCCATATCTACGTGAAGAAAAAGTCCTTTAGTTTCAGCCTTACATTCACGCTCAGAGAGTTTTAAGAAGGAGGAAATGATTTTACAATGCCTAGGACAATTTCCGCGTAGGTAATAACATACCATCTCAATCAATCGTCATTGGAATTTTCTCTATATTGCGTAAAAAAATCGTAAGAGTTATTTGAATTGAGCGCTGTCAACAGCAGTGTGTAACACTCAATGATGTTTTCTTTGTAGTTTCAAATTCAGCTGCAGTATGCTTCAGCGAGATGGCGTAGAAACGATGACGAAATGGAAGAACGATTTAATTAGGGAGATAGCTATGTTAAATATAAGAAGAAGACTGATGTTATGACTTGTATTGTAACCCAAAACTTAAACTAATATTTATTTTTATGGAATTGGAAGATTGGAAGAAACAAAAAGGAATGACCTTAACAATATCAAACGTTAAGTTGATATTTCTCGTATGTTTACATGTCCCTCAGTCTATACGATTTTACATTCTTGATACTAAATCATATCATAAAATCAAAGATAAACAAGTAAGTATAATATGTTTCCTATTTTGTCCAAAATAATACATAAATGATAATGCGTGTTCCCAATAGGATCTGGTAAATATGAAATAAACAACAAACCCTGAAAGACATTTCCAGGTTCTCTGCGCCCCACAGGACCATCTGGTCGTCGTAGGAGCCGATGTGGTAGAAGTATTCTCGGTCAATTGAAAACAGTCCCCCTGCCATTGTGGGACTCCTGAGGATAGAGACAAATTTCCATTGTGTTGTTTACAATATGGTTAAATGAAATCGCAAGTGTTGTTAATTACAAGCGTCGAAAAGAACTTTACTTGTGGGCGAGACAGCAGGGTTTGGATCTCTTTATAACCAGGCTTCATTTTATCCTACATGTATGTGTCAAGTCGGTTTAGGCTGTACAAGGGTGTTCGATCGCATTAGATATATTGTAATTTCTTAAATGCACATTCATAAACATGCAGGCCTCCTACATGGCCTATATGCAAATTAACATTTTCAATGGAAGTGTGATTACGAAAGCGTTACGTAGACAGAAACTTAACTCAGAAAGTAGTTATCCTAATGACTAACAGCTCCCATATCAGACTACAATAAAACATTCAAAGGCAATAGCTGAATTATTCTAAACTGTTTCACCTCATTGGGGAAATCGGCGTTTCTCTTGCCTTGACGTCACCTGGATTCCAGATGAAGGCCATCCGCCAATCAAACACACCTATTGGCAGCGTGGACGCGCTCCTGAAGGCAATGAACTCGAATGTATCCATGTCTATGGTAGGGATCACTGGACACACGACTGCACTCGAGTTCTGCTTGATTCTGGTCAGCAGTGGGGGAAGCCAGTCTGAAGTTAGATACCAGGGATTAATGTTATTCCTCCACTTTTTTCATCGCCGTTTGCACAAAATACATACACAACAGATAACAATATATCCAAATAGAATAATGACCTTTCCAATAACGACAATCGACATGGTTGATGTAACATTAACGTACGGTTATTGATCTAATTCAAATTCAAATCAAATTGTAATTTAAATCCTAAATGACATGTTTTCTAACATAACTTGATAGTTGTTTGCAATGGAAGAACATAAACATTCTTCAGAGTTCATTGACGTTTATTATGTTAGAAATAAGACTGAACTAAGTACAAAACGAGTTTTTATTTCAAAACAGAAGTTCAAGCTCAACTTTCAGTATCTTAAATATTAATATTATGTTTCTTATATTTTTTAATTTTGTTTAACGAAGTCGGACAAGAAATACAGATTTTAGCGTAATTCTCGATCTATTATATAGAAACACTATATACTAGATCGAGAATTACGGTAAAATCTTTAATTCTTGACCGATTTCGTTCTGATTTGAAATGTAGGTTTATCTCAACATATGAAAACGATATATGAGTGCAAAAGTGCAGATTTTAAAATGTTACTATTTATCATATTGTCCACTCCGAGATTCGAACCCCTGTTGGTTTGTCGGTTCAGCAGACTGTAGTACCTGTAGCACACTCTATGTGTGAGTCGAGGAAGGTGAGCACCTGACCGGTAGCTATCTGGGCACCAAAGAGACGACTTCGTATCAACCCTTCTCGCTGCTTGTTACGTATTATCTTCACTTTTGGAAACCGTCTCATGTATACTTCAAGAGGTTTATTCAAATAATCTGAAATTCCAAAAATTTAAATAGGTCAGATCTTTGAGCCTTTTTCTAACACTGTAATAATGCGACATCTGTTTCATAGACTTTTAGTACCATGTGAAAACTTAGAAGGTCCATGGTAATGGTTTCGCATGATATTCAAACTATAATTTCAAAAAATTTACTTATTTATGTCAAGTTTATCCATTTTTGGTACTTCAATATGCAAGCTCTTACCATAAATGGCGTAATCAGAAAAATCGTCAACGAGAATTATCTCCCTTAGAAGGTGAGGTGGCGCTGTATTGATGACGGAATGGATAGTTCTCACGAGAACAGACCAAGCCTCGTTCAGGAACGTGATGATAACGCTTGTGTCGGGGAGATCATCCGGGTACGTTTGATTCAGGCAACTGAAATGAAGAAAACACGTTATCTGAGATACCTCTGACTCTAGAATAATGATTATTGAACAACACTGTTTAAGCCGAGTAGATATACCTAATCAACTTTGAATTTTAAAGAATCGCGGAATTTAATCCATTTGTAACATAAACTACGCGGTGAGATATTATCGACCTAGGAGCTTATGGTGGGCGAAAAAAATAAACATCTGTGTAAATAACGTTTACTGAAGTTACAAGAGACTCTGATAGAAACTACATACAGCGGGTCCCGGGCTGTAGGTAGCGGCAACCTGTCCACGGAGATGAGGTCGCTGATGTAGTTGTTGAAGGCGTTATGCTCATACCCCTCGTCATAGCGCTTCTGATCTTCACGACTCAACAGTGTTCTGTTTACATGTACAGCCGACCCCTTCTGACCTGCAACACATAACAACAATATAATATAATATAATATAATATAATATATACATAATTTTAGAAGGATACTTTGACATTAAAGATTGAAAGCTTAAATTATATATTATTATGTATATGTATCATTTTACATATTATCTCCAGCGACTAACATCAAAATGAATTTTAAAAGCATCAAAGATTAATCAATAGCCGGTATTCAATAGCGTTGATGTATAGTAAAGATATGTGCTTATTAAGCAATGACATTTATATCCTATGAAACTTTGAAATTCATTTTTCCAACTAAACGATGGATTTGACACGAGCTATAAAACTAAGAATTCTTTAGCCGTCTTTCGCCTGCTAAAATGATCTTTTTAGTGTTAGTTAACGGTATGTTAATGCATATCAATTTTCCTAAGCATATCCTCTGTTCGCCCATTCTCTCCCCACAGAGGCAACTCAGTCATACCTGAATTAGCTAACTGGGGTATGACTGAGTTGCCTCTGTGGGGAGAGAATGCTGTTCGCCATGTTTTTAATGATAACGACTTCAATTTTCACCTAATCATAGTTCATGTTAACATTTGTTTATAAGAAGTTCTGTTTACAATATACTTAAACATTATCTCAAGAAACAATTCAGCGTGACATGTCTCCCATTGCACACATATTTCCATTTGGATGTTTAGTGTGCCTGTCACGTTTGTAACTAAAACGATTGATTTTATGATTGATGTCAGTATATTCGTTCAACACATATTTCCTCCGTGATACGGAATGTGTTTTGATCGCTGTGTTTTAGTTTATACATATCGAAACCCAGGCATAAGAGGTACCTACCTGACAAAAGAAAGCAGATCATATGTTGTTAATTTCAAAGAAAAAAATCAATACACATATGAAAACCTACCCAAAACATAAATGTGCCCAATCAGAGAGAGAAATTGACACATTGAACTTCAAGATACACTTAGATAGTGATCCAAAAGAGCTTTTTATCAATTTTTGTCCAAGTATGTTATAGCTTTTTTACCTTTTTTCAATATGTCATATATGTCAATGTCATTTTTTTTATCTCCCACTACAGTTTGTAATGAAAGTTGATGACTTGGAGTTTTAATCTTCTTTTAGATATGAACTTTCGAATATAATGTGAAATTTTCATAAATTAAGAAATTGCCAAACTCAATCAATTATGAATGTTATCCTTCTCTTGGGGTATGTGTTTCGTCCCTGCTTGTCGAGTCAACTTCTCGTTTCTTAACATTTCTGCTCGTTGATTCTCTAATGTAGGCATTATTCAGAACTAATTGGAATAGTTCACTTGTGTGCAAGTAAGCGTGTCGCTGTCACAGCATTCAGTGTAGGCATTGTTCACTGTAAGCGGGCTTCTTTGTAAGCATTATTAACCCTAACCCAAGTTGAGCCTCTATTCTGCCGTAACGTGTCTTAACTATATAAAATAAGAGCGATGAATGTTTGCGTCAAGCCTACGCTTGTGATCGTTTACACGTAGATCAATGACATACCGCCACCAGCTGCAGAATTTGAACTGAAATGATGAATCAATAACAGATCTAGAATGTGGCTAGATTTAAAGGATTTTCCTTACATTTAATTCTTATTTATTAATCTTTTGGTGGCTGCACATCTAAATGCAAACAAATCGATATGTTTAATCCATCAAATACTGATTCATGCGTTACCTCTATCATTTTTTTGACACAATGCTTTTTCAACATATTCGCAGAATGATTTACTCCATTTTCACTTCCTATATCGATTTTCATCACTCTCTGTCAACTTATTTTCAATATCAATTTATTCACCTCCATTCATATTTTCTACGACTTCATATATGACATGTTCACGATTGGTACTCCAATGTTTTCATCAATATCTTCATTATTGGCCAATTGTGTTAATGACCTCGAGCGTGCATTCTATTTGTATGAGTTCAAACTTTTTTTCGGCATAACTATATTCAATACTTTTTAAAAGTTAATCCACAGCAAACTGTTAATGATTCAAATGGTTAAACATGTGCCTGTCTATCATCAATCTGTGCCACCTGTTTTCCAACAAAACTTTATCAGTAAACCCAAATTAGTTATCTTTATGAACGAAGTATGTCCACACGTATTCGCAAAATGTCGGATATGTGTCTCTACAATCAAATATACTTTAACATAAGGTAATTTGTAAGTAAGTATATTTTACCTACCTTTTCCGTTGTTCCCAAAAATGAGAGGTGGGATGATGACATCCTGTTCCTGAGCGGCTATATCCTTGGCAGGAGGTATTATATCTACTGCTTTACTTTCTCTATGATCTCGTTTTAAGTTAGATTCCTTTATGGCATCTTTATTAACATCGTTTTTAACGTCCTTCACGACACTGTCCACAACATCTTTCATCTCAACAGGGTCAGCTTCCTTTACATTTTGTCTTTCTTCATTTGAAACATGGTTTCTTGCATTTTGTACACCTTTAGAATCATTGTCTATGTTTGTATCATCATTTTCATTGTTCGTATCATTTGAATCACCGTTTACTGCGTCAACCTCTTCATTTTCACCTTTTCTTGCTGCAGCATGTTCATTTTCTAGTCCATTGTGATTGTTAATGTCTTCTGCACCATCCTGTTTGATAACTGGGATACCATTTTCAGCGTCTTCAACATTATTTTGGACGTTGTTTTCAGTATTTGTGTCTTTATTTCCATTATCATCTTTTCCCTTTCCTTTTTCAAAAACATCCTTGTTGTCTAAAACCTCTTTTATGACATTTTCATGATTATTATTTTCAATAATTTTGCCAATTGTTTCCTCAATATTTTGAACAATGCTTCCATCATCGCCCTTCTGCTCAACTTCATGAGGCAAGAAAAGGTTCATTTTTGGATGTGTCCTTGAACTTGAATATTTCTGTTCCGTTAACAGAAACGTCAATAACGTCATTAGGAACAGAATAATTAGGAAAAGGTATATCCAAGTTCTTGGGAGTATCGACATTTTGCGCCTAGTTATTTTTCTCTTCATTATATATTTTGATTAGTCCCTAGTGACAGGTGCACAGTTATTCGTCGTCAAGAACAAAATCTTTCAAACATGGTCTGGAACTAGGAAAGAAAAATTTAAATGTTACACTCTCCAAATGTTGTATCCAGTATGTAAAGGTATGTCATAATTTCTGAATCAGCTTTAATCGATTGGTTTGCAACATACGTGAGATCTTAAAGGGACATTAGCACGTTTTTAGAAAATTTCACATTTCTTATTTACCACTGATAATTGTATGTTAATGCTAAATGCGTATTTTGATAGTGTCAAAATTATCATTACACAAACCAATCATCCATAGTCACAGAACAAATTATAAAGATTCACATAAAGTCCATTGACGGCCATTTTGCGTGAACACCTTTAATTCATTTGTGTGAGATAAGGGAATCGCATTGTTGCATTATATATTTGATTTATTATTCTTCATTTAATCTTAATACATTGTCTATCAATTGGAACCACTTATTTTTATTTCCCGAACATCATCTTATAATCCCCCTAAAATGATACTGCCCCTTTAAAAAATGGTTTGATTATGCTAAAAATAAATACCATTGTGAATTGAAATGGTGAATTGATATATATATATACAAAAAATACATATCAGATCTTTAATTTTACCCATTTTTATACTTTTAACAGCAAATACTCCAACGTTTAAGAAAGTTATTTGATGATAAACGGTTTGTATTTAAAACATACTCACGTGATGATTTGTAGGTTTGACGTGTAACATCTTAGTTTGACAAACACAGATACATTGCTGTGGGAGACCCTATTGATCTTGTATAGTATAGGCTAGTAGCCATAAACGTTAAGGAGATAATTCAAGTAAAACACCAGTCCTCATTTACATAAGGTTTTCGGTGATTTGCTATTCTTTTCGGGTTCCTATAGCAGTACGGTCACACGGGATGATTGATTCCATTACACGTAGGCACACGTGTTGGACAAATAATGCAATTTCAATATATCACAAAGAGTCTATCGAAGATTGATTTGTAACTTTACTCAGGCGACAGCTGTTACAGGCAGATACCAAACTCTCTGTTGCATGGGGACACACGTTGATGAAGGATATTACACGAGCATATATGTCATATCGTGTTTACGTCACGAGGGAGACAGCGTACAGAAGGATAGGAACATTTAGGGATTTTTTAAGCATTTTCAAAAATTTTGTCACCATAAATCAATTATTATGTGGAACAAACATAATATTGATAACAAGAAAATAACCAATACGTTATACATTTTACTGTTCTTATTCAATAAGTTATATATGGTACCTTACCTTAAAACCACATTCAACTTTGGCCTTGTATGTCGTTATGATTATGTACCTTTTTTGCCTTTTTTACCATTATGCATTGCAAATCAGTTCAGCTTCATATATGTACTAACCATAATCCTACAGGGCAAGTATCTGACTACGCAGGAGTTATATTAAATAATCCTTTCAATATCATAAGTAAAACATAGATATTGACTTGTGTGTTTTACAGACATCAAACGACAGCTGTGTGTAATGTCTGTAAGATTATATGTCATCAGCAACCGCTTAAATGAAATTTTCTTTTGGTGAGGTTTTGATTGATGTTGTGTTCGATAATGATAAAGTCTGTAAATGTAAATGCAGAAGATCTGAGTCAGTCACTCACTGAATTTATAAAGAATATCATATTCGCAAACATTTTGAACCACATGTAGTAAAAAAATCTCAGGAGTAATTTATCGAGAAGACATGTAACATGACAAATTTTTACTTACATTCATAGTTCATTATTTGTACCCCGACATATTAACTTTGATGATACTGACAATTGAAAATATTTCTGTCGTCATCGTTTGATATAAAATGTTACATTTGTTAAATTCAGAAGATTCCAACTTGTAGATTATTTGACAGCAGGAGTTACCATTGACTCCTGTGGTATCAACGGATATGCATATGTATATTTGTGATACTATTAAGAATAAGTTCGGGTTCAATTAAATCTTTCGGAAAAAAGGTAATGTCGAAACAGGAGAGATGTCGATTTGTTTGTTCAGAGAATAGTATATCAACATATCAAATCCTAAGTTCTCAAATCATGACATATAAATAATAAGTTTTATCGATTGCATGAGATGATAATTTATTGATACAGGAATGTGTTAAATGACTTGAATGTAGTATACGTTGATATATACATGCGATCAATTAATTACTTTATTACCACTAATGTTACATCTTCTCGAGTTTTTTTTACAAATTATACACAGAGAAAGTCAATTGGTGTAAAACATTCTCACTCAAGAGAACACTCGACTCATATTTCACTTTTCAAGATTTGAAAACCTGGAGTTCAGTAATGGGCCATATTCAGTTGATCAACCTTGGCCGTTATGATGATGATAATGTTGTTTACTTTCATAACTGAACACAACTAACATGTATATGATATGACAATGAATATTTATGTACCATTTCAATGATTCGGTTATTTTATATTTTGAATAAAAATGCTTAAGTAGAAAAATGTTATGCTTCAATATAAAAGTATGCGTACATATAAGGCTTATTTTCATTGGTATCAATTGCAAAGGTGAAGTCCGAGAGGGGAGTATTTATATAAGGTGTATCATGACTGTTAATTAATAAGAATAAATGAAAATATGTTTGTCTGTATATAAGTAAGACATATGCTAAAACCTTTTTTGAAACCTTACTATATGCGATCTAAGAAACTCTCTTTATAAACTGCCAGGCTACAGAAAGTGCACTTTGACTTCAGGTGAATTCATCATATGTAAGATTTTCAATTACAAGTATTTCGCGTTTTGCTATCGTATTTTCAAACTGATAAGAACAAGACTTAAATCATCGTTCAAAGAATATATTTATTATTTTTTCAAACAATGATATTTTATGCTAATAAATTTCTCCAAAATTAATTTTGACATAACACAAATGTTCATCAACAAAGAAGACATACTCTATGTAAAATCAATCATGCCTTTTTTTCACAAATTGACAATCTTAAACATGGAAGGGGTTACGAGAGTTTGCAATCTATTTCTTGCTTTTTTCTAGTACCTACATACAACAGAGATATTTTGATAAAATATTAACCAGACACCAATCATTTATTCAAACTACTGCAAATACGTGTAATTGTAAACGTGTCATAATCAAAAAGATAATATTTCCGTAAATGTTAATGAACTTTTCGCAAACTATGGTATGTATTTTCTTTTGCCTGGCGGTTTAAAGGAGCTTGAAAACGTACCCAATGTCACCCGGGAGATGCCCTAGTTGGTACAGTAAATAAAACTGTTCCTACAGCTGCGGATCTTAAGTTTGTTCACTTACCTTCGTATTCTAGTGCATATATCATGTAATTTGTAACGTCTTTGAGACATCATATCATTGTGAAAACGAAACCGATAATGATGAAATTTCACTGCAAAAGTTACGATTCAGTTTGCGTTGACTTATTCGTATGTTATACCTAGCTGTAACAAATTTGGCACGTCATTGAAGTGACCAGGGACCAGGGGTCTCTACAAAATCCTTCATAAGTGATCAACAGCTTTAGATCTTATTCATATGTGTTCCTTTTGCGTTACGGAAACTTAGCTATGCTGTTCTGTTTCCTACAAAGTTAACATGGATGATTTTAATCGAATTTTAAGAAAATCCGAATTTCACAAATATGACCCCATCTGTCTATCTAACAATGCCAAATATCGGCATTCAGCGCCAGTGACAAGACGATTCCGAAATATGGTTTGGGAATGGTTGACATGGACAATTGATGATCTTCTGTAAGTGGTCCTGGAGTTATTTTATGAACGTCAAAACGAAACCCAAATTACATGATATTTGCACTAAGATCCCAAGCAGGTGAACAAACTTATGGTATGCAGCTGTATAGTCCTACCACAAGCCAGTATTAAACGACTTTGACTTCATTATCATTCTTCAGAAATATAATGGTTTGCTTTTGACACTCTATATTCAGCGGGAGTGTTTCTCGTTACATATGTTGCCAAAATAGATCTCCTTTGTATGTTAAATATTGATTTACACACACGTACAGTTTATGATGGCTTCGCTGGCAATGATGTTTAGTGGTGATAAATCATTTGTCATATATAAACAAAATTATAATTGTTCACATCTCTTTCTTTCGCAATGTCATGGATATGCAAAATCATGTACCACTTTCATTTTTTAAATGGAGCATGTGAAGTTCATAAAATCACATTACTTAATTGCATTGGCGTAAGCTTCAATCGCAGTTTGTTAGTTGTTTGTCATACTATGTCAGTACCACTTATGCTTCTTGTCATACAAAGTAGACTTTGTTCAGACACTGAAATACATGTATAACAATTCTCATATAATCTATTAAATATTACAAAGGAGCCTCAGATAATTCTTTACAGATCTAGACATGCTCTTCAAGAGACTTTGTAAGTCAAAATGTTATTAACTACAGTCTGGGTGAAAGACTTAGTCACACTAAAACATGTTTTTCTTCATAAAGTCCACTTTGTGTTGTTCCCAATTCCAAACTTGGCGAGTGTTATTCTTGTCACATGGCCGGAGTTGCACCTCATTTTCATCGATCATCCACTCAACACACTTCTGGTAGGCGGGTACAAAGATGCTTCCATCCTGGGACAAATACAAACATTCTGTAATCTGTTATTTTAAAATCCTAATAAAAGAAATATAAACTGTTACACCTCTTTGAATTTGAATATCATATAAAGTGACGTGTTCAGAGGAATTTGCTTTGATGTGTTGTCACACTCCATTAGTTTGGTGTTTTGTGCTAAAATAGCAGACCTGTAACTTTAATGGTAAATGAGTTATAGCCAGTTCTTCATGTATGGGATCAAATGTGCTTTTTCCGATCATGCAATAATTGAAGTGAAAATTGTAAAACTTAACAAAACTGACTTTTTTCTTTGTTAATGAATGCACATTCACAAAAAAGGCAATAAGTCATGTTTTTGCAAAAATTTATTCGTTATTTTGTCCGAAATCGACGGAATATTGAGATTTATTATTTTTCTATTCTAAACACAACCATAAGATTCTAAGAAAACGTTTTTGTTAAAATTGTGCTTCGACTGTTTTATACCTCGTTTACACTAGACCACAATTAGGGCACGATGGCCACGATTCAATATCTTTTTTTAAATCGCAACTCAACTTATGAAGCGTAGGGTAGCGCAGATAGAAATCGTGGTGATCGCAACGGATCTCAATTATCGTGAGGCATCTCTATAATCGTGTCAAAATATTAAACATGTTTAATATATATGTTTATCATCGGGACAGAGTGCATTAGAGCGTATTAGAGCGCACAAAAGCGCAATGGAGCGTATCGAGATGATCGTAACACATCGTGTAAGATGTTACTTCAAATGTCCCCACGATTCTAACAACATGTATTGCGCTCTATTTCGATTGTTTTACGATCTCCTGCGTTGCGTTACGTTGTCTACATTATAGGCCTGTTTGCGGACGTTTTAGCAAGCTGTACTACGAATACCGTTCACGCTCTACCACGCTGTACCTCGCTCTGTTACGCTCTGTCACGATCTATAACGCTCTCAGGTTTTGCACTACGTTCTGTTGCGTTGGGATTTTCCCTATAAATTGTCTCACGCTGCCAAGCGACAACCATTGTGATCTAACTGTCAGTAGCATAACAAGTATCGTCATTCAAGACACATCATGGCACCCACAAAAGCAAAGGGCAAGGGAAAGGGCTCCGAAATTGCCATCGCTTCCCGAATGCATGAGAACGATGCATCTTCTAACCCAGACACCATAGAGGGGAGAGTTACCAATTCAGACAATTCTCCATGTTGAACTCGCTGAATGAAGTGACATAATATATACATAACCATCCTCGAGAATTCAGCGCTTTAGTTCCGATAAATCTACACTACAAGCCCTGGAAAACTTTACGGGGGTTTATCTCAAACCCAATTACCTTCCTTTACGAACATGTTATCCAATCCGAAACGAAACGCAGACACCAAATGCGTAAACAACTCAAACGTTCGCGACATCAAGTGAGTGAGTGAGTTGGGGTTTAACATGTTGTCAGCAATTTTTCAGCTATTTAACACGTGGATGGTGCCATCCAAAATAGAGTAGACAGATCAGGGAGAAACGGAACGAATATGATGAGGGAAGCGACGGAAAGAAAGGTATAGTTAGAGGTAGAAAACTGCTTTTAGAAGTGATCCAATTGTTTGTTAAAAAACAAGCGTTTAGCTGAGTCATTGCAAAGGGAGGTAATTGGGTTTGAGGTAAAATCCCGTTAAGTTTTCCAGGGCTTGTAGTGTGGATTTATCTGAACGAAAGCGCTGGGTTATCGAGGATGATACATAACATGTACTTCTTATACCAATAGAAATAATCGTGTTATTCGTGCTCGTAATTGTCACATAAAAGGCAACAAAAGGCAACAGATCGTTGTGAACGTATCAAAGCGCGAGAAATCGCAACAGATCGTATAATGAAATCGTAATGATCGCAAACGGTCGCTTTAGATCGTCAAGCATTCGTAACACATCTTCTCTGAAGCGCAACACGTCGGATATTAACTCGTACTAATGCGTACTAGGTCGTATTGCAACGTATCAAAACGTAACAGAACGTTCAAAAACGAAAAAAATTAATAAAAAGTGGCACGATCATAAAGATCTACTGCGATAATTGGTTCGTATCAGATCGGTATAATCGTGGCCTAATCGTGGTCTAGTGTAAACGAGGCATAGGAAGCTATGGCTACGGACCAGATTTGTTTCTAAATCTTTCTAAATATTGAAATTCTTTTACATTTTGGATTTCATCAGAAGGATCATGTCACCAAAACATAGCCATATAATTTTTACCACGCATAAAAAACAATTGAAATCAGTTAATAACGGGTACAAAAGGCCCCTGTATTCATTATTTCACACCATTATTCGATTACAATGTCGAGATTAACAAGTGACGAACGAGGAAGAGCGATTGGAATGCTGCAGACTGGGTCCACTGATGGAGAAGTCGCTGCCGCATTCGGATTTCATCGTCTCACCATTCTTAGGCTGTGTGGACGTCTACAACAGACTTGATCGCCTCGAGACCGAACTAGAAGCTAGAAGCGGTAGGCCGCCAGTGACATCCCCAAAGGAAGACAGGTACCTTTTTCAACTGCATCTCAGGAACCGCTTTCAAGCCGCCACAACGACAGCTTCCGTCAACGTCGACACCAACCACACACACGTCAATAACTTATTGCTGCATTGATGGCCGAATGGAGGCACAAACCACCTGCTTTCATCAGACGACTGAGACGAAGAGTTCAGGCATGTTTGAATGCCAACGGCGATCATTCATGATTGTGATTAAATACAATTTGTCAACTAATGATTATTCTTGGATTTTGTTGTTTTCGTGCATGATCGGAAATAGGACAATTGACCCCACCCATGAATAACTGGAGATAACTCATTTACCATTAAAAATACAGGTCTGCTATTTTAGCACAAAACACTAAACTGATGGAGTGTAAAAACACAACAAAGCAAAATCCTCTGAACACGTTACTTTTTACTATATTCAAATTTAAAGAGGTGTAACATTTCTTTTGGCGTTCAGTTTAGAAAGAACTAATGGGTGGAAATGACGGATCATCCACTGATTGCGAGGAGGGATCGACACTCAAGGTACCCTCTGAGTTTGAATCTCTTCTAGAGTACCTAGAAAAGTAAAAGATGTTGTGGCATGGCATATGGTTTGCTCCCTAAAATCACAATACTTAACGATGACGAATATTGTGCTAAAACCTGGCGTGAAGTATGTTATGAGACATTTTTAACAACTTTAAGATAAAACAGTTTATTTCCCGTCCATATTAAAAGAAAACCAGAGTTCTCAGATAGATCATCTTTTTTCAAAAGTAAAACGTCAATGATCCGTCTCGCAGCAAAGAAAAACTGGGTATAAAGATGAGTATAATTCTGATGACATAGAAAGTGACAAATGATCTAAATAATACATCAAATCTATAAACAGAAGTCGAATATAGATTTGATCAGTCTACAGGGCAGATGAAATTAGGGGGATTTTATTTTTAAATTGTCACTGATAACAGTATAAAAATATACCTATATCAATCTAATTCGCTTATAGATGTAGGGAATAATGTTTGTACAGAATATACGTTTGACATATACAATACAAGTATATCTCGACTGGCAACACAATGCAGGTCACTCCAAATTATATCAAGAAGACTAAAGAAGACATATATCGGGACTGATACCTTCTCCATCTTGATGTGTTGGTTGCCCCTGCTTCTAGAGCATTCAAACGTGATCACTCTAGGGTGTAGTCCCGCATCTACACACAGTGCTATAGTCCTCAGCTCCTGGAAACTCGTCTCGTAGAAGAGCTGAAATATCAGTTTACAATTCTTGGTCACCTGCGACGTGTTTTGTGACGTGTATAATTCTATCAAATGGAAATAAAACATGTGGTTGGAGTAACGTGCGACACACTTTTTCAATTTTCCAAAATCAAATGTTAATTTTTATACAATCAAGACACTCTGAGTGCTCATGAAAATTAATATTTTGATGCTAATTGGTTGAGAACAATGACAAGATGATAGTTTAAGTCGTGAAACATCTAAAACTGGACACTGTGCCGCGAATGGAGTTCGTAAAATAGTCAGAACATGTTTTTTAAACTGCCATGTTGAACGGTAGATTTTAGTAAAGACGTGAATGACAATGTACTTCAAGTTTAAATTCAAAGATTGAGACGATTTTAAGTGCCATACATTCCATAGTTGTAGACCTTAAACTTGGTTGGAAACATTTTGGAAGATATCAATGCGAGAGTTTTTTATTTAACAAAACATTGTAACGTAAGTGGCATCAAATCAAATTGTATTCTTTGTGAGCTTGAAATGGTAAAGAGAAACCTCAGTAGTAAAATTTCATCATTGCATGTATGTGACGTTCTTGCACAATTGTGTAGGAAGGATAGCTTTGGAATCCTAAAACGTTTTTTTATCGCTGAAATCGTTGGACTAACATTTAGTTCGGGACTCAGATATGAATGTTTATTGAAGGTAGTTGTGACATGTGACAACGAGAAAGGTTTCAAGAATTTATGCAAACATAAAGGACATAGCACCTTCTTAGTGTAGCATTTTAGAAGTTGAAAGTCAATTAATATTGATTGATGACAAGGTCTTTATTCGTAGAGTGCGACGTTTTTATACTTGTATCGTTGACTTTAACATGTTTGAAGACAATACAAGAATCTATATCGAAGCGTCGTATAAATTATTATTATAACTATGAGCTTATTTGACATAACACCTGCTGTATGTGAGCTGTCTTGTTGCAGGGTCCAGTTATGAGGTTAGAGTGAGTGTCCGGTCCGGTCTGCAGACATCTGGACAGGTCAGCTGCACTGTGAAGCTAGTGGACAATGCAGATAGGAGTGACACAAGAGAAATTTAGCAATGAACAACATTATGACATTTGAATATGAAACATATATTAACTATAGATATGTTTTACGTATTTGCTTAACTGAGTAGTTATTGATCGATTTAGATGTGAGTCTCATTACAGAAGAAGCTCGTTATTGATGGCAAGAAGCGTCAGCTTTAGTAGCTTAAATGCATTCGAAAATGATACAGATTCATGAGTTACACATTCATTCGGACGAACTGATACACAAATTGTTTTCTTCAAAAAGATGATATATATTAATTCATGTAGCAGGTCATTTAAATGAAATAAAGAAAGAGTATAGTACTTGTACTTGTATCCATTAAAAGTTAATAATTACCAATCCTGACATAACAGCCATGTGAGGTCTAAATAAACTGGTGTACACGTTGTTCAGGTACCATTCAAAATCCTTGCATTCGAGTTTCTGACGGAGTTCAAGCCGAGACGAAATGTCGCCGTAGTCTTTCTGTAAATTAACACAATTGCATCATGTAGACAAATGTATATAAACATTCATATAGCGCCAATATCCAGCCCGACTTAGTCACTTGTTCTATGACAGCAGGAGGTAATTCTTTAAGACACAATCTCGTTACAATCTCAACCCCAGAGGACCATACAACTCATGCTGCCAAAAGGTACAACAAGAAAGTTGCGTTTGTCAATAAGTGTTACTCATTTTTATCAAAGGCTGTAATATCGTTTTTGATTAATTTTCTGAAGTTCAGAGATCTGAATTTCTTTTAGTTATTATCTTATGTCGTGACATATAAACCAAGTCAATGATGTACATGTAAAACAATCAAATGACCTTTTTTCAGAAATAGCAAGTACTTTTCATTCAACAAATGGTTTTCATACGTAAATCTAAAGGCGAAAAATTTAACTTACCGGTTGAACATCAGCTACATTGAAGTAAAGATATTTATAATCGTCCAACCACACCATGGCAGTACGTAGCGTGTTTCTCCTGGTGTCGGCGATGTTGTTGGTGTTGGAGTTGACGTTTCTGTTCCTGTAGATGTGTCCAACAACAGAACAAGGGAGGATCTCTACAGTACCCCCACACATCCATATCTGGTGGAAATAACTTCTTATCAATAGTATTAAAGTCAGTTTATCATTTTGCTGAACCCCGTGTATCTTTCGTACATTATATATCTCACAATCAATATCGTCGGTTGAAGGAATATATATAATCAAAGGTGAGTGTGACAGCCTGATCAATCGGGGCTCACATGCATGCATGTATGTTTCTATAATTTGCGTGACGTTGTGTTAAAAATATGGACTTTATCCTCGTGAGATCGTAATACCATTTTGATTTTGTATGAGATTGATTGTTCTATTTTGCAAAGTCATTGAAAGCTAAAGTTTTGGATAAAAGATATAATCTCCAATTGTTGATGATTTAATCACAGAACCTATTGAAGTCATTTCTCCCAAACAACCTCTGTAAAATAATCATCAACATAATTCACTAAAATAGAGTGTCTCATTTTCTCTTTTACTTACAAGTAGCCATTTTCGGGCTAGAAATAATGATAATGATAACCAAATAATGATTGGTTAAGATAAAATATACATTAACAATATGTCAAGCCAAGCATTTTAATCCTGTTGCGACATCACGTCAGTTATATCTGTAAACCGAAAATGTTTTTAACCATACCAATCCAAAAGAATTATGATCTTATATTAATGAGATTGTAATAAGTCTGCAAAGTAAGTTTGACTATTTCATGATGTCTAATGTTCGAGAAATACAAACAACGTATGTATGTTACTTACAAAGATATGATTTTAGTTGCAGGGACAGAAGGATAACATGAATGTATGTGACTTCATATGTGCACTTTATGATTATTATGGTATCTCAGTGTGTATTTGCTCTCTCTGAGTATGAATTCAGACAACTATATTTTTTATCTCTATCTAACACTACAAGGCTGTTCGTACTACTTATGAAATTAACATATACATTAAAACTAATCGATAATGACGATTTGTTACACACAACGTTTTTTACATTAAACACCTCTTTACTCTAATCATAACGGCTAAAGTTCATATTTTGAATAATAACTATGCTCCATTAGCATGTAATGACAAGAAGATATCATTTATTGTACAGAAAGTTATGAATCAAAACTGACCCTGAATGATATCTCCAGATTTTCCGCCCCCATAAAAGTCATCTGATCATCAAAAGAACCTAATTGGTAGAAATAGTCCTTGTCGATAGAAAATACCCCTCCATGCATGGCAGGACTTCTGCAAGGAAATTGCATTATAATCAGATAAGCAGGTATTTGTTTATCTATAACTTCCTGTTTAACTGCACGGTCGCTGGTAGCATATTACACAGTCATATTTTCACAGCATTAACACCTGAAGACACGAGATCTTTAATCTAACTTCTAAGGCAACTTTGAACAAATGAGTTCTCAAGTTTATACTTATATGAAATGTTTACTGTTTATTGTATCTATTTGCTGATCTTTAATGAAGGTAGTGACTGATTTGAAGTATCTTCAAAATGGTTTATTCGAAAAAAACGTTGATTGAAACGCAACATCGTACTAACACAGTGATTTTCGTGATCTGATTGAAGTTAGCAAAGGATGTTTGTTGTTTGTGAATAGTTGCAAACAAGATTGTATATCAGTGAACATTGCTTTCCACGTTGTTAGAAAAGAACAGGGATTATGATTTAAATATTCTGCGATATTTGGCCAACAAGAAATATCACAATTACAAACAAAGTCCCCATTCTTCATAAACTACGCTGGTGCCATGTTTGTTATACCTTCGTGTCTTTGCTTCATGTTTTAAGAATAATCTCAATGAACTTAGATGTCACACCTTCTTAAAGGCACATTACCTCACAGGATGAATAGCTGATTTTCGATCTTTAAGAAGTGGATACTCCCAGGAGTTTTGCATGGCCCATGTGAAGCCCCCAACAGCTGTGACGTCATTGTGCACATTGAACTTGAAGGAGTAATTGTTTATATCTGGCATTGACGGCAATACTACGTGACTCCTGTTTTCCTTTATCCTTGCAAGTAAAGGTTCAAGCCATCCTGGTAGAAGAAACACCTATATATCACGGTCTATGTCACATGAACTCATACACATGTTAGGAGTTAGAACGCAATACGGAAAGGTAAGTTTTTCTCCGTGATTTGAATACAGGTTCATTTGAAAAACTGTATTTCTACGCAATAAAGAGGTCTTACTACGCTCGAGGTATTGATTTGAACTGTGCCATATTTTAGTGCGATATACCTTAGAAGGTCGCTTAAACTTCTTCCACCTGTACAATACAGTACCTCTTGCCCGAGGATTGTTTTCATACACATCTGGGAATTCGATTTTGATCTGTATTAAAAGAGTAACTATTTTCCGAGTTAAAAGATTAATTTACAAATTTCATTTACACGAAGGCAAGGGTGTGTAGTTTTGTGAATTCAACAGGTAGTCTAATGGAACACAGATATGTTGGGCACGTGTTTAATGCCAGCTACCCATGCTGTACACGTGCTGTATCTGAGCTATTCCTCTGACCCTGTATGTTGATGGAGACCCTACCTGTAGCACACTCTATGTGGGAATCAAGGAACGTCAGGACCTTTCCTGTTGCTATGGCAGCGCCAGTCAGTCGAGATCTTATCAATCCTTCCCTTCTCTTGTTCCTGATGATCTTTACCTTTGGAAACATCTCAAAGTGTTTATCGAGAGGCTTTTTCAAAACATCTGGAACATGATTCAAGACAGTGGATACGTGAGTGAGTTCACTTTATATATTTCTTGATGTTTGAGAAAACCTTTTTCAATTTAATAATTCTAATTCTATGCTTAAATTTGTTTATGCAAAAAAAAACCCACATAATTATATATGTTTCGTTATGCAAGTATACAACCGAAAAAATAATGATCAGCTGTGCTGATCAAAAGTTTTTAATCAATCACCTTTTTGGATATACCAATATCGATGTCAAATAATATGTTCAATCTTAATCTATTTGTTGATGGAGCTATGTAATTATTTACAAGTTTATGCCTAACATGTCACCTTGAAAAGAATTGGCAGACGAATTACAGTTCCGAACATTCAATTTCACTTAAAAATCTAAACTGAAACGTTATGACCTACAAAGACCTTAGTTCATATGACGAAATCCTACCATAATCTGAACAGTCATCGACAAGAATTATCTCCCTTAGTAGCGAAGATGGCGTTTGGTTGATGACAGAGTGCACAGATCTCACGAGAACTGAGAAAGCCTCGTTCAGAAACGTGATTATGACACTTGTGTCCGACAGGTCGAGAGGATAGATTTGCGTAAGACATCTGGAATATGTAAAATATGAAAACATCCATTTGCACAAACTAGAAAAAGATAACTTTTATATAAAGCGACGTTAATTTTGTATAGCCTCGACTTTTGAGTTCATCGAAATGCATACCAGTCACATGGTTTTGTAAAAGGGACTGTCCTATCGGGGTATTTTTGTGGAAACAAAATTCAAGAGTACTTTCCAGTTTGATAAATGATTAATACATGATTATTTCACATTTTTTTTCATATATGTTAGTGTTGATAACATTTTATTGTTTCAAATGTTACAATTTGAGGAAAAATAGAATGCATTACTGTATTCTCTTGAATTTTGTTTCTCGATAGGACTGTACCTTTAATCACACAACAAATAAATTCTGAAGGCCTAAACGACCAAAACAGTTTTCTTTTTGAAAATTCAAATTTCAATGATTTTCTATGCCACGGTTTTTTACAACAAGGGTTGATGTTTTCGGTATGCGTGGCACCCAGAAAATTAACTATATTTTCTAGGCATTTGCGTTATGAGAGATTATTTATTATATATTTGAACTGCTTTCTTAAAACTAGTCATATATTCTGAACAAAATGATTTTTCATTCTTTATCATCAATACCATCTGAAAAATATCATTATTAACAATTAAAATAATCCCAAATGACCGATATTTTTTTATTATGATACAGAATATGTATGTAATACGTTTTGACAGAAGACACAAACATAAGTATATACAAACTCTGGACTCTGTATATCAGGTGGAGATCTGTCAACAGAGATGAGGTCACTGAGGTACTCATTGAAGTCATTCCTCTCAAAGCCTCTCTCGTATAACGTCCTGTTTTCAATTGTCAACTTGTTTTTATCCATCTCAACACCTTCTCCTTTTTGACCTTTAGATAAAAGATAAAGATATAATGAATGACAATAACTTAAATATATATATAATGTATATAAGAACACGGTAATACGACTTTTAAATGACTTTTGGATATCAGACAACTTCTACACTGAGCAGAATCATAGTGAAATCCAGTTCTTTATTACCCATATGGTTGGAAATAAGTGTCATATTTATCATTTGAGCACTAGTGCACATAACACTTTTGCCTAGCAACAATTGTTGTAGCATGAGTTCTCGTATTTTTGCCCCTGTAACATCATTGTTCGTGACGTCACTGTCGAAGCAGCCCTATTCTTGGATATTTCTGATATGGAAAACTGGAATAAAATCGGTAATAGAGAAATTATTACCCTCGGAAGTGTACCATATGACTTTTACGAAGCTCGTATATATAAACTGACTGCCAAAAGAAACTTTGCACCATTTTGTAATATTTCTGATTGAAGAATGAAAAACGATAGAAATTTAAAACAAAGTACCTCTTATTAATCAATCATTTGTTTAAACAACCAGCGAATCCAAATTAATGGTGGGAAACCCAGTTTTGCACTTATTTGATCTGAAGTGGGCAGGGGTCACAATTTTGGTTGTTCAGACGTTCGTTGAAATGATGTTTTCGCAATAATTTCGTTAAAGTACAAAAATGTGCTACTTTAGTATCAGGTTTGAGCAGCCAGAGTGTTATAACTTCCAAATTTGCCATGAGTAACCAAAAAGGTCAAACGTTAAATTACGTCTGCTGTCAGCAGGTTTAACTTTACATTTTGTCTGCATCGAAGCTTCTCGATAAATGGGAATGTGTGGACACACGTCTTACTTGTCATATTGACACATCTTTGAGCCGTACAAATGGTAACTAGCCTTAAGAGCTTAAAAAATCGCAATTAAATATTGTTATTGCATGCCAATTCTGACGTTATTACTTCGAATAAAATTGCCATGTTTCGATGTTAAGTGACCAACAGCTATCAACTTAGCAGTCGATGAGCTCTGATTAGATCTGTCCAAGTCCATAAAGTGCACGAGAACATAACAACATGCCGACCTTTTATGTTTGCTACCTCTGACGTCACTAAGAGACAACGTTGGCGGTGGTCTAACGTCACAGATATCGGCTCTCATGCAGTTAAAAAACAACTGTTTTTTGTGACTCAGGGTTGTAGGCAATCCTCACAACCTTTCTGTATAGCCGGATCAAGTCACCATTAGAAATGAAGGAAAACTACCGATTCTTTTAAAAAGGGCTGTTTTTGATAAATTTTGTCAATTTTCAGAGGGGATTTGCGATATTTTTGCTATACCGTTTACTGCTTTTAAGGTGTTTTTCTCACTATTGGAGTGACAAACATTCATTATGGACAGTTATCAAATGTTTTCGTCACGTGACTAAGTTCCAGCCGAAACGTCACGTGATTATGACATTTTTGCCATTTCTGCAAAAATGTATGAATATTGCTCAATTACAAGTTTTAAACTTGAAAGTGTGGGTTTCAATTATGTCATTGCCAACTTAAATGAAAAAGTAAATATGAGATCGTTTTCGAAATTTTAGTTTTAAAATTGCAAAGTTTCTTTTGGAATTCAGTTTAATAACTCGTGTGTATAATCCTCGCTGTCGCTCGGGTAACTCGTTTCGTAAAATTGATATGACACACTTCCTCCACATATATCATCTCGAAAATTCTTACCACAATTAAGGTCAGTATGAGTTAGATTTGTGTAAAATAAAACCTCTTTCAATTATCGGGGATATTTCGGAAGATGTGTCTCCCTTAGAGTTTACAGCGTAATTGGAAAAGTGAAAACACGTCCATCGGGTGAATCAGAATGTTTCGGAACGGGACCGTTCTCGAGGAATCAAAATTTAATGAATCAACCTTCTGCATTACGTGAAAGGTAACAATCGTGTATATGTGTGATAAACTACCAACAAATATTTAATCATTTGCCCGATTCCCTGTTATACCAGAAGCAAAATAAGTGTTTCGCTAAGAAAATAGCGCATTATTATAGACCTTCCCGTACCATTGTTGACAACAGAACCATTGTGAAGCAGGTCCTGTTAGCCATCTAAGTCTCTCCGGCGTTAGAAACCTATCGGGGATTTCGTCTATTGTTTTGGAGGTCTCTTGTATTCCCGTAATAACCTCTAAGGAGGGTTTACATTGGGAAGTCAGGGCATTATATTCACATGTAACACCTACTCGGGGGTTTGGAAGGTTTTTATATTCATATGTAACACCTACTCGGGGGTTGGAAGGTTTTTATATTTCAAAGTCAAATGGTTTTATATTCCTATGTGTAACCAAACCCCTAAGTCCACATTATCTTGAAAAAACTTACAATGCTTCCGATGTGCGGGATTCGAACCCTCAACCCTCTGAACCGTAAGCTAGCACTATAACCACTACTCTAACGGGCCAGTGGGAAGTGAGGGTTATGTTAAACAATCTATTGATTGAAGATCAGATTTCGGTACAAAAAATCGGCCCTAAAGCATTAGGAAATCGAAGTGCACTTTAATTCCAATTTTAAATGCATACAAACATTCAAAATGGATATTAACAGTGTAACACCTTTTCATTTGTGATAAATTTAAAGGATCCAAATACGGTGTCAACCACGTGACTTGTCGATTGTCATTTGTAAAACCTTACACCTCGAAGAATGCTTTGCACGTGCATTATGTGCTATGTCAATATCAAAAAGTCGTCTGAACACAAAGCTTTTTTTGAAGGAAATTCATTTTAATCTTTTATATTCAGAATTGAAGCGACAGTATAAGTAATGTAATCCAATAATAAATGTTAAAATTAACCGACGAACATGAATCCTTGATATTTGTTGTTTTTTTTCTCAATTTTTATGATCAGTCTGAAAATATGATTACAAATACTACAATATGGACAAATGATTACGGGTTGTTAATAACGGCATCTAAGTTAGTTAAAACACTCGAACTCGGTTATGCTTGGGTTTTCAAAACCTTCGGAAAGAAAGCCTCGCGGGAAGTAAGACCTCAAGCTTCGCTTTCGGTCTTACTTTCCGCTCAGCTTTCTTTCCTCAGGTTTTGAAATCCTAAGCATAACCTCGTTCTCGTGTTTTAACCCTAACATAGTGCTAAGCGATACACGTCCCTGTGACTATAACAGTACTTTCCACATCCTGCCATAATTTTCTTGAGAAGGAATGTTTATATAAACATATATAAATGCAATAATTGCGTTATTCACTAAACGACAATTCACCTGCTGTAACGTGTTTTCAAAAATCTTGTTAAAATTATGTTTTATATACCACATGTGTAGAAAAATATGTAAAACTTTCAGTTAGAGTTGTCGTTTTAGAGAATGCTATCATTTAAAATCAAATGTATTTATATCATGTAAGTACATCCTTCAACGATTTGTTTCTAACCAAATGTAAATTTCCTCTCACTTACCTGGCCCATCGTTCCCAAACACCAAATGTGGAACGTCCAGATGTTCTTGTTTGTCTGGTTCTTCTTTCTCTGAATTTCTGATATTGTTCTCTTCTACTTGATCTTCAACTTCATTATTCTGATTTATTGTGTCATCTACGATTTCATTTGCCTTTTGAACATTTCCGTCTTTGGACTCTAGTTTCGGAAGATCTAGTTTGTCGTTATCGCTATCCCCATGTTCAACAAGTACTTTGTCCCTTTCATCCACTTTATGGTCAGGTCTGTTTTGTTCTTGGATTTCTTGCTGATCCTTGTTCTCGTCATACAAAACGTCATCATCTCCTCCATTATAATCAGCATCATTGTTTATATCATCTTCAGCTTCATGACTGTCGTCTTTACCAAGATTATGAATCTGTCCAAAATTTCTGTTTGCATCATCCTTTTCAATCTTATCAAGATGTTCATTTACATCGGAAAGTTCAAACTTGTGTTCAGAAATGTTTCCTTTCTGATCCCCAAATCTATGAATGTCGAAGTTGTCCTTGGGTGAAGTGTCTAATGTAGAGGTTTTGATCAGTCTGGTGTAGAGTATCACATACATGATAACAATGCCAGCAGCACACAACCACCCTCGTCTCAGGATCAACTTGACAAGATGGTCACACATCCCGCTGGATCTCCTTGGGAGGGACTGTCGGGGCATCTGGCAATGGTCAGAAAAATATAAGAAACTTAAAGTCGATGCTATGTTCATTCAAACTTTATCACAGTGAGTTCTGTCCCATTATCACCAAAGGGGAGGGCAACTGTACAGCTGCGTACGTAAAGTTTGTTCACTTGTTAGTGTATCTTATGCAAATATCATGTAATATGGGTTTCGTTTGAACGTCAATCAAATAACCAAAGCAGTACTGACAAAAGACCATCAAAGGTCCATGTAGAATATAACCTCCCTTAAACCACATTTTGGTATCGTTTTTCTCAATGGTGCATAATTTCGAAAATTTGCATGGTTAAATATACAAATGGGGTCATATTTGTAAAAATTCAGATTTTCTTAAATTTGGGTTTAAATACTCCATATTAACTCTGTGAGAGAATTATCAGCATGAGTACAATGTTCAGTGAAGACTATGACTCCGGTCTAAGGCTGTCGATCAAGTATTCAGGATTTTATTGAAAAAAAGAAAATATGATGTTTTCGAAATTTGTACACCAGGGCCTAGATTTTCGAAGGTCTCTTAGCGCTAAGATAGTCGTAGGCCAATGGTAATGTATGGTACTTACGACTATCTAAGCACTAAGAGAGCTTCGAAAATCTAGGTCCTGGTGACTTCAATGGTCTGCCAAAATTGTCACGCTTAGTTGTTAGGTATCGCATAAATGTAATATAAACGATAAAAGAATGGTTACTTATGCTGTGAAATTTGATCATTATCCGTTTCGTTTTCGCAATGCTAGGATGCCTCAAAGACATTCCAAATTACATAATATTTGCACTAGAATACAGAGGTAGGTGAACAAACTTGATGTACGCAGTTGTACTACTAATGTCGGAAACAATGAAATCATCACTCAGAAGTTTACACACAGTGAGAGCATCTCGATACCCCTCAAGCCAGAGGACGTCGTTTAATTAAACATCAAATATCTCAATTATTTTATTAAACTGATTATTAGCATAGGTATACGGCATATTGTTTCAGAGAATTTCAAAAAGATCCGTCACATGTCAAACCAATTACAATTTGCAAGTTTAACGAGTCCAATTCTTGCTCATCGTGAATCTACAGAGTTAAAAAGTCATGACATGAAAACCACCCAGACTAATGCCCTCTGATGTCAAATGGTACGGCTCATAGGAGTACATCTTTCGTCACACTAAGGGCACATGTTTGGTTCGTATATGGGATTTCTATAACTTTAAACTCTGATCAGATGTCACTGTCATTACTTTAAATACAGAGCAACCATCCTCTTAAACATACTCTTGCCAGAGCATATTAACAGGGATAGTCAAGGGTTTGGTGCTCAGAATGGGATTGGGATCATACTTGTATAGTGATACTAACTTCGGGAGGACAACATGAATGGTTTATTTACAGTAGAGAAATGGTTTTGGTTATGTAGATTGTTATCATCGACTGGCTTTTGCTATCATGGTGTCGGCCCTGCAGTGCGAACAAATCAAGGATAATTGCTAAATCCATATTTCATTTGACACATTAAAATCCTGTAAACGGTAAAATGTCCCATTATCAACATTTCTTTTGAATAAATGCGACATAAATTTTTCAACCCTTTATGTGACAAGAACATTTAGAAATCCTAAAGTGCCTCCTAACAAAAGCCCCTGAAGTCATTTCTTCGCTCTTATCTCTGTTACCGATGTGTCATAAATATGCAATGTTTTCATGATATACAATGGGCCCTTTCTTTAAACATTCAAAACTTGTGTTACATCTCTTACAGAAATATGTGCACATCCTACGGGATTGCTTCAAGATCAATTGGGGCCCTTCGAGAATTTCTTTCAATATACAGTCAAGCTGAAATCCTATGGCATATGTGTGCACATCTTAAAGATGCTGTTTCATACTTGCATGCGGTTCAGGCTGAAATTTAGCTATTGAGAAAAGAAATACATCACTTTGTAGAAAAATCTTTCGTCGAAAGTTTGATATCTTATTTGGATTGGTTAATCAACAATAACATACTTATTTCGACGCCCAAAGCACAGTACCCCTTGTAGAAAGGGCATAGCATTTAACGAACCCGCTTTCGGTGACGTAATCATTACGCGTGTAGGATTTACACATTGTCACAACTAGCGTATTTGCGTTCGATGGGATCAACTTTGGCAGCAACGAATACCTTATTCGGAGAAAAAGAAAAGAAAATCTTGTCGTGCGCGAAAAAAGACGGTTGTCAAGCGTATATTTAGAGACCGGAAGTTGTGAGATGGCCACACTTGATTCGCCCTTATCTTGGCTGCCGTTTCCGTAATTTTGTAAATTATCTCATATTTAATGAATTATGGTCCGATTTTCCCTAGGTTGGTCGCTAAATTTTTCTAAAAAAGCAACGAATACATTAAAAATACTTTTTAAAATGTTGCAAGTATGATACAGCATCTTTAATATCACGTATCTTACATATTTAATTATTACAGTCAACATCTAATCATAAAATTGACCCTTCTTAATCGATAAGGCGAATGCGTCAGCTGCAAAGAATGACTTCACAGTGATGTACATGTATGCCTTGAATATGTTTACAGTATGTACATATGTAGGTTATACAGTCTGTCTGAAATAAGGCTACATATATATCCTTACCTCTAAGTCGTCCAATGGTGGTTATTTTGACAAACAGTATAATTTGCCTCTCTGCTCCGAATCAATTGGAGAACATATTACTACACCGTTATGATGTTGGGTATCAGAATGGTTATAGAGATATTCTTATCCTCACAGATTGGATGGAACACATGTACGCCAAAATTAATACAATGTCTCCGATTTTACTTGCGCCTACTTTAACTAGTTTCTAAAATTTTCTTTCTCATTTTATCCCTTCTTGAAAAGAGGTATGCACACAAACAGAACGGGGATTTCGGATTTCTGTAATTTTATACTGCCTGTTACCCAGTTGAAAGTAATTGCCATGTGTCGTAGAAGCTGTCACGACAGTTAGACGGTTTACCTTGAAAGATGATATTGATTATCCGGGGAATGCAGCCTTGTAACATGTGTGCTTTTTGATAAATAAAAGGCCTATGCATAATTGTGGGTTATTGAATATAATTTCGTGTACGTTTATTTGAGCTGTTAGAGGCCAACGTGGGATCTTTCATAGGTATTTTTCCTGTGGAAAGCGATACAAAGGCAGATGTTGAATTGCTTTGATTTGACTCTCATAATTTTTCATATTAGGCATCCACATTTTATATGATCTCTTTAGTCAGTATTATCAAACAACGTCGAAATCGTCAAAAATCTAAAAGTTAAAATATAAAATTAAATACATCCCATTCTTGTATACGAGATTGCATTTCGTATCAATTTCGCTATCGAAAGAATGTCAATTTGATCATGTAGAGGATGAATTTCTTCTTTAATGTCCAGTGTAAAATGTTTTACAAATAAAATATTTTGAAAAACCTTCTTCTGTACGTTAATGAAAATGTTCTGATCCATGGTCAAGATGGTAATGTTACGTTCATATAAGCCGTCTGAAAACAAGTTGCAGATTGTTGATTTACGAACTACCTTTAATTGACAGCATGCAACTCTGTAATGTATTTTTGTTAATTGGTCAAAGTCTTCTCTTCTGAGATAAAAGATTGAAATTGAGCAATAAACATATAATAAGTTTTGAATGAAAATAGAGGTAAGTATTACCTATAGTGTATTAGAAAAACAGGTTTAATGTATTCAGGACGTTGATGAACACACACGCGAATATAAGATTCTGATTTATTGTTACTTTTTCGGTTTTAAATTATGTTATTGGGGAAAAATGAAATGATCATATCCCCGTATATCCCCTTGATACGTACACCGTGAGTAAGTGATAACTTGCTAGAGGTTTCAAAATAAACCATGGACGTTTTCAGAAACAGTAATTATCAATTGTTTTGATGTAGATGTATGTTTCATTGATCTTGTGCAAATTTGACAAGATGTGCCTCACCATTTGAATTATTCTAACTTTCTCATGTGCATTGTCAAACAACTGTCGTGACTGATGAACATGAATGAATATAGTGAGTGACGTACAACATGTATGACCAAATATAAAACCTGTTGATCTAAATTTCTTTAGATTGAGTGACGTAGAACTAACAATACAAAACAAAACAGATTACAGGCTAATGAAAGAACATTTTATTTCATATTTTTGTTGTGTCTCGTCATATGAAACAAAGAAGTACTAAGTAAATAAACCAAAACAGAGATGTGATAAAAACGAAATTTATCAAATTTCCCTACATCTTCCCCGGCGAGATGTAAATCGCTAGTTGACATTACTGGCCATATCAACTACTGCGTTATACAGCAGGTGGATTGGATAAAGAACCTTTAATGGCAGCAACGTCCAGTTGATTGATAATCAAGTTCAGGTGCAGTGTGCTAGAGAGTTGTTACAGGAAAATTGATGAAATGTAGCAAGGGTGCTATTATTTAGTGTTAAACCTAACATGAGATATAGTTATTAGGGAAAGTTGTCGTTTCATAACATTGAGTTGCAGATTCTGTCAAACTCACTGAACTCAGTTAACTGAAGACAAGCGAGAGCATATCTATCCGCGCGGATTGAAGTACTTTGGCCAGTATATGATGGTGTTATAGAAGGCGGTTCCCGGACAGGCAGTCGAGCCGACATCCCGGTGACCATACAAAGTGTAGCCCGAGCTGAGGTAACCCTTGGAGATCCCACACTGAATGAGCTTCTTCAGAGCATCCTGCGCGGCCCGGTTTGGAACCCTGCTGGTGAAATCTCCGATAACGCAGAAGCCTGAAATATGTCATGTGAAAGGCACCTTTGTAACATTTTGATTCAGCTCCTTATGTTTCATTTGCTCTAATTCAAAATTAAACGACATTTCTAAATCACACACACAATACTTAGAATACTAGCAAGACCAAACTGACAAACCATTAAAGTCTTTTCTTAGGAATATCTACTCCCGATACATTTCCATACTGCTCAAAACATATCATGTGACAATATATTACAAATATTCAATGCTATTACTATTACAAAAAATTATTAATTTTTTGGGCAATTTCAAAGTACCACGTCATGAGGAATATTCTGAGGCTGTATACCCACCATATCCAACCGAGTTGTACCCCACTGTGTGAGCCCCCACCTTCATCCACCCTCTCCCTTCATACACGTTACCATCCTCGCCGACGATGAAGGAGTAGCCGATATCACTCCAGCCTGGTGGGATAATGTGTATAGTTAGATACAATGTTGAAATAAGTAGGTAATAAGTCATACAACTCACTCTGCTATAAGCATCAAATAAGTCATGCACTAATTCCCTCACTTGGCTTTGATTGCATCCACTCAGACATCGGCTTTTCTTGTCCATTTTCGGCTAATTGAAACAGAGGTCAGATCAGTTGTATAACGTACGCTTATCAGAGCTTTCGACAGGTGTTAACTAACGTTGCTTAGGCAGCTTTCTGTTTCTAGAAGAGGGTTGACATCTCTTTGACAATTGAACGAGCAAAGAATTAAGGGTGCATACTTGGAAAACTACAAATGTGTGTGGCTTAATCATAAGGTTAAACTATCAATACTCATATCATTGTGTTGAAACATGTTATTATTTTCACAAAGTATCTTTCTGGGCAGTACATATTGGAAGTTTGAAAATTTAATGAAATAATCTAACTCTAGAAAGGGATTAGCTTTTTAAAGATTTAAATCACGTTTGATTAATCTAAAACATCTCACGTCTTGAATCCATGTGATAACGTTGATAGCCTCTAACTTTCGCCTTACAGGAACTCATTGTAGTGCAGGATTCTCCGGTGCCATGGTGTATGAATACCTTTTTGGGGACACGTGACATCCTGGAACTACTTCTGGGTGCTCGAGCTCCCCACTCGGATCTGCTGATGATTCTAGGGCAACCGCCAGATGGGGTTGGTGTCGTTCCTCCTGATCAGATATCTCAGGTTAATATTGTGGAAAAATGAACAATGAACATCAAACACTGCTGCTTGCATATTTAGGTGTTAAAAAGGGTGGAAGGTTAGTTGAACATCGTACTCTCAGACAACATGTTACTTACGTTTTAGAACTGTCATTTAAAAAAAAAATGATCATTTTCGAGAGATTCATTTGTTTACCTACATAATGTGCTACTGTTCCTTTAAACCATTAGCATTATCTCTCATTAACGGTTCTCGAGTAATTTTTTCCTACGTTTACGTACCCACTAGATATCTCTCGGTTCAATCAATATCATTCTTTGGTGACATAATTACCAAATCTACATATTTACTTGTAACATAGTGATGAATTTAGTCAAATAATCGCCAAATACCTTCCAAAAACGTCAAACCGTAGTACTTATGTGGTGTTCAAAGTTCTCCATATGTTTCTATTGATAAAACGAGTTTGTTGGCATTTAGAGTTATATTATTTTATTATATAGAATAATTTGGATTTGTCACGCTCTTTAAAGTATCACCACTGCACATCCACGTAGCAAT
Source organism: Steromphala cineraria (assembly GCA_916613615.1). Lineage (NCBI taxonomy): Eukaryota > Metazoa > Mollusca > Gastropoda > Trochida > Trochidae > Steromphala > Steromphala cineraria. Next base: position 16,893,917 of record OU744733.1, read on the forward strand.
CAACCTTCATAGGACAAGAACTATGATATAAGTCAATTATTTTAAGGAGCAGCAATATTATATTTATAACATTATAAGTACTTACTTATAGAAAGATATCGCTTGTAAATCCATGCGTCCTGAAAACAAACCAACTGACTATGAACTTGATTTCTAAAAAGAAGGATTAGCCATAGCAATGTTTGTTCCGTACATCTAATACAAATACTATTACCATATTGCCCACATTACCTGATCCTATCAAAGGATTCCTCGATGGGAAAGTAACCATCTTCAATTATAAAAGATTAAAAAATTAAGGAAAGTCGAACAACACTTCAGGGAACGTAATCTTATAAATACGTAGGATAAAAATGGATAACATAACGAAAAAAATAATAATTAATAAAATTAATAATTAATATTTATATCGCTCCCATATCAATCAAATTATGCCGAGAGCAGTCTAAGTAAACCTAGGCTCAATATACTCGAATCACTCCCGATATTGAGTCTAGCAAGTAGTAGTAGCGGGTCGCGTCAGCCGATCTATCGAATTGACCAATCAGGGATCGTCTTACCAAGGCGCACTTGTATACTTCTATGGTTTGGTCTATTATTGATTATGGCTGTGCAATATGGGGTACTTATACCTTTTCGTCTATTAATGCTGTCCAAAATAGAGCTATGAGATTTTTCTTAGGTTAACGTAAGTTTGCTCCACATAGGGGAGAGCGGGGCAAAGCGCACCCCTTAAGGGTTTTTCGCTATTTCTCCTTTACTGATAATATATAATTCTTCACTTTATATGCATTATTAATGTCTCATATATTCCCTTCAATAAAATCAAAAAATAGTTCGCTCAGATTTAATAACATTTTTCTAATACTCAGAATATGTTTTCATTTTAGTGTCTCACTTTGCCCCGCATCATGGGGCAAAGCGCCCATGGGGGCGCGCTTTGCCCCCATTATTTTATTGAGGCATTGGTACCCTGCCTGCTATGTCCTACATCGAATCCCTAAATAATTAACTAGGAGACAGAAAGGTTAAAGGCAACATTTTAATAACACGAAATACATAAAGTATCAATTATTTCATGATAACAAAACAAAGACAAGATTCTTCAAACATCAATTCTAAAATCAATTCTTCAATCATCTTCAAGATTCAAGTGTACAAGATAATATATCCCACCGGTCCCCCATTAACAAAGTCAAAGGTTACTATATTTACGATAGGATCTTTGATAAACTTTCGTTTCCATTGATAATACAACGCAAGAAGATATTTCCGAAAGATATGATGAATGTTAAATATATGTTGAATTCCTCAGGAAACGAACCTGTCCCTGAACAGAGTCAAATTATCGTTTCCATGGAAATGAAAAACAATAAAATTTTCAGAAATGTGAAACAAAACAGGTGGGATAAAAAAAAAATTGCTGAAGAATGTAACAGGAAACTAATCGTCCGAAGTCTAGCACTTCCTGTGTTTATCAGCAGTAACTATATATATACAGTCTTTGAATAAACACGCAACACAGAACGAATTGGAAATCCAAATATGAAAACAATAATTCTTATACATGGTCACATTTAACCTGTAAGAATTGTATCAAACTTCAACACTAAACAATTCTATGTTATTGCAAGGAAATCCTGCTTGATGTGTACATCTTCTCATTCATTACTGAGTACCTATTTTAGTTAGAACATAAGTCACAAACATCTCTTTCATCCCCACATTCAGCATGGTACCACATACTGCACGTGATGCACTGTAACCAATCCCCTTGGGGTGGATCCAAGATATAACATGATTTAGACACGGAATACAATAGAATAGATGAAAATCTCATTTGTAAACATGCTTCTGTAGCCCACAATGTTTAGATACGGAAAAGCCTATTCACGCCAACATTAAATTTGTTGTTGTCTGTTTAATTTAAAAATTTTAGACAATTAAACAATTATATCTCATAAATTCACTTTCTACAATATATATCATTATTAATTAAACTTTCATAAGATAAACGCTTATTTACAAGTAAATCACTTTTAATATCAGTTTTCATATCTTAACAACAATTTGAAATAAAGGGGGCAAAGCGCGCCTCCCCCGGCGCGCTTTGCCCCATTTGATATTTGTAACAAATTGCAACCACAGCGTAAGAGTGCATTGATGAACGGTATTTCAAAACTGTTTTTGTTATCTTTAGTAGACATGCTAGCAAGCAAAACATGGATAGATTAATTCAACCCTATCTATGTTCTTCAAATTCGCTTTTCATTTCAGATAACTCTTACAGTAAAATAGCAAATTTTCGTTTTTTACTGCTCTTACCTGAAAGCGACGTGAAAATGGCGGCAGCGTTGGCAGGCGTGATATGCAACGCTTTTTTCTATTGGCTGAACAGCGCGTATAGCGTAGCCCAACGGTCTATTTATAGCAAATCGCGATTCTCGCTTTGCCCCGCTCTCCCCTAATGCTATCATCGGTGATATGGGCTGGTCCCCTACAGTCGTTAAAGATGCTAAATCATACTTGCAATATTTTTAAAAGTATTTTTAATGTATACGTTGTATTTTTAGAAAAATTTAGCGACCAACCTTGAGAAAATCGGACAAAAATTCATCAAATACGAGATAATTTACCAAAAAATACCGAATCGGCAGTCGACATAAGGGCGAATCAAGTGTGGCCATTTCACAACTTCCGGTTTCTAAATGTACGCTTGAAAACCGTCTTTGTCGCGCTCAACTAGATTTTATATTCTTTTTCTCCAAATTAGGTATTCGTTGCTGTCAAAGTTGATACCCATGTGTAAATCCTACAAGCATAATGATTACGTCACCGAAAGCGGGTTCGCAAAATGACATGCCCTTTCTAGGAGGGTACTGTGCTTGAAGCTTCGAAATAAGTATGTTATTGTTGATTAAACAATCTAAATATGATATCAAAATTTCGACGAAAGATTTTTCTACAAAGTGATGTATTTCATTTCTCAATAGCTAAGTTTCATCCTGAACCGCTTGCAAGTATGATACAGCATCTTTAATCAATGATGTAGTGTGGTGAGATTCTTTTGACGTCTTAGTCATTTAGATAACAGCAGAGTTACAAGTAAGATTTTTAGATGGAGTCATGTTTAATCTTTGAGGAAAAAGCGGAATTGGAGTTTTAGAGTTGTTAAAAAGTTATCTGTTTTAAATTTTAGTGATATTAAAGCTGTGTATCATATTCCTTACGTGGTCTCGAACGTCAGGGAGTTTATTTTTAGCGAGTTTGTTGAGAAGTGGAAACAGGATCTTTTAAAAGTTGATAGCATAAGTGGCAGGGGAGGAAATAAGTTGCGTACATATAGTACTTTTCAATTAGAATTTGGCTGTGAATTTTATGTCAATTGTGATATGTCTCGTTCCTTTCGAAGGTCGCTAGCTATGTTTAGATGTGGTGTTGCTCCGCTCAGAGTAGAAACTTGCCGTTATGTTCGCTGTCCTTTAAATGAAAGGACGTGTTTTTATTGCAAAGATTTTATCGAAGATGAACAACATGTTTTATTGTATTGCCCTCTGTATGCTGGTGAACGAAGGACACTCTTATCAAAATGTATTGATCATTTTGATGGTTTTATAAATCTTTGTGATGTGGAGAAGGTCAGTGCTATTTTGGCCTCCCCTGAGTTATCGTTTTTATCTGCCAAAACCTGTTTTGATATTCTTAAGAAACGCACTACAAATATGTATATATCTTAATATTATGGTAGATATATAGATAGTATTATATGGGTATTTTCATATCACATTCGGTATCAGCCCGAGACCCCAATATCAGCCCGAGAGCTAATTTAGCTCGAGGGCTGATATTGGTCGAGGGCTGATACCGAATGTGATATGAAAATACACATATCATACTATTTTTATCATAAATACTTACCAAACAAACTGCAAAAATAATTTAAACATTTTGAAACTTTAATTCCTAACATTTACATGTGGCTGATTTTATCCGTTTGGTTAACTAACTCAATACCAATAAACATTCAGCCCCCGAGCCTTCGCCTCTTGCGACTTTTGAGTTCATTTAAACTAGAAAGTATTGTATTAATAATCAAACTGACAAATCCTATCCGCAAGTGACTGCAGCGTTTTTGCGATGTCGGACACGTTTTAACGTCAGCTGTACAAAGGGAGACAACTCTAAATTCCTCCCGACTTTCTATCTTTTTTTTGCGTTCGTTCAAGTCCATTGACGACGGGCTGATACAGGTTTTTGCCCTTGACGACGGGCTGATACAGGTTATCTGCCCTGCGGGCTGATACAGGGTGCTTGACGAAGGGTGTATCGTGCATTCAAAATCTCTGTATTTATAAGCAAGTATATGATAAATTACTATACTGTTTTACTTTTATTTACTTTAAATGGCTATTATACATGAAAAGTGTCTCTCGTAATTCCTTAGGGAATGGCTCATTGACTCTGTATCTTAATGAATGTATGTGTATTGTTGCATTATGTTGAGATGAGACATAAATAAACTATCTGTCTGTCTGTCTGTCTGTCTGTATGCATTTGCACAGATAACGTTGGAGGGTCATAGGTCGGCGAAAGGTAAAAGAAGAGATTTTGTCACCCACTTTAACGATGTAAATGTCATGCAGACCCAAATTGTGGTGTTCAACAATTATATGTGACCGCTTGATTGCAGATCTCAATCTACTTGTTATATGCATTATTTTAGAGGAGCGTGAACTGATTTTTCTAAAAGAACAGGGATCATATAACAGTGACTATTTTGAATGGGAATCTAGAAAAATTATATTATTATATAATTATATATAATACATACATGTATGTTAGTTTATATATCATTATATTATAACTACATCTGTGACGTCACTCATTTGATGATAACATTAACCCTTCCAACCCAACAAGACTGAATTCAGACATGTTCTTAGGGTTAAAGGATTAACATCATATGTCTAAATCTTTCCTTTAGAGGGGCAGTAGCACGTTTTAAGGGGGAATCTAAGGTTATGTCAGGGAAATGATAATAAATGGTTCCTATTGAAAGGCAGTGTATTTGAACTATACGAAGCAGTAATAAATCTAATATATAATGTAAAGTTCAGTCATGCAGTCCTTTTCTTACACAAAATGAATTAAAGGTGTTCACACAAAAATGGCCACCAATGAATCTTTATAATTTGTTCTCTGGCTATGGATGATTGGTTTGTGTAATGAAACTTTTGGCACTATCGAAATTATACATTTGGGATCAACGTACAATAGTCAGTGAAAAATTTGAATATAAAATCTTCAAAAAATGTCCTTCTGTCCCTCTAAATATAGATTTAGAAATACATTCATACTCACTCGTCCCTTGTAAGCAACTAGAGCCCACTTGCGATCACTCGACAAGCCTTTATACGGGAGACAACTCCCTCGTGTCAACAATCCAAGTCGACTATATGACGTGCTTGGGGTGCTCCGGATGTTGACGTTGGTCGTTGCGCATCCATTCAGCGCACATTCCACGACAGCCAAGAAGCCGATACAGAGGAGGGAGATTAATACGTTCTTCATTACCGCTAATTCTGGATAGGAACATTTTGAAAAGAGAGAATTAGTCAAAAGTGAAATTGGACAGTTTTGATAATTTCAAAATAAACCCGTTTAACATATTGGATTTAACTAGGTCATGTGACCATTTTGCATTTCGATGAACTCTTAACTTGAGGCTGTACAAAATAACCGTTTCGATAAGACTAGATATTTATAATTATTAAAAAAACTAAAATTGAAAAACAGTTGTTTTTCTGTTACTTGATGTTGTTTTTAATTTCAATTTTCAGTTTTGTTTTAAAATTTACACTTCCCTTTTAAACAAAGACAGAGTTTATAAAAAGCTTAGGTCATTTTCATAACATGTTTGAAACTCGTAAATTAAACTTTTGAACTAAATAATAGCTGCAAGCTTCGCAAATTAAACAATTTTAACATACGAGTTTCAAACAGGTTAAAATCGTGTGAACAAACGCATTATGAAATTCCTGTCGTTAATAACCCCGCGTTGAAAAAAGGTTTCATTCGTTTCATTTTTAATCTCTCATCTTTAAAAAAAATGATTTATGATAATAACATTTATTACCCACATGGTACTTCGTAAAGGGGTTTCATAACAATCTGTTATGACACATATGGGTCATAACACCTCAAAGTGATTTGATTGGCTTGCGGTGAACTTTGACATTGTCCGGACTACTTTATTCATTCATTAAACGAACGTGTTTTCATTCACAAATTCGAATGGAACTGAGTGAGTCGGAGTCATTCTTCAAACTTTCAGTTTATTTTTTTAATCTTCCTTACCGAATTGTTAAGGAATAAATCGGATGACAAAAGAATTACAATAAATCATCTTACTGATATCTCAAGGCTCATATAAACACAAAAGGGTTTAAATTCAGCACAATTTGATCACCGAATTTCATTAATTTGATCCATGTCGCTCCAAAATGACACAGACAGTCATTGCTTGTTATCTATAGAATATAAAGACAACTGAATATTCTTTAGACAACATTTCTTCAAAACAAAACGCGTTTGAACAATGATAAACATCTTAAACTTACTTTGAAGGCGGTTGTTTACACATTTTGACCAAAAGATACAGGCAAATGGCGGCCGCCATGACATGCCGTTGATCAAAGAAAGATAACTCTGACTGTTCTCGCGCAGTGAGATGTTATTTTCACGTACGCTTCGTTCATGACAAAAGTGCTTATTACTTACATTTCACCAGACACTATGAATTAACGTAGGGTAGAATTTAGAAATGTGAATATTTAACGTCGTAATAGTATAACAATTGAGGCTGTGACGTGGTTTGATATTCATCCGCCGTTTCGTCTCTTTATAGGCATAATAAAAAGTTGTTTAAAAAAGCAATAAATGGCCTGAAATGCAAGTTGGTAATAAATAGGACACATAACTCGTTCCCCTTTCATATCAAGTTTATGTCCCTCGTGAAATAATTTTGTTTTGTCACTCGCCAAGGCTCGTGACAAAGCAAAATTATTTCACTAGGGACATAAACTTGATATGAAAGGGGAAGCTCGTTAGATATCCTATAAGTCACAATATTCTATAAAAAAAATGTAATTTATCTCTTTTTTTAAAACCTAAAAATATAAAACAAAGAAAGTCATGGATTGACGTAGGTTATCTTGTATGAATACCGTATAAAAATAAGCTCACCTTCCGTGCGGAACTTCCAGAGAACGAACTATTTGACTAAAACGTATCTGGTTTCTTATTTATGCAGTCATCCCGGATGCTCATTGTTCAAGTTCGTGTCAGAGCTTCAAGAAAAACATCTTCCTCTTCTTGTCCTACCTACCTACTTATTTACGCCCCCCCCCCCCCCCCCCCCCCCCCCCCCCCTTTCCAATCTCGTCTCACAAAGCCAGCCTATATTTATTGTCTTCCTCCTCCAATTTGCTCAGCAAGACATCCGTTACCTTTACTTCGACTAGATTTTCGCACGCTTTACAAACATAATCTCTGTGCACACAAGGCGACCAGGTAGTGTTTCTGAGGGGGATTCCCCTGCCTGCTATCACGGTTTGGATATACGACAATAGATGCATTGAATCTATTGAATGAATGCATTTTTGAATTTCTTGACTATAATCCATAAAATATGAATATCTTATTTTGTCGATCCTATAAGAGAAATAGAATAGAATGAAAACCACCTTGGCTTAGCCTATATCTGCTTCGTTATGAACTATACGAAAATCTAGATAAATAAAATAAAGGCAAATTGATATTTGACTATATACTTTTTCTCTCTCTCATCAGCTGTATTTTCATCATCAAACTATTTTATCTGCATAATGTCATAAGTGTGGATAACTTAAACCGGTAACTCTTGAGACTGTTTACTGACCGTGGTGTCATAAAATTAAGTCTAATCTAGGAAATTCACGAAACTCACTTGAAAACAAGAATCAATCTACCATGTGTTATATCAAGTAATGCGACACAGTTAAGTGTTTCAAAATACTAAAATAGTGAGTATAAAATCTAAGACAAAATACATCATATTAACTATTGATAAACATGACAAGTTGAACGTGTTGACAACATAAAGAGGACGAAATAGTAAGCGTAAGTAACAATGCAATCTGAAACTGCTTGAAACATAGTTCTATCAAAGTATGGCCTTATTTCCAAGTCTATCAATATGGAAAAATGATTGGATGAATGCGTAACAAGTATTAACAAAAGAAACGAACTTGTCATTTGGATGTTTGATTTAATATGTTTAAGCAATGTACACAGTTTCTATCCCTCGATTACTCATCTGAATTCTTAAAACCATACAAATAAAAGTTGAAAAACACCTATGCTCATGCAGTGGTTGCCTACAACGTGACCTGAACTATGCTTTATCTCTTTATTTCGTTGGTTGGTTTTCAGACGCAATGTCCCCCACTGATGGAAACTTATGTAAATTTAGTTGTTATAAAAGCGCCAGGATACATCCGGGTTAATGAAAAAAGCTAGTACGTATCTCGAGTCTCTAAGCTTTATGACAATGGTGGGCCTGTTTTCTGTTTACTACAAGTGTTGGAATTTAGGAATAATTGTTATTCAAAAGATTCCATGAGGCGTTCGTACAATGACAACAAACCGGTATGATTCACAAATAAGAAGGACATTGCCTATCGTGAATTTTATTTCGAAATTCGGTAAAGAGTTATACAACAGATTAGGTGAAATATTATGAAACTTCATACCTTTTAATCTCATTGCTATTTGCTGCCTTCTAGAAATGTTTGTAGTACTGCTTTCTTAGACTAGTGAAGCCCAATTTCACTACATTATGAACACGTAACATGTTGTCTTACAAATAGTTCCGTATTAAAGGGGCGTGGCTAAAGTTGATGTGACGTCAAAAGATAAAGACTTTACAGGTATGAAATGTATGTCTGTTACAGTGCTCAGCACACAAAGCAAATGCCTTTTATTTATTCCAAAATATCACGGCTAACGTATACATACATGTAAGTGTCATGAAATAACAAACACATACATATTGTAATATATTCTTGAATTCATTTATTACTTTCATACCTATTTATTTGTTCTTGGTAAAATCGTGCAAACCGCCGAAATCAATCATTTAAGAACGCCGTCATAACGTCATTGTAATATTGATATATTTGCACTCGGCGCATTGTACCGAATCAATTCCCACCTGTGTCATTTCTTTATACGGCATTATATGAGTGTGAATGTTAAGGGATCGGTCCTTCCAGTAAGGAATAATATCCTCCAACATATAAAAACTTCCATCGTAAGAAGCCTAAGGAATAATACTTCAACAGTACATAACTTGCGCAATGAAGAAAATCTTACAGTCACGAAGGTAAAGTAAATCATTTAATATAACATTCACATACGTATATATGATGACTCATTTGGTACTGAACTCACTTTCCAATTCATTGAAATATATTCACTTCTACAATCTGTTCAATAAAGTATCGGTTTCCAAATGTCAGGCTGTATATTTAGGGAGAGTGTCTTCTAAGTTTTATCTAAATGTTATTTGCCAAAACAATTTTTCTCGTCGATGCTCATAGTACTAACTGCTATAGTTATTTGTTAATCATATAGTTTAAAACTCATAAGACAAATTTAGTTATCCTGAATTTGCCTTTCGTAGGGCTTATGAGTGCATACATGTGAGCACTTAAAATTTCTAACGATCCATTAACTTCGTATAATTCTTTACAACTTGCCATAATCATGTCAGGTCTTATAGAGTTTAGTTTATAACCTTGAAACGTTCATATTGTTCAAATAACCTCGAACCTTTAGATTACCAGAGTGATGATCCTTACATTTATCATCCAAAAGTGGCTACCACAGTAGATATCGCTTTTCTGAGATCAAGCGATATCTACAAGCGATATCTACATTGTAGATATCGCTACAATCAAATCGTCATAATCCTATTACATCATCAGTTAATGACATCACAAGGCTTTGGCATCACTTAGAACACAGATGACAATACTATGACATCACAAAGTCCATGACGTAACAATGCTATGACGTCATAATGCTGATGACGTCACAATGGAATGACCTCTCTGCTCAAGAAGTCTAATGGCAGTTTCGTGTTCAGATATGTTCATTCTTTGCTAATAACTGTTGAAAAATGATTTGGATGATAAAAAAAATCTCACCCTCGTGTCTTCTGATATCAAATATATCAACACTTGTTGATTAAAGTAAAAATATCCTCGGCAAGCCTCGGATATTTGTAACTTTAATCAACTCGTGTTGATATATTTGATATCAGAAGACACGAGGGTGAGATTCTCTATTTATCATCCAAAACTGTGTTCCACATGAGATATCGCTTGTGGAAGATCAAGCGATATCTCCTTGGAGATATCGCTTTGACAGGAGATTTTGAACAATGCCCTGTAATCAGAAAATACATGACATCACAATTGTTTTACATCATCAGTAATGGCGCCACAATGCTATGACGTCATAACACATCGAAGTCACAATGCTATGACATCATTAACACGATGACGTCACAATGCTATGACATCAGCGGTTTAGGAGTTGGAGGGCTATGCAGTGTACAAAGATGTACATTTTTCATGCTAATATAATGAAAAATGATTTTGAATGATAAATAGAATCTCACCCCCGTGTCTTCTGATATCAAATATATCAACATTCGTTGATAAAAGTAAAAAGTTGTTACTTTTATCAACTTGTGTTGATATATTTGATATCAGAAGACACTTGGGTGAGATTCTCTATGTAATATCGAAATATATGTATTTTCTGCTCATTATTTATATTTATCTTTACGAAATATTGGGGTGGAACAGTGACTTGACAATTTTCCTTTAATAGTACATTATCATACATCTCACATTTATATTGCAGATCGTCGTTTAAAGAAGATTGATCTGCTGCAAGAAGTGGACTTTCGGAAATATATAAACAATTTGAATTAATTCGTTCTGAACACTGTAATGGTTAAATGTGAATGTCGGCACAGGAAGAAGAAGCGTATTGGTTATGGACCAGGGTTACTGCCCCATTGTACGAAGAATACGAAATGTTTTCTGAAGGATACACTTGATATGAAAAATGGATTTGAAACGCATGATTTCAAAACGTTTGTGTCTGCTCGCAATTGTCATAATAATTACTATGTTTGTGTCTTATCGATTATCGTCCTTCTCTAAAGAACGGATAATGTTCAGCTTCAAATCACATAGAGATAAACCAAACCAAAATAATCTCATGGTAAAAGCTTCAGGCCCAGAAGAAAAAGAACTAGAAATCGCAAAACTCTCTGCACAGATAAACAAGGGCCCCTTTATCAGTAAGAGACGCCAAGAGATAAATGAATTATTAACAGAGGGACACAACAGGAGGGTAGGAAAGCATAATGTAAACGAAGAGAAGGAAGAACACCTCGAACAGAACAATACAACTCTGGAAGAACACCATAATGACACCGCGGGCATGAACATAACTAGGCCAGTCAGGAAAGAAAATCTTAAAGACGAAAAGGGTGAAGATAACAGAAAACTACGAGAATTAAACGAAGAAAATAGAAAAGTTCCGAAAGAAAATAGAATTCTTGCAGAAGAAATTGGAAAGCAAGCAGAACGTGAATCAAAAGAACACAAACTAATTAAACTGCCACAATCTAAATAAATTTAGATCAACAGATTTTTATTTGGTCATACTGTTGATCTAAGATTGGCCCGTAAGGCGGGTCATCCCGCTGACCTCTGAAATCAGGCGCTCGGCCAATCAGAAAAGTTGCCCTAGCTCGCTGGAAGTTCGAAAAACTCAGCAGCACATCTTTTGAAATGGACGGTGTTCGGAGCTATGTCATTCGGAGCAGAGCAGAGCGACCATTTCGATTAATATTCCGATTGCTTGGATGTAATAATAGATTATGTTTTTTTCTTTTAAAATGATTTAGCGTATTTGCTAGTTGTCAATGACAAATGATGATTGCACATCGCACAGATACTAACGTGGCGAATAATAATCACAAAGTTTGAACATCATAAATGTCAATATTTACGAAAATCTTCATGCAAGGGGAGGTAACTCTTTTTTTTAATGAAACTCATTTGCACTAATTCCTTCATTACCATCCAAATAATTAAAAAATAGTGCTTTTTTGTCAATCATAAAACTAAAACTATTTCATACAACCAAAATAAAAACAACATACTGATATTTTTCTTATAAGGATCAAAAGCAAGGTTATTTTTCACAATGCACACAGTTATTGAGAACAGGCCATAAGTTTGTATATATTTCTTCCGTCCACAAACTCAGGGAGCGACTATAAACTGTTTGTTACATCGAATTTGATTGATCAAATCGCGAATTCCTTATTTGCATAGGAAAGGTCACCGGGACGACCTCGCACACTGGTCAATCTTAGATCAACAGTATGACCAAATATAAAACCTGTTGATCTAAATTTATTTAGATTGAAACTGCCAGTACCCAAGCTCATTTATGGAACGAATGGCCGAGGTTCGTAATTTTAATCATAAACATCTCTGAGTAAGTTAAAACGATTTATTCCTCTCATAGTATGATATGAATAATTGTATTCACCATAATCATAATCATAGTGATGGTTGGATACAATAATCTTCCTTTAAACATACTAGAATATTAGTAAACTATTGTAGATTAAACATAAAGTTAAAGGATCTCAAATGTTATTTTCAAGTAATAGGGAAGGGACAACATGTTTTAATGTGTTTCAAATGCCTTCTTTATAACATTCCATATGTTGATAACCTTGGTCAACCATTGTTGCAATCTGATTGTGGAAGAGCAAACGAATATATACGTTCTTCCTCCATGGGTAGTTGATTGTTACTCAAATATTTATTGACAACAGTTTGGTTTATAATCAACATTTAAGGACGCAATGGGGAGGCAGTTAAGATGGACAGAGACACTCTTGATCCAGCCAGCAAGATCCTGTATGACGAAGGATACAAGAGAAATGACTTCAACGAGTATCTCAGCAATTTGATATCTGTCGACCGTCTTATCCCAGACTCGAGGGATCCACTGTAATTATGATATCTATAAACATATCCACAAACAGAAAGTTCTTAATCATTATTGCATCTCCGAGATGTGTCAGATAGATATAGTTTCGTACCCTAATTTTATCAACTTTCTTAAATATCTTAGCGCAAATAAAATATTCATTGGGTCTAGCCTAACGTCATATTTGGGAAATTCCGGTTTTCTTAGATATCGATTTGAATTTTCAATAACTATTTTAACAGAAAATATCAGTAAATTGGTTTTATGCAAGTGACTTGTGTTTCCATCTGTCAATCACATATGAACACATTTGCAGAGAAAAATAGGAATTCTAAACATAGACCGAGAGTCACTTCAATGACCTGCCGCAACTGTGGCGGGTAGCTTGTCTGTAGGGCATGCGAATATGTTAACACAGAGTGAACATAAACTTACGTATTGAAATTACAACATTGGCCGACTTGGTTTCGCAATATTATGTTGTTACACAGCCATCTTGAATTCCATGAATTGTTCACTAGGTATACACCAGGTACACCTGTACTTGTATTTGAGCATTTGAGCGAGGTAAACTGATTATTTTCGCATGTATAATTTTACTTTTCCTTCTATATGATATTAAGATTGAAAGATCATAATCAACTGCACTATTTGATACATTATTTTGTACACACAAATTCATACTATCAATTCAACAACATGCAATTAGGTGGATTTTCAAACCAAAGTTTAAGTTGACCCAAGTAATAGGACAATGAGTCGATTAAATGTTATAATAATATGTTATGTTGTGTTATAAATAATTATGCCAATGTTCCGATTGGCAAATAGTTAGCGAAATATGCGATTTCCTGTGAGTATAACACATCTATTTCGAAAAATAACAAAACGTCAAAAAATATATATTGCTATGTACTTATCATCTAATTTTGGCATTTTCAAAACTCTTTTACCTTGTTTGTCTGATGATAAGCTGCCACGATATAAAGTACCCGGATGATCTCCCCGACACAAGCGTTATCATCACGTTTCTGAACGAGGCTTGGTCTGTTCTCGTGAGAACTATCCATTCCGTCATCAATACAGCGCCACCTCACCTTCTAAGGGAGATAATTCTCGTTGACGACTTTTCCGATTATGGTAAAGATCATATCTTTTCTTTGTAACCTTGATATATTTTTGTGGACGAGTAACAATTCTGTAAATTTTATATTTGATTGATGATATCTGTTATAACGCAGCTGATGATTAAGGAAGGGGGTATCTGTCTAAAAGGTGAAGAAATCAGAATCATGACTTGCAGTCCTTGGCACATATTGTCACAATACTTGTAAATGGAGTACCATACAATCACGTAAATAAAACTGTGCTTTTCGCGTAGGATATACAACTAGTTGGTGTAATTGGTCATTTTCAAAATCACAAACAGAAAAGAACAGGTTAAATCGTTATCAATCATTTGAAATTAATTCATATTTACCATGACTTTTCTCTCTACATTATATACTCCCTCAAAAAGAAACGCACGGAGGTAAAATTAGGTACACGATTTCTTTATTTCAAATGACAATTACTGACAGCACACATATGGTACGTAGTCCAAACTTTGCATGGTGAGAGTCAACTGCTATCTACAAGACGTGAATGTCCTGTTATGTCACCACAACGTCAATGTTACACGTGACGCCGGCTGTAACGTCAATACATATTGTGACCCTTGACATCTCCTCGGCATGGACTGAATAAGTCTACGAATTGTCACCTGTTCTATTCTCGCCCATTCATCCTAAAAAGCGTCACGTAGTTGTTGAAGTGTTTGGGGTCGTGGATGTCGCCGTCAGAGTCGTTTATCGAGAACATCCCACAAACGTTCGATCGGGTTTAAATCAGGAGATTTAGAGGGCCAAGGAAGCACTGTGATGTTCTGATTGGCGAAGAAGTCCATTGTGATGCGGGCTGTATGCGGTCTGGCATTTTCTTGTTGAAAAATGTGTCTTTGTGGGTTGAGAACTGGAAGGAGGTGATGTTGAAGAATTTCATCTCTGTAGCGTATGGCTGTTAAATTACCCTGGACATGAACAAGATCAATCTTTCGATGATAGGAAAACGCTGCCCACATCATTACACCACCTCCGCCGAATCTGTTTACTTGTGCGACACAGTTACGTGCAAAACGCTCATTTCGGCTTCGATAGATCCTATTTCCACCGTCATGACGTTGCAGCATTAAACGGGACTCGTCACTATACCATATTCTCTGCCAGTGTCTTAAATCCCATCTTTGGACATTTCTGCACCGACGTACACGAGAACGGCGACGGCGACGTCGTAGTACGCATCCAACGTAAGGTCGTCTTGCACGTAATCCACTCGCTCTTAGTCGATTTCTTATAGTCTGTGCTGAGATGTTACGTAGTCCTGGGATATTCCATGCGGTTTCCGTTGCTGCCACTGTCCTATTGCGTAGATGGATTAACCGGATGTGACGATCCTGGGCTGCAGTAATCCTTGGTCTACCACTTCTTGGGCGGTTCCGGGTGGATCCAAGTTGTTGGTAGCGATTTCTAAGACGTGAAATCGTACTGTGGTGGACATGGAAGTGACGGCAACAGATACAACAGACCCTCCAGCATCTAGACGTCCAATTGCAATATTACGATCTTCAGCTCCCAGTCGAGGCATTTTGATTGACGCCGTGTTAACACAATATTGTGACTAGAAATATCGCAGTGCAATTTCTTTATATACCCAAGGGTAGAGCACAAGTTCACCAAGTTGCACGTGCATCACTCTTTCTCACTCTTTTCCACATAGAAATGTCATGCATATTGTAACAAAGTGATGTGTTTTGGCGATGGTGTACCAGTTTGAACCTGCATTCAACATGTTTGGCTATCAAAACTAGATATTGTTCAGTTTGACATGAACAAAATACCTATAACAACTTAAAATTTATCCGTGCGTTTCTTTTTAGAGAGAGTGTATATGATCTCCATCCTTAAATCTTTCAACGTTTCTTTTGTTGATATTCCATGTGAACAATCCTGTTTGAAACTATTTTCTTCTCAGAGTATCTATTGGGTCCACTGGAAGACTACATGCAGAGATTCCCGAAAGTCAAAATCGTGCGAAACTCCAAAAGAGAAGGTTTAATCCGGAGTCGCCTGAACGGAGCCAAAGTTGCAAAAGGACAAGTCCTCACATTCCTCGACTCGCACATAGAATGTGTTGCAGGTAGGTGTCAAGTATAATGTATGAAAGTATTGGTACAAAACATTGATAAGTTGCACATGTTTAATGTTGTTTTATCATGCGCTGGCTGTAGTGCTCCATCTACAAATATACATTAATGAAACATGAACATCATCATATTCGTATAAGGATAATTTCGTATGTAATTATACATTTGTGGTGTCTCCATATTATTCGAACCCGGACCTTGACGTGATAAGCCAGCACGCTAACCACAACACCACTGTACTGATCGTCGTTCTTAATTAATGCAGACTAATGTACCTGCTTTAAATTCATATAAAAGAAATAACTCTTATCAAGCTCTTATATATTCGAACAATTTTTTTCCCTTACACCATCATCACATCCACATAATATATAATTTACTCCATGAAATATATACATGTACTATTTTACAGATTGGCTTCCTCCCCTTTTGTCTCGAATCAAAGAAGACCCAAGTCACGTGGTGTGGCCGAATATACCCCCGATAAACCGAAACACGTTCCATCTACCAGAATATGTATCGGCTGCAAACATGTCGGTGGGGACCTTCACCTGGGGGCTGAGATTCACCTGGAAGAAGCCTAACCTCAGTGATAGGGAATCTCCTGTCTCACCTATCAGGTAAGTTTTAAAGGGGACAGTCCGGTCAGGGTATTTTTGTGGAAACAAAATTCAAGAGTACCTTCCTGACTATACTTATCATTCTCTCCACACAGAGGCAGATCCTGTCATGAAATGTTAATACAGCCTCGGTATTACGCCGACTTTGTGGGAAAGAAGATGTCTGATTGGAGGCAATCAAAGTTAGCTGTGCAATCAGCGACGCTGTTCCTAAATCATCATTTTGGCTACTGAATCATGACAAAAGCAATGTGATAAGGACCACCCTTTCCATGCGAGAAGCGTTGTCATTTGATAAAATTCAAATGGATTATGGTGGAATTTCGTTTCGCCACGGGAAACTGCCTGAACCCACAGATTTCGGCGTAAAAGAACAGAGGCTGTATCAACATTTTATGACTTGATCTGCCTCTTTTAGGAGAGTATATATACTTATAAATGATTATTTAATGATTACTTCACACTTATTTTCATACATGTTAGTGTGAATAACATATCAGTATTAATAAATTCTTCGCCAAGGTAAAAAATATGAGGTAAAAAATTATGACGTCGGCGTCGTCTGAAGGTCTTATCATGATAGATGTACTTAATATCAAAGGTATATCTCTATCCAATCACAAGTTTTGGCCAAAGTTAAAGTGTTTGAAAAACGCTTGCAGCGCCAAGGTCAAGATCTAGAGGTGAAACAGTATGTCTTCATTTGAAAGGTATCATCATGATATATGTACATGTGACTAAGGGTGTGCAATTATATTATTGTTGTATCGGTATATTGGGATACAGCAACACAACAATACGTATCGCAATACAATTTCAAATAACCAATATATTGATCAAAAATAAAAATGCACTTTCATTTCCAAAAAAGTCAGAATTAGACCTAAAAATCATTAAGGATACCAATATAATAACATATAATCAGATAAATGTCCCATTTTGTACAAAACAAATCAAACCAAGCAAGTATTTGAGTAGGGTTGTTATCAGCATCATACGGAGTCTGTAGTGCTTATCAAACAATATATCATTTGGATACTACCCTTTACATAATCCACAAATAATATATCATTCAGGTATAGAAAATTCTATAGAAGTTTTATGATTTTTTTTTCTGGTTTTCAAATTAAATGTGTTTATTTTTTATTTAAAAAATATTGCAATACATATCCCTATACATTGCTTATCTATCGCAATATATCGCAATGTAAAAATCAGGGCAATACCCAGCCCTACATGTGACATATAAAATCTCTAACTCTATCCAATAAAAAGTTAGGTACAAGATTAATTATTTTGTGACAGACAGAAGGGCAGGGCAAAACATAAAAGTGCTTCCTATGGATGATACAGCGAGCGATGTGACAGATCTCTCGCTTCGTATCGCGTACGTTGTTTTTGCGCAAACATGAAGAATTATCAATTACAGCAACGAGAAAAGGACCTTAGATGAATTTTTGATATCGAAGTGACATACCGAAATCATTTCATAGAGCCGTTCCTCTTTAATCCTAACCAACGCCGTTAGGTTTAGGTTCGATTTCCATAAAGGGAGATAATCGTGTTTCAAAAAGAGGTACTAGGTTTTGTCCTTCTTTTCTCGGTACATAAATTCACAGCAGTGAAACTATAACTTTCTATTGCTTTTCTTAATATATGTATTCTATTAACGTTGTATAAACCTATATTCCATTGCTTGTTATATAATAATACATTATTTACAACAGGATTTGAATGAATATGAGTGGTTTTGGGATTTAAGCTGAAATGATTGAAATAAGTGAAATCTTTTAAGAGAAATAACGAATTATGTTTTAGCTTGATGTAATATTTCAATGATTCCAGCAGTCCAACGATGGCAGGCGGATTATTCTCCATAGACAAGGACTGCTTCTACCACATCGGCTCCTACGACGATCAGATGCTGTTCTGGGGCGGCGAGAACCTTGAAATGTCATTCAGGGTAAAATGTTAAGACAATTTAGTCAATGCAATTTCCAGTCTGATTAAAATCGACCGTGTTTCGAGGGAAACAAACTAATAAAATATGCATCAGGGCTTTCCTCTCCACAACGGTCTGAAAGCACCCAAGCTAGGTGCTTGTTCAACACCAGTTTAGCGCAGACAAAACCTAGTCACAAGCCTACCAATCACATCGTCACTTTCAAAAACAAACATGGCGGTGATCATGTGGAACATGGATCTCAGAAGTTACGTGCCCCTAGCTCTGATATCGATAATTTTTTGTGACGAGGAACCAATTGGTTCAAGTCTAAATAAAGTTTATGTTCTGTTCTGTTCTGTTCATCGAAAGCTTCCCCGCTGTCCTTGTGATTGGTTAGATGAGCTTACTTCAGAACATACAGGTAATATTAATGATAGTGGCTTCAGACTGCGAAGGAGAGGAAAGCCGGGCTGGGTTCGAACCCAACTAGAGATTATATTTTTACACTCTATTTCCTCGAAGCACAGTTGATTTTAAGCAGACTGTGCAATTTCTGCTTCTGAGGTCTTTAATCCTTCATACGGTTTCATTGCAGTGTTTGTAATTGAACTGTTAGATTTATATTTCCTGATTGAAGAATTGGGCCTTCCTATGATTGTGATCATACCAACCCAAAAACCATAAGAATCGTGATATAACAATGGAATTAGGATTCACATATATGTACATGTAGAATTAAATAAAGAATAGTTTAAGATTTTGCAGACAAAGCATAGATCACGAATTTCCCTTTAACACATTTTGTCTAAGATCCATGCCATGTTTTATGAGCAGACATAATTTCGATATAACATCTTCATCATTTGAAGACAAAAGTGCCGGAATGCTATTACACTCCTTATTGAGAAGAAACGTCTCGGTAAATATTTCAATCTCAGTTCAGTATAATACGGACGATCAAATGTAAAATGTATTTCGTCTTCTATAGCATCATTACATAATGGACATAGTCTTTGTGATCTCTCAAGCGAGATATATATCTTCCATAGTTAATCATAAGTTTAAACAAACCAAGCCTGTATTTGATATATAACTTTCTTAAAAGAATATATTCGTTAAGATTGATAGATATTATTCTGGTTCTAATAACCTCTTAAACTTTCTATACAAATCATACCTTGAACTGCTTTCAATATTGGAATGCCATCCTTGATAGAACATATTAATTGCAACGTTACGAAAACCTTTTGAAAACATCTGTTGCTGACACACGTTTTGGTTGAGCCAAATACAACCATATCCATGTGTGATACCCATGTAATTTTGCCGATGCTATCAAGGTGAAACATCATGTTGTAAGCTATTTTTGGAAGGCGGTGTTCTGGCATATATAGAATCTTAAACCAGTATTTTAAACATCTTATTTGTGAATTAATATAAAGTGGATATCTTCCGCATTCACCATACAGTTTGGAGTAGACATTCCAACACATAAAAACTTTTTACAGGCGAGTAAGTGAATCCTTTCTAAACATTCATATCTTTGCAAACCCACACTTCAGATCCATACAATATGATTGGTTGTATCTGAGTATAAAATAACTTAAAAAATACATTTGGTGTCAAAACTCCAAGTTTGTGAGAAACAGACATGCTATGCAATAATGCTCGTTTACCACACAATGATAAATCTAATACACATTTGTCCATGTTCAAATTTGAGTTAAACATTATACCAAGATATTTATAGCCGTTTACTATACTAAATTCATCTCCATTAAAATACCACTTTTATTTCCAGCTTAGCGGACCGCCCTTTCTAAATACTATGATGTCTGTTTTAGCTAAATTTACAGACAGTTTCCATTCTTAAGAGTATTTATATAATATATTTAGCTGGTTTTGTAAACCAATCACAGTATCAGACATAAAAACAACATCATCCGCAAAAAGAAGCATAAGGATTTCCATGATATCAGGAAACATCTTTATGTCATGTTTTATGCCATTCTCGAAAATGTGTCAAATGACTTTCACGTATCAAATCTCTTGCTCTTGTTACAAACAATCATACCTTTTGAATAAATCAGATGACACACTTCCGAGACTAAAAACACTGAATTGAATTTGATGTATTTTGGTATAGATATGGATGTGTGGAGGTACTATCGAGGTGATTCCCTGTTCAATCATCGGTCACATCTACAGGATGAGAAATGTTAATATCAACCCCAATATAACGGACAATATACACCGAAATCTCAAGAGAACAGCTGTTGTTTGGATGGACGAGTACAGCCACCTTTACACAAAGGTCACCAATAACAAGCTAGTATGTGGATTTTGCTCTTAATTACGATGATTAAGGTAGAGGAATAAGTATTAGTTTGGATTGCAAAATTCACTATTAAAAAAGTAACCGTGCAATGTTTCTTTTATGTGAGTATACAGGGCAAATGGTTTCATGTATCAGTAATAGTTTCTCGATCGAGGGCAGTGTCAAATTGTTGTTACAACAATAAATTCTGAGTAAGCGTCATTAAAGTATCTCATAATGTTACAGTGATGTGTTCAGATATTCATGTTCAATAAAAAGTATCGAGTATGACCACCTCGATTATCAACACAGAACTGGTATCGACGCCTCGTGTACGGTATCAAGTAAGCGAAAAAGGCTTGTGGAATCTCATTTCAAACGTGAACTAAGGTCTGTTTGAGGTCGTTCAAGGTCTGACCACTCCATGGTATCCAAGCATAGTCAATTAGGGTTGAGATCGTGATGTTCTGCTGCACAAAGAAGTTTACTACACGCGCACCATGTGGTTCTGCGCATGCACTAGCATACTGGCATTCACACAGAACTCCTTGTTTTTGAAGAACGTTGACACAAAGTCAGTTAAATGTCATCTCTGTACCGGAGATCTTCTCTGTAATAAGCAGAAAACGCTTCCACCACCAAAACGAATGTGCAGCAGAACGATCGCATGACGTGGACAATCTTGTGAACGATATCTGGAAAGGTGCGGGCAGAAAGTGCTGCAATTTGAAACCGATGCTTGAAGTCTGTGAACCTGACATGGTTGTGCTGTGTGTGGACAGATGGCGTGGACTTCGTGCACGTGGGCGATTTCTGCTGCTCCCAGTTTGTTTAACAGAGAAGAATCCTTATTTCTGTCAACTCCAAAAACGTCGAGTTTCAGCATTCTGTGACTCCCCACTTTTTAGGTGAACGATCATCTTGAGATATAGGATAGGCTTCTTGTCATTGAATAAGAGGCAATAAACAACGTGCTTTTTAGCTAGTGATCGATCACAGTTCTCAGACCGTCTACTGAAATCAATGTCACTTTGGTGGCTTTTACGTGATTGGACATTTCTTAAAGTTTTAAAAGGTGTTCACGCAAAACTTCCGTGGTAGTTACATGCCATGTCATAGACATGCATGCCCACCATGTGATGTATTCTGTAACCGACATTACCGTTAATCCAATATTCAAGACCACATTTACTTCTAGCATTTTATATATATATCTATTTACTCCAATATAAACATAGTGGATTAAAGGGGGAGTAGCACGTTTTTGGATAAACGATCTTTTCAAAAATTTACTGATATATGTACGTTAATGCAAAATTTAGTATTTGAATAATGTAAAAAATCTCATTACACCAACCAATCACCCATAGAAACTTAAGACAACAGGTTATAAAGATTCCCATAAAGTCCATTGGCAGCCATTTTTGTGTGAACAAGAAATCACATGGCTGAACTTTCGAATATATATTGAATTTATTGCTGCTTCATTTAGTTTAAATACACTGCCTTTCAATTGGAACCATTCATTTCATCACCTTATACTCATACACCTACTGGCCCTTTAACGTTTTGATAAACATTTAAATAGGAATATGAATATTCAGCCAGCCCTAATTTTGAAAATTTAATAATTAAAGCAATTAACAAAATAAACTTTTCAGTAAGTATATCATTGAATGATAAATTCATAAATGTTATACGTAGTTATCATTTTAATAATTTCTGGAATTAACGTTTTACAACGTTAGGCATGGTTATATGTCGCAAAATGTCGAACATGTACTTACACGCAGGGGCAAAAGAACCAAAACAAACATTTCAGAAAAGTACAAAACAAAATCCTGTTGTAAATGAAATGCGCGACTACGACCTCTTGTGATAGGTACATCAGCTGTGAAGAAGTACTCACAATTTCAAACATCAAAGTATGATACTTATAATTTCATGACCGTTCAAATATTTAAGGGGGCCCAAATCAGCTTTTTGAATGTTATGTTTGGTCATTATCTTGGGAAATGGAATAACAAAATTATGAAATTTACAAACTTGATAAATTAAAGATGTTATAAATATAAAACAACTTGATATAAATTAATTTGCTTTGAAACTAAAAAACTTAGTTCAGTTAGCTCTTGAAGACATGAAATAACCCTGTTTCGTCTGTCAATCTCACGCGTAGCTTAACCTACATGTACCATACATTTTATAAAGTATTGTTTCTTTTGCCCCCCTGAGTGTGATAATTAATTTCAAGTTCATTATTTTCTAAGGAGAACTATGGCGATGTTTCTGCTCGAGTTGCGCTGAGAAAACAACTCAACTGTAAAAGTTTTGAATGGTACCTGAACAACCTATGTGTCGTCTATTATGGAGCGGTATGTGGGCATTACAATTTTAAATATTATAGTTAAATAATATGGTTAAAATAACGAGTAGCATTAACAATCGATTTGCACATTAGCAAATTCGCACATTTGCACATTATAGTTAATATCTGCTCATGACCGAAGGTCTTTTGGTTTGATGATGTAGTTGTTCAGGGGAAACATTACTTTATGATGTTTTACATTATGGACGAGGAAGCCCTATGTCTTTTCTAGCATGTTACCTTTACTCCCGTTAGCTAATTTTCTCTGCAATATGTTAAGTATAAGTATATGTTACGTAAATTCGATAGTATACAACATTGACAAGAGACATCGCTAATAATGTCAATTTTTTTATAGACATTATGAACAACAGGTTTGGAGTTTCAAAATTGAAAAATATTTGTTCTCTTTCGGGTCAGTGTGCCAAGTTAAAAAACCACGTTCTGCAATACGAAACCACGAAATCCTTAAGTTTTTGTTAATGATTTTTAAATTTGTATTTTTTCATAAATGATCTTTAGATCTTTGAATTATGATATGCTTATTTCTAGTTACAAAGCGTGGCCGATACCTCTCGATGTCTACATGCTGAAGACAGGGCCAGTGCGAGGGTGATGACTGACAAGTGTAACCTGCTTAATGACACTCGTCAGGTGCGTCATTTTAATTATTTAGTTCATTCTCAATTA
This sequence comes from Steromphala cineraria, assembly GCA_916613615.1. Lineage (NCBI taxonomy): Eukaryota > Metazoa > Mollusca > Gastropoda > Trochida > Trochidae > Steromphala > Steromphala cineraria. Next base: position 16,918,232 of record OU744733.1, read on the forward strand.
CCTTTAATTTATTTTTTTCAGTTTTAAATTTCTGTCAAGACTGATATTGGCATAATATTTCCATGTGGTTTTATAAAAATAATGACTTATGTATCACACAAAAGAGTAAAAAACAACATTTAAAGGTGTAGAAAGTAACAGCACTCGAACAGTCGGTTCAAAGGATAGAGGTCAGCACTTAAAGAGGGTCACAAAGAGGTTCACAAGAGAGAAATGTTGTTTTTAAATTATGCATCATCATAACGGTCAGGGTCAACTGTCAAGCCGACGGATTTCTCTCAATAAAAAAACAAAGATAACGACTTCAGTATGATCTAGCTTTAAGCTGGTCTTGTAAGATATTCAAGGAAAACAATGATTGGATTCTGTCAATGTAAGAATTGCACCACTGCAGCAGTTAAAATCACACCTTTTTCAATTGAAGATATGTTGCCACATTAAACACCAAGACTAAGCTCAAAATGTCAGTTGTTTGTCATTTTACAAATGGTTACCTCAATGTGTTATTCGATATACATTTCAAGACATTCACTCTGCAAGATATTGTCATGACATGCTTTTATCATGACATGGTGTACATACTTAAATAATAGGTGATACGAAATTCTTAGATGAGAAATTTTCTATAGTTTTGAATACATAATGTCAAAGCTCTTGTCAAATCACTGTTGTCATACCTAGTTCTATAAGAATTTCGTTTAGGTAAGTGCATGGTGAAATACCGATATGTTCCGTAATGAAAATATCCAATGTTATCAGTCACCAGCAAAATAAAATGAATATAAAACTTGAAGCTTATTATCATATTTATATAATATATCTATATTTTATTTTTATGTATTATTATTACACTGTTTCGTCTTCAAAAGATCCAGAACTCCACATTGACCTCCGTAAACGTCGCACAGACCACATTGCTCTAGTACTGCAAGCTTTTTATTGGTTACCAATTCATCAGAGTATCGCATTCAAAATTCCTCTCTCAACCAATCAGGCCTTGTACCATGAAAGCAGTCCTCTCTAACTGAAACAGCTCATAAGAGTCTATCCTGTTGTGTCGATTAGTGTTCACGAGCGCGTCGGGTACAAGAGCTTTCTCAGTTACTGCGCCTAAACTTTGGAAACATTTGCCTCCAGAACTCAAACTCAACACCCGAGAAACAAACTTTAAAACTTCTGTTAGTTATTATCCCATTTCATCATGCTAACCTACTCGAATGCGCCACTGAGTAACTCTAGAGATAGGTACTAGGCGATACTAGATACTTAATTATATTAGAATTATTATTAACCAGTCAATAGTGATTTAATCAATCAATCAATCAATCAATCAATCAATGATTTGACGTAGTAGGCAGCGCTCTGAAGTAATGAGACACAGTGAGAAGTCATTGTGTTTCTTATACTCTTTAAAACGTTTTTCAGTTCCGGTATAAATACAGAAGTGGATGACAGATCTGAACCAAAAGAAAATGTCTTTATTAGATTATGACATATTCATATTAAGTTAGAATTTTATAAAGGTAGAAAATTTAAATGTTCATCCACTGTTGATTAAAGACAAAAGACATTAAATAACAATATAATTTGACTGAAATTTTAACAATGGACACGGAAAACGCAGAATGTAGGATTAATATCCCAAAAGAAAGTTTATTAAATTCATCTGATTTTGTTTAGTTTTAACCATAATTTAAGCTTTTTGTGCTTTAGTAGGGTCAATACTGTCGGTAGTGGCTAAACTTGTTGTACGGTCACTTTTGTTTAATTCATGGTTTTCCCCCCAGAATGTATCATGTTGAGATTTCGTAGTACATCAAATAGTGACTCTATACTTAAAGACAGACTAGACACGATCGTTCCAACAGTTAGCTTTAAAGAATGTAATCACTCAACCGTCATTATTCATTTTTACCATAAAGAAACATAATTATAAGGCAAGTAAACAAAATTTCATACATCTCAAATATCTCAGTGAAGCGAAGCGCTAAATCAGATTTTGTCATTTACAATACAATTTATTTTGACAGTCAGTTACCATCTCGTACCAAATTATTTCCAGGTATTTTACATTATTGATCAGGGGGAGCACGTGGAAACCGTATCGATACTATATAAATAAACATATATAGATATATATATATGTTGAGGTACATCATTTAATAACAGCTCATTCTGTTTCAAACTGATACAACTAGCAAGTTTATAAATGTTGTTTATGAAAGTATGAGTATATCCAGTACCTATATACGTATGTACAGGTATTCTACATCACTGACCAGGAGGAGCTCCGTCACCTGTCCACCTGTATGGACGCTAATACAGCAACACTCACTATGTACGACTGTCATAGGCGCAAGGGAACACAACAGTTCCAGTTCAGAGATGTAAATACATGTTCTTATATATTTGACGTAATAAGCGCCCACCCCATATAAGCGCCCCTTACAGTGTATAATATCTAAAAAAAACATTACGCGCCCCCTCTCCAGACTCACCTTACATGACAAACCTATTACATTTTACATAAAAATAGTTTTAAGACTTGATTTTCAGTTCTTCTCTGTAATAACAGTCTTTGGATGTGTAATTTTTCGCTAAGAAACCATATGAAGATTGAGAATATACGAACAATTTATCATTCTACTGAAAGATAAAACATTTTATTAAGCGCCCCTTTTTCCAATTTTTAACCGCCCAGGTCGCTTAATGGGTCGAATACGGTATGTCATTTATCATATTTTATTACAGCCATACTGCATGAGGGTTATGGACAATTTCTGAGTTCAAAATATAAATCAGGTTTAGCTCTACAATAACATGTGAGACCGTGCTGCAATAATATTCCAATATTTTAACTGCTTTCTCTATAAATTGTGTAAACTTTGTAGTGGCTAGTTTATGCATTTTATGATTAATACAAAATGAGGAACGGAAAATAACACACTTTCCCTTTTAGAAATATATGTAAAATTGTATTTAGGTGACACCATGTTCTAGGAATACCTACATGTAATAAGTATTTGACACGTTGCAAATAACACGGTGCAAAACACCCTTTCCCTTTAACAAATATCTATATAATTGTATAATTGTAATATCTTGTTCACATACTTTTGAATGGTGAATATGTTCAGAACGTCAAATGACAGTGTTTTATTTTGATTTGTGAATGATTCTATCGAGCTAAGGTATTGTGCTACTTTAAATGCCGTCCTTTGACTCACTTTCTCTTTTAGGGATTTATTTATAATTGTATTCAAGTAAGTTCTTATTAGCAATGTAATACGTTACAGGACGGTACGGTGTACAACCGACGACTGAAGCTGTGTATGGAAGCAAATCTACCAGGGGTCACTGCTCGCTTGATGACCTGTGATAGACAGAAGACGACCCAACAGTGGAGCTGGGTTCCTGTGGATATGAATCTCTTGAAGACGTGATTATGTGCCAAAGTCGGACTTTACTAACCAATCTGCAATCTCAGTAAAACAATATAACCCGTTTCACTCCGTTATTGAGTCTAGAAAGGTCTAGTAGAGGGTCGCGTCAGCCCACGAATCTAATTGAAAAATCAGAACTCATCTACTAAGCCACAATAGTCTGCATCTACCTTCGCACGTATCACGTTGGAGGGTCATAGGTCGCAGAAAGGTCGGCTGCCGCGACCCCCAACTAGGCTTTTCGAGACTCAATATCGGAGTGAAACGGGTAATATCGAGACTAGGTATACTTTGACTGAACCAATCTGCTTATCTAAGCTTCTGTATCACCGTATGGTTACATGGTGTGTAAGATAACCAAGCTTAGACAAAATTTCATGAATGTCGTTAACAGATTCAAGATGTTAACATTTTGTGAAATCAAACACTTTTAAGAGTAGCTGTGAGAAAATGATTACCTTTAAATCAATATCTTGTCGTTTTCTTAGGGATCCAGGTATATCTGATAATGCACTATTAATGGATTGTGAGATTTGTTAATTTTTGCTACTCATCAACCTTTGACTGAGATTATAGTACTTGATACTATAATGTTATTAATCATGTTTTTCCATATTGGTCTAGTTACAGGTCCGAGGTCTGCTGTATCGGTCCGAGGCGAAGCCAAGGGCCAATACAGTGGACCGAGGACCTGTAACTGGGCCAATATGGAAAAACATGATTAATGACATTTTTATTAACTAACTTCTTTGTGATTCACTAGTAAAACATTAGAGAGTTCATTTTTTCATCGAAATCAAAATTTTAAAAGAGATTGGTGAACTGTAATATACACTCAGGGGCAAAAGAAACGATACCATATAAAATACATGATAGGTCAAGCTACGAGTGATAGTTACGGCTGAATCTGGGTTAATATGTTTCTACAAGAGCTAACTGAACTAAGTTTTTAATTTCAAAAATATATATGTTAACGTTTTTGAAATATTGTTGAAATAAAGGCCTTTCAAAAAACGCCGTTTTAAAATCCCTTAACTAGACGAGGTAGGAATGAGAACATGGCCCTTTTTCTTGTTTTTAAACCAACATACAGGCAAAATACGTGAACAAATTAACTTCTACCCGGGTTTTTTATATTGATAACAGCTTATATTTATAAGATTTTTACATTTCATAATGTTTGTATTCAAAATTAAAAGATTTTGACCAGAAATAACATTGAAAAAGCTGTTTTCTGACCCCTCGTGTATTTGAACAGTCACAGAGTTATAAATATCATACTTTGATGTTTGAAATTCTTAGTACTTCTTCACAACTAATTTGTCTATCACAAGGGTACGTAGTCGCATTTCATTTACAACAGGATTTTGTTCTGTACTCTTTTGGAAAGTTGGTATCGTTTCTTTTGCCCCTGAGTGTATGTTGAAAGTTTGGAAGAGATAGCTTCGGACTTGCGCCATTTGTGTATATGCGCATGCTCAGAGTCGTATTGGCCCAGTCTGCTCGATTGGTCCAGTTTGGCCCGTACTGGCCCAGCTTACCTGTATTGGCCAAGTTGCCGAATCGTATAGTGTAGGCCGTTCAGATTGTATTAGTGCCATACCATTGATAGTTAATTAATAATTAGCAATATTGCTCTGCTGGCGAAGCTGTAATGTACATCTTAAGCGTTTGCATCTGAGTTCAAAGAAATGACGTGTCGACTGCAGTGACAAGCTTTAACCAGTGACTCCCAGATGTGTTTGAACTAAAGGAACTTGTAAGCAGTTTCAGGCATGTTAACGGTTCTTTCCAATCACTTACTCATTTTGTATTTGAGATCAAGATTAGATATGTTTGTTTAAATATCATCACATATGAATCATTTTAAATATACATTTCTTACTTCTTTAAACAAATCACTAAAATAATATAATCAGGTTATTGTCAACCTTTTGATTTTGTATTGTAAGATATATTTCGTGGTTTGAATGGGACTTGTGTGTATAGTTACATGTTTTAGAAAATCATTTTTCAGAGAGCAGTAACTTTTTAATTGATGATAAATTAGTTTTTAATATTATTGGCGAACAACAATGTTTTTCAACAGCTTTATCTTTATGAGTAAATGTTTAATCTGTAAAAACTATCATTTTAAGGAATTGACGTGATTTGATAGAACCGCAATCTAACACTTAACAAGTATTTAAAAGATTTCACGTAACAATTGTAGAACTTATATAGGATTTAATAAGAAGTAAGATCAGCTTAATACATAGGAGATACATTCCAGTGAATATATCATATTGGTACACGATGCAAAATAAACTGGCAGACTAACAAAGTGTAGGGCTTAGCAATGTAGAAATATAATCACCGACTTGAATTCAGAGACGCCGACCTGGATCATGCACAGAAGCAACTGACTTAGAAACATAAAACATCTCTTTTAAAGTAACCCAGAGAATGATTTAAGCTATAGGTACTTTACGCTAACTGATATAAGAATATTGCATTGAAATATACATAAAATATACATTACATAATTATAAATAAATAGACGTTTTATTTACTATGCCACCAACGTTCGTTTCAAAGCTAACCAAAACGTGTTTGTTTGTGTGAAAAATCGTGGAGTGGCTCTTTAAGTGTTTTTGATTTGATGATAAAAGAGGGTCTCTGTCAATGCAAAATACAGGAGGTCGCATTTTCATTGTTTTACGTTGCTTTCATTGAACTTCAATTAGGAAGAAATCTTGCATTTCTTTGAATGAAACTGGTTTACAAAGGTGGAACGACAATTGTTATACAATTTATTGTTGTTGATGTTGTTTATTGTTGTAGTTTAAAAGATTAATGATTAAACGCTCTCTGATTGGCGTTCATTTGGGACATCGTACCTCTCAAACATTGCATGTGTTTATTGACCTTAAAACGGGTGAAATTTAACGTTTTATCAATGGTTTATTTTGTCATCTTGCAATTGCAGGCTGTGTCATCAGGCTTCACACTTTTAGTGGTTTAGTGTGCTCTATTCCATCAGATACCTTTAATCATCTGGTACGATTGTATTAAGTGGTTCTCGAACGGCATGTTTTCATTTTACCGTGTACAACTAAGTGTATTGATTACTGTCATTGTGATATTGTTTTAATTCATGCATGATGAATAAATGCAAATGCTTTCAATTGTGACATAGAATATCCAGTTTCCACTTTCTTTTGGTCATCAGTATAGTCCTTCTTTAAAGTAGTATATTCAGTATATTCCTTGTTTAAAGTAAGCCTTTTAATTTATGCACAAAAAACAAATCCAAATGCTTTCAATTTTGACATAGAAAATATCCAGTTTGAGAGACAGTTTATTTCATGTCAACTTTGTTTTATAGTCCTTTTTTTTATGTAAGCCTCAGATTTGACCTTTTATATATAAGGTATATTTCAACATAGAACTCACAATCTTTTTTCCATGGTTGTACACGGGGGAAGACAAACTGGTTCTCCAGACTTGTGATGGTGATTACTGAATCCTTCAGAATGAGTCCCAATGTCAGAGGAAATTCAATAAGTTTGTTGAGATATGGTTTCTTGCTATAGTACCAGTAAGCCCCGTCGGATTTGTAAAGATGAAATACTTTCCGTAATCCTGTCAAAGTCCAAACATAAAAAGCAAAGAATCTTCCTTGTGTTTCACGTGTTTTCTCAAAACTGAAAAACCATGAGTAGGCTCTGTCGATCTTGAAGTTTTTCACACTTTTCATCACACATTCGGATCCATCTATTGATTCGAATATATTTCATTTTCTACCAAATTGCTTGCATTGGGGTTGCTTGTGCTTTGGTTCGAAAACCAAGAAAGTATCTGTGAAATGGAAAAATGTAAGGACATAGTCATTGCAATAGGAATAATTCATTATCGCAAAAGGTAACATTTATAACACGTTTCAACCCAAATCCTTAGCTGTATAAGTTGCACGAACATGTACATTACAAATAAAATTGAAAAATGTCGAAGTGCATAAAATCCTGAAACAAGGTCTAACTATGCATTGACATCCAAAAAACTTACATTTGACTGGTATGAATGATTCACCTTGAAATTGAGAACGAATTTTGATTGTTATTAAATCGTTGTTATTTTTGGTTTAGCTGGGAATGTTGAGAGTTAAAGTCGGACAATACATACCAACTGCTGTTGCAGGAGAAAGGGCTGGATTTGCACTGTCTGAAATTTAACTCAATGTGAGTCTCATGACGATAGGGAGTAGTACATCATAGATAAAGGACCTAATTGATATTACAGATAGGAGAAACCAAACGTGAACGTTTTGCACTTTATATGTTAACTTGGCGTCAAAGATTCCTATCTAAACACGATGATATCCATGTACAGTGGGATGGAAAGCTGTGTTTTGTATCAAGGCTACCTCAGCACTTGGTTCAGTATCAGACAAGGCACGAGGCAAGGTGGTGTCCTGTCTCCATGGCTATACACTGTCTTCATAAACGATCTACTCACCCAGCTCACAGTCTCGGGACATGGTCTGCATATACGTGGAATACCCTGTTGTGCTCCGACACAGGCAGATGACATCACACTGCTGTCAGTCACAAGGAATGGTCTCCAGGCTCTCATGAATATCTGCTACAGGTATAGCTGCAAGTGGACATTTAGATTTAGCGCCAGGAAAAGTACTGTTGTATTCTTTAACGAGGACATGAACACGTTTCAACGTTCAAAGCGTAGGTGAAGGAAGACATAACTTACACACATCTTGGAATCAAGGTCAACAAGACATCGGACACAACACAGCAAATCAAGGATATCTGCAGGAAACTTAAGGCAACCTATTTTAGCATTTCCAACATTGGATTACGATGGTGACATGCATCCCGTGACCTCTGCAATTGTGTAAGTGCCCTCTGCGGCTCGGAGACTCTTTACAATTTCTCTCAGCAACACACACTCCAGCTTGAACGAGCGCACATGTCCTATCTGAAGCTGATTCAAGGACTGCCAGTACGTTCACGAACTGATGTTGTTCTATCATTGATTGGAATACTACCTATCTGCTCTCTAATCGCCATCAGAAAGATTAGTCTGCTAGGAAGAATAGTCAACTGTTCAGTACAGTGCACAGCAAGAACTGTTCTTATTTTCAGATTATTCAGATTCTTCATGTTCAACCACAAACATACATTTGGATACATCCCTGAAGTCATCAAGCTTCTATAGTTTTATGACTGCACTGAGTTTATCCGAAAAGGCTGTATCGACAGTTTTCCCAGCAATCTGAAATGGAAAGCTATTGTGGAAACTAAAGTGATTGAGGTGGAAACATCACTACTGTGGCAGAGGCTTTCAAGCGATGATGAATGCTCTTTGTTCAGAGAACTTCACAATAGCTATAAACCCTCAAATCTCTGGACTTCTGGACGACAGTTCCCAAAGCGGCGACTAAGTGTACGCTAAAGAGCGTACTAAATACAATTTCTGAACCAGTAAGACTCTCTTCTTGCCAGTTCTGTGAAGAAAACTACAAGTGTCTTCCTCACCACCTACTACACGTGTGCACTGACCAGCATGTATCTGACAGTCGTGAGACTCTGTGGTGTTCAATATTAGACAACCTCGGTGTAGACGTGTATGTAATGATTGACTCAATGAAGCTTGATGAACAAACAAGAACTCTTCTTGGAGTACGCTCGCTAGATCTTGACGATCATGAAATTCTCCACCTCGTGGGACACTTCTTTTACTCCATCAAACTCAAAAGCCAATAGATAATTCATGTAATCTTCTATCACCATAACTCAACTTTTTATATATATATATTTTTTGGCGTGCAAATCTCCAATCCTGGAGGAGCTAAAGATACTCACTCACTCACTCACTCACACATGACGATAGGGAGTAGTACATGATCCTTTATCTAATTGATATTACAGATAGGAGAAACCAAACGTGAACGTTTTGCACTTTTATGTTACTCGGTTAACTTTCATTCTCGATAACACAGTGTATTCTTAGCTAGTCAAGTTAACTGTGTAGATTTATATTTGTGCGCGCTGTTTCATGTTTTCATACAAAAACCTCATCTACAATTTCATTTCAAGATTTTGAATGGCCTATCTTTCTGGAAGAAAAATATTCCAAATGTTTACTTTGGACTTAATAAACTGGTATTACAATTGTAATTGCTCAAATGTTATGATTTCGGTTATTGTGCTTGCTTATTGTATGTAGTTTGACCGAATTGGATTCTTAAATATGTTGATACAATAAATACACAGATTGCAAGATGTCTCATCGGCAGTTAGCTGACTATTAATGTTAATATCATCTACAACACCATCGGTATGGACGAACAACAGAAGTGGTTCAAGAATGAAATCTTGATAATCCATAGCTATAACTAAGACTTTAACTCTATCAGCTATATTTTCATCAGATAATGCTTCATTCGGCAACAATGTCAATGTCAGCTCTATATCTCAGGCATCAGCACTAAAACCGCTGGCAATAGCGCTAAAGCCTGCTCTAAAATACCATTCTCACTCTTGCCTAGGAACTACATTATTACCTAGGCATTAACACGTCGCCGGAATTTCGCCGCTAACATATACATTATGATTAGTTTCAAGTTGTACACTGTATATTTCCGGGTTTTCAGTTGTTTTTTATAACCATGCACGGTGTTTGACCATATGCGTTACATTGACAAGGATGCTATCATAGATGGTTAACTTGTCTTTGATTGGTCCCTTCTATTTCATGAATGGTAATCATAAATATTCTTTCTTGATACATTTTTATCTTTTATCTCATGTATTTTAGTGTGAGATGAAGTATGTTGCCGGAGTAAAGATCAGTTTTAAATGATCATCGAAAACAAGAATATATCATTTTGCTTTGTTGTGCAAGATGAGTTGAACTAAACTAAACTGTTCTTAATTTATCAAGTTCTAGCCACATGATGGTTTCACTAACATATCGTATGTAAATTGAAAGGGACGTTTAACCCACCATAGACAACTTTGAGCACCCATTGTTTCTTGGATCTAGTCAGTAGCAGCCGCTCAGTGCAGTAATGTCTCACACAAGATGGACGATCCTGAAACGAGTCATGGAAAAAGTGAATCGTCACAGATACGTCAACTTAATATCAATTAGATAAGTTCTGTTTCAGTGAAGAATGGTTTGTCTATGTTTTCAATAATCATCCTTGTTCATTTGATCGTCAGTGGGGAAAGATCAAGCAAGGAAAAAAACAACAAAAAGAGACAGGATTATACAAAATCAGATTAATTATTTTGGGAAATTTTCAAGATTTGAAATTTTACTACACATAATAAGTCATTTTCCGACATGTACTCTTGGAAACTTCAAAGACGAGTTTCAGCCAATGATATTTGTTTTAAGCATATCCTGGTATTTCGAACGACCAATTGACAGAGCGGTAGCAAATGTATACCCACGTGACCATGTGGGTGGTACGATATAATTGGCAAGCTTTAATTTGGAAACTGATAACTCAAAACAAAGAGCAACGAACATACGTCTCCGATTGAAACAATTTATTCAAGTAACAGTCCCCGTCCTCCCTAACCTAAATCTCCTGGTTCTATATAGTGATACATAACCGGGTGCCCCAAAGCTTGCCTTTTTAAAGGCTTTTCTTGTTGTTTTTTAACGAGAGTCATTCCAATTGAGTGATAGCTTTCTTTTGTCGATAAGTAAGTTTCTGTAAAATTTCCGTCTTTATTTGTATATGAATAACTCGTTGTGTAAGATATACAGCAAAGTAGGTGTATGCATGAAGAGTAACAGCTTTCAACTACGAATAGATTATCAATAGTTAAGATTGATTTATTTCGTTTACCCTAATAGTTGACATTTACAGATACTCATCTCACTTTGGTTAAATACATGTTCAGTTTTTAAATCATTAAAACAGAGAGTGTCAGTAGAGGAGTTTGCAATGGTAAATGAGATGTCAGAGCTGTATTCAATCTTTAACATTCACGCGAGTTTGAATGATTCTTTGACGTACAAGCAATATGGGACAGAAGATTAAATGGAACCCTGTCCAAACCCCTGACCAAGAACCATTCCGATTTGAAGTATTCTAAATTTATAAGTAAGCCATACATTTATTTATGAATCGTGAGCTGTTTGACTATACTTATGGTTCTCGTTAGAAATCCTGAGTCAGTAGCAAATCCTGAAAAAGATAGAATTAATTCCTCAAAGAGTTATCTGTTTTTTGAAAATGTCATCGCAGCCGCCATTTGCTGGCGTCTCATCATTAAATTGATAACGATTAAAGTACCAAGAAAGTAGTTCCAATAAAAAGTGACACTACATAGATTGGCAGGAAATTTTTGAGAGCGTAAAAACTTGATTTGATGATCCAAAGCTATCCTACTAAGAAATACAAATTCAAACTCTCCCAAAATTAATACAAATAACTATTACACTGTTCATTTTATTTATACATGAAATTTTTGCTTTCGGTAGTTTCACCAAATCAGCTACGAAGCTTGTCAGTTAAAACGTTGAAAAGTTTTTGTTGTCAAAGAGACGGAAAGGAATTACTGATCACGGGTGGGAGTAGAACTGCGGATTTGCTCTCATCTATTACAGTTAAACTCTAAACAGTGCATATCATTGAAGTCATGTAAATACCATCTTACGTCTTTATCATATATTCGATAGTTCATACTCAATTAAACAAAACTCCCTTCCTCCCTTTGGTCTAAGACTGAGCCCTCGGCCACCCGAAATTTGCTCCTTAAACCATACTTCGGGGCGGGTTTGGTCTTTAGTTCATTGCCTTCAAATCTTATATATTTCTTGCGTATCAAAACGACTCTTAAGAGGTTAATTGTAATAATTAATATGAAACGGTGTATTGATTAGTCTCAGTTATATACTTTCAGTACCAGGTTTTTGTGCCTTAAAAATCTAAATAATGATTTTTGTACGCTCATCAGTCGAGGCAAAGTCAAGTTGAAAAAATGCAACCGACAAAAACGAATAGTAACTTATTTCCCTTACCTTGTTACAGATGAATGCAATTTATGTAACTAAACACAAATTTGAAATTATTTAGCATTGTAAAATGTATTGTTTGCACCTACAGTAGGGCTCTTAGATACAAGATTTCAATGATATTTTATTTAAATGGAAAATCTTAATTTTAGCAAAATATATATTTAATTGGAGAATTCGTTACAAAAACGTATATTGAATAACCCAGTTTATCGATAGAACATACAGACAGAAACAATTCTCTGATGGACTGTCACTAAAACCCAGAAAATCTTTACAAAGTAATATGTTAGTGCACAGTCAAACTTTCCATCGAACGTTTCTGTACATATATGGTTGCTCATGATCCTTAAACCAGTTGCTGTATTCTCGAAAACATTTTTTTGACAGAGTAAATTGAAAATAATCAAAAGCATGTAGTTTAAATGAGTGTGGATTTCAAATTTCGATTTTCCATGTTCCTCTACTTACCTTATATTTATTTTCAGTTGTTGTATACAATATTTTCAATAAAATATGTTTCATTCCACACTCACTCCAGATGTCCCATGTAAACGCCGAAATAATTCAATCATATATGAACTTTATGCCATGTCATTTTGGATATATTGCAATACTTGGTTTCAGCAAACTAAACCAAATCCATACCAAACAGCTGTGCAATGCAAGTACTCTCGACAAAGCTGTAGCCAATTGCACGAGTTCGATCTTCTACTTTCAATGGAGTCATTTTAAAAGTCAACGCTGCAATCATAAAGAAAATACCAACGTATGCTTCTACACAACAGGACAAGCCCAATGACGGCCATTTAATAGTGATAAAGGTAAACTTTCACATTCTCTGCTATATATTGTATCAGTTGATGTCATGCACAATACAATCTTTAATTTTTATATGTAATACATATGTTGATATTGAGCTGTCCTATTCATTTAAAGATATTCCTTCAATAACTCGTTTAATACGCTGATCTATTTCCCTGAATGTTATTGTGGTATGTTTCGGAAAAAGTGGCATTGTTTTACTCAGTGCAAGTTTTGTTTACAGTGTGTAATACATAGAGTAAATTTATCAATAAGAGATTAATAATAGCCGCTATAGTACTAAGTTGTATGTTCGTGTTAAAATTGTTTCGTGTAAGGCATTAAGTAGAGACTAAGTAAAGGATCCCTGTTTTGAGAGGAAATATCCACCCAACTTTAGGGAGCCGTTTGCATTATATTCGATCGTTAGGGTCAGGGGTTCGTAGCTGGAAGCAGTCGTTAAATATGTTTCGAACGCATGTTTAACGAACATTTAAAGATAATCGTTATTTAGGTTTAGTAGTGTAACACGAAGCAGTCATAAAACAAGTCTTAACCATTCGCTATATAGTCTTTGAGGAAGTGTAACTCGAAACATCGATAGCTTTAAAGTCCACGGGATTCCCCATGAACTTCGATTGTACTTGACTTTTCTGTGATCTAAATTACTTTATCAGTTTTATGAGTATGCGTTCTGTAAGATGTCTTAACTGTTGCAGTCTTTTGTTGAAATCCAAACGAATATATCAAATCCAATAAATGTTATTTGCAAGATTAAAAAATCACATGTACATGTTTTCAATATAATTTTCGCACAACAAAACCATTCCAATGTCGTTGGCTACCACTAATCATCATTGTCACCAAGGTTCACTTAAATGACTCATATCCCCTATAGCTACAATATTATAAAGACTGTCAGTGTGTGGAAAACTAAATTGTTTTAAATTATTTGAGATAAGATGTAGACTATCATATGTTCAGTATACAAAATATATTTAATCAAAATTAGATTTGGAAAAAATATCAAATTTTATCAAACAACATTATTTAGAAATAAGTCGATTGACTGATTAATTATGGTCTCTTCTTTTGAGTTTTAGAATGCAACGTCAAAATCTGAATATATTCGTAATTGAACAGTATACACAATTCATGAAACACTCAGCTTAGTTGAATAGTGAGTTTAGTATGCAGTATTGTTGTTGAAATTTACAATATTTCGATGGGCCAAATATCATGCTAACATAATATTTGTTCAGCTGACTCCCATTGACAATGCTAACACAAACATATATTCATCATACCTGGGGCCATCACTTGTATAATTTAACCATTTACAGATCCCTCCACATTTGAAAATGAAATCGCATGGTTAAATTATAGCCTACTTCATTTCTCTTTTGGAAAATATTGCAACATAATTTTGAGGCTGAAACTCAGACAACCGCAGACATCTTATCAAACAACCTTTATTAACCTTTGACGTCAGTATCTAACCTTTGTCTGCTTAGTGTGTATCATTTCTATCTTGGAACCAACGTTAAAAAATATAACTACATGTATTTGAATGTCTTCTTTTATCTTAATACAGTTATAATTTAAGGTTGAAAACGTTCACATGGAATAAGACCACGCTTGCAAACGACTGCTTAAGAGCTGGTCAGAGGTAGACCTTAAACATAGTCGGTAATTCTTCGTTTAAGGACTGTCCTAACTTTTAGGTCGACTTCCAGTTACACAACGTTAGAACAAGGTATGCTTAACGCTTGTCCTTAACATCTGTCCTTAACTAAAGACCATTTAACGACTGCTTCGAGTTACAAACCCCAGTTATTGGCCGTGTTTTGAATGCTTTCCGAATGCGTAATCGCATTAAACAGTGTTTTTTAAACCAGAAGTTCATAGGAATTGCAATTTTATTCATAACGGCGAGATGAACAATGACGTGTCATAGTATCGTTTACTGTTGTTGAATTAAAACCCATTTATGCATGACGTCCATAAATGGGACGCTAATTCAATGGTGTCGTTCTTTTGTGACATTCATGGTAAAATATTATTGTAATTTTTTTGTTAATATGAACATGTCATATTGTCAAGTAAATAAGCAAAAATAGTTGTAGAGTTAAATTCATTTGAATAAGACGGCCTCGAACAGAAAAGTTTCAAATTTGTACATTCACTATAGTTTGAGGTTAGTCTTAAAAAAATATAACTTCAAAGTGACGTCATTTGGATAGTTTTTCATGAATTTCAAAGTTTAATTGTTAAATCATAAACAAAGGTTGAAGTTAACTTTGATTTTTTCCATGGTCAAAGTTTCATCAAATTAGCGTCCCACATATGGGACGACATGCACGAAAGGGTACGGGTTTTTAGCTGGCTCTCAAGTAAGTAATTGTTAAAAATAACTTTTTATTGTTTCATTTAAGTCAGAATATATAAGATAAATAGAAATAAAGTGATGATATAAAAATCTGAAAGCCTCCTGCTTTGTATCTGCTAAAATGAAAAAGCTAAATAGTGTTACGAGAGTAAATGATCTTTTGATAACACTGATATGACAACATATCTTGTCTTTATCACCTCCTAGTCCGTGTTTGAAACCTTGTCATTTGCAAACGTGTCATTTCTTCGTGACTTTTACACAAAAGACCTTAATTATAATAAAGAAGAATGTAAATTCTTCTTCATTTGATACATATTTACATTTAAACTGATAGATTACATCAAAATGGTGATATTTCTGTTTGAAGATTGTTGTTTGCTACACAATCAGTCTTTTAACCGTGTTCGCCGTGACCGACTAGGAGATGCATCCATATGCGCTGACATGATTGACAACATCTTTAATGCTTTAATAATCAGAATTCTAGCTTTCTTACATTACGGATAATAAAGAAATTAACACACTCGCAAAATTTCACATTGTTTTTACAACACTCATGCCATTGAAACGATATTTGCCTCCTCTCGCTCGGGAAATATCATTTTACTGTCACTCATGTTGTAAAAACAATATGATATCTCCGCTTCGGTATTATTCTTTATTTACCTATATAATTATATATCTGTATACTTAGCACTGCCATGTTCAGACATGCCGTACCACGATTATCCATTGACAGTCTTGGATAATATGACACATAATTGATGAATAAACAGCAGCATGTCGACTTTCAAATCAAACAGAAAACGGATAGGACAATGATCAAGCCTTGAGGGGCAAGTTAGAGTAATATAGTACAATAATGTGTTATATTTGAAGAGGAAAAATTAAAATGTTCTGAAATGTATTGTAATGGATGCCCTCAATATCCAATATCATTATACATGTTCAATATATATGTTCATCTGGATTTTAAACAAATATTTGTTTATGATGCTTCCCACATTATTTCCTTCTAGCGTGCAAACATTCTACCATAGTCAATTTTTCTTTCAATTTTATGCGTCTTATAAAGGCTATTCTTGCAACATGGTTCATTCTTGCGTGTAGAAAAACCTGTACCCTTTCGTGCATGTCGTCCCATTTATGGGACGCTAATTCAATCATTAAATTAGTAAGGAAAAAATTACTTACAGGGAAAATAACAACTTATTCCCTTCATTGCATGGTATGAACAACATGTACATACAATTTAATGAAAATCTGAAACCTCATGCATATATATAAATTCATCTTTTAATTTCAGATCGTCTTCAAAATATGGAAAATATTAGACTAATGGACCATATTCAAAAGACGAGAATAAATAAATGTGGATGATGGCGAAGGACATTAAAACTGAGATCTGCATCATGTAAAGGAGAATACACTATATATTTATGACATAATCACACAATACACTAGAACACTAACATGTATTTAATAAGAATGATTCCAAAGCGAATGTTTCTCCTTATAATTTGTGGTTTGATAGTCATAACAATGTTTACATTGTCAAAACAATTAATCTTCTCCTCTGATAAACAATTACTTTTGAACCCAAAATTACCCAGAGAAAACCAAAATGAAACCCCTCCTATCATCAAAGATTCAGTTCACAAGGAGGAATTAGAACTGGAAAACGTAAATCTTCCGAATCAAAGAAAACAGGTGAAAGATATCAATAACAGACTTCAAGAACAAACCATATTATCAGAAAAGGACAAGAAAAACAGTGTTGGAGGAAAAAATGATGTAGAAAACGAAGATAGACTCAAAAGTATTCGAAAAGGAAATGAACAGCTTCCAGAAGAAAACATACACACTCAAGAAGAACACAAGCTTATCCATATACCTATACCTGAGCTGATTTTTGGAAGAAATGGCCGAGGTTCGTAATCACATATAAATTCATTTGGTTTCTCAAGTTATTTGTGTAGTTTCATGTTAACAATCTATTTACCACAACTCTTCAAATATCGTAATGAGCATCCTAACCTTTTTTATATTTAAAAAAGGATATTTGATCTTGAAGAAGAAAAATATGGTTACATATACATGAAGTCTCAAGAATTGATAATGTAAGTTTCAAACCAAATTAAAATAATGAAAAATGAAAGATCATCGGTCTTTTTCAATGCCTACATATCTAATTATAAAGCACTTAGCCGATCAATGTCACAATTGTATTGTGAGAGAGCAAAGTGAAAATTAATAAGTTATATATTAAACGTGTGTTTCTTTAATATCTAAGAGGACTAGACCGCCTAGTTGTTCACAGACAGGATTATACTTGCAATATATTTGTACCTCCTTCTTTGTAGTGTTTTGTTAATCAAAACATTAATGACAACTTGGTGGTTTATATTCAACATTTCAGGACGCAATGGGGAGGCAGTCAAGATGGACAGAGACACTCTTGATCCAGCCAGCAAGATCCTGTATGACGAAGGATACACGAGGAATGACTTCAACGAATACCTCAGCAATCTTATATCTGTCGACCGTCTTATCCCAGATTCAAGGGATCCGCTGTAAGTCCAATAATTAAGTTCAGATTCCGATATAATGGTCTAAACACTATTCCATCAATCTTCACGAAGGGTCAGGTATATAGAGTGTAGCAAACATGGATTTGTGTGTGACTTTCTTTCCTGTGAATGAACTAGACACGAAAGAAGCATTTCGGGGTAAGGGAAACTGACTGCTTACAATCAAGGCAAGTTGTTAGATCAACGATGGTGACGTTGTTATGTGTGAGTTGGGTTCCTCTGTTGAAATATATGGGCAGGAGGCAAATTCCTTTTCTGCTTCAGTTTCCTGTACATTCTGCCTTCTGCAGCATAAGCTCAAAATATTTATCAACCTCTGGAATTCACAATGATCGGCACTGTGAGCAGTTCAGCATATCAACATATTCTGTTAACAAGATTAATTACCTGATACTGATTTTCTAAAGAAGCAGGAGGTCATACCACTTTGTCTTATACGTAGGTAAAAAACATAAAACAATGTAGAACATGTACAACAAAATATCAATCACGAACTGTTTCTGAGAAATATTATTACATGTTTAACTGGATACAATCATGTCAAACTCATTATACATTAACGAGAATAAACTGCTACGTGTTTGTATCATATAGGATCAATATGAAAGGTGTCGTAAAAGGCCTTTGCAGAAATGAATCTAGTTATATGAATAACGTTTTCACCCTTTGTTTTTCTGTTTATCAAAATAATCATCAACATGTAAACAATTTGTAATATGTAGATCTGATGCGTATTCAGGGCAGACATGTTTCATCTGTTATGTCTTTACACAGTTTTCGTTCTTCATGTAACGTTGTGGCACAAAACGTATCTAATTTATCTTCTGTAGATTTTTGCATACTCTTGAAGTCTCCTTCTTTATATCTTCTATATCAATCAGCTGTGACAACCTAGAGTACCCGGATGATCTCCCCGACACAAGCGTTATCATCACGTTCCTGAACGAGGCTTGGTCTGTTCTCGTGAGAACTATCCACTCTATCATCAGAACAGCGCCACCTCTCCTACTAAGGGAGATAATTCTCGTTGACGACTATTCTGATTATGGTAAAGACATTTCCGGTTCTGATGGCTGTGTTTCAGACATTGTCATTGTTTTCTAAAAAAGAAGATTTGTTTCGTTTCTTTACGGTAATCTTTATTAACTTACCTTAGATTTGTTTTAACGAATTAAAAAAAAAATCTGTCACATTTGACTATTTTTAATCAGCCGGCTTTATCTTTAGGCATTTTTTAAATTGTGTGCAAACATATTATCTATCCACATTAAGGTTGTTTTCGTGGTTGTTTTACCAGTTTGCAATAACTTATGTGTAAAGATGGAACATTTTTTCTCTTCCCAGATTATCTAAAGGAGCCACTGGACGATTACATGCAGAAATTCCCGAAAGTTAAAATCGTGCGAAACCTTAAAAGAGAAGGTTTGATCCGGAGTCGTCTGAACGGGGCCAAAGTCGCAACGGGACAAGTCCTCACATTCCTCGACTCGCACATAGAATGTGTCAATGGTAGGGATCAATCGCTGTTAATTGTACATGTAGAATTGGCATGTACATACGAATTGTCACATCTGGTATAATGCATCTTTTAAGCTGGATATCAAGAGATAAACAACCTTGGATCTTAAACGGGAAGAGCAAAGTCTCACTTAATTTGATTTGATAGATAAACACGCAACATAATCATAATCATCATCATCATCATCATCAACAACAACAACAACCATGCAGTGCACCATGCAATCTAAATAAATTTAGATCAACAGGTTTAATATTTGGTCAACACGGTAATTTATTTAGATTGTGCACCATGTACTTTTCTGTAGAGCATTTAACCAAATATAAAGGATATATTACACACATCTATAAGAAACACCACACACATATTTATCACTGAATCACTCGTTTCACAGACTATAATGATAAAAAAACACATATCTATAAGAAAACCACACACACACATAATATTTATCACGGAATCACTCGTTTCACAAACTCTTTCATAGACTGGCTTCCTCCCCTGTTGGCTCGAATAAAAGAAGATCCTAGTCACGTGGTGTGGCCGAGTGTTCCGATGATAGATCGACAAACGTTTCATCTTCCCCAACGTAAATCAGCTGCAGACATGTCGGTGGGAACCTTCACGTGGGCACTCACATATTCCTGGGAGAAACCCAACCTCACTGATAGAAAATCTCCTGTATCTCCTATCAGGTAACTATCTCTTTAGATGTGCTTGGTTGTCAGTTGTTGTAATGTACAGAGGCTACAAACTCCATGGTCGAGATGTTGGCTGGTGCCGATCTTGCTGTGGTGAAAATACTGTGAACGTGAATACATTTGAATGATATATTTAGAGCATTATATAATGCCTTTAAATAGAATTGAGAATTTGTTTATGTCTGTCTTTTGACAATCCAACTGAAATGATCCTTCATTATTTATGCCCTGATGTGTTTTAATAATTAACGTTTGCAATCTGTTGAGAACAGGTTGTCATCAATAAAGGTAGAGTGTTTAAACATGGGAGCTAAATCAACATTACAAATTATATAAATATATAACGTAGCATGTTGAATTGTTTATGTATTATAATGTAATATACATATGGACTATGATAATTATAAAACTATATATCTACCTGGAACATGTAATCTAATGCTAACATAGCTCTCTGAGTCAGTAGAGCACCCAAACTGACGACGAGATACTGAGTCAGATGGTGTTCCGAGGTCTCTGGCAATATTCGACGTGTTATGGAAAAAATAGGACAAAATATTCAATTCCTAATGACAAATATGGGTCAAAGCAATGTACGTGTTTCGTTAAAGTGAAAATCACCTACCATGATGTATCACAAGGTATGTTAATACTTCACTTTTAAGATGTATTTAAGGTAATGAATTTGTGTATGTGTTGCCTTATTTATTTCAAATTAACATTACAAGTGCAGGTTATAAATTATTTGAATGTTTGCTATTTGAGGAGTCCAACGATGGCAGGTGGATTATTCTCCATAGACAGGGACTACTTCTACCACATCGGCTCCTACGACGATCAGATGCTGTTCTGGGGCGGCGAGAACCTGGAAATGTCATTCAGGGTAAGACGCTTGTCAATGTTCAAGCACATAAACTATAGACAACTAGCTTTTGTATCTTTGCAGTACTAGGGAATAAACAGGTACATTCCTTTGAAAATTTAAATATAATTTGTGATTATGGATTGCATATATTCTATTATTATATGATCTATTTAGATAAAGCAGATCTAAATTGATCAATAAAGGCCAATTAGGAGGGTGACACAAGAACCTAGTCTTTCTGTTATTTCCATAGAAGATTGAAGAAAACCTTTGAAACACAATAAAGTTGCAAATAGAGCAAATCCGAACAACAGGTTTTGGCTCGTTTGACCCAAATTTGTAAAATCAGCAATTTAAGTTTTCATGTCTGCACATGACGCTTTTGCCCATTTTCCTTAGTTTGTTCAGCGCGAGTTTCCTTAATGCATAACTGATATTTGATGCGTTTTGGTATAGATATGGATGTGTGGAGGCACTATCGAGGTGATTCCCTGTTCAATCATCGGTCACATCTACCGGTTTAAGAATGTAAATGCAAATCCCAAAACGTCCGTCAATGTACAACGCAACCTCAAGAGAACAGCTGCAGTATGGATGGACGAATATAGACATTTGTATGCGAAGATTGCCAAACAGCATCTTGTAAGTGTCTTCTGCTCTCGGTTTTGATGATCAGTTTGAGAAATAAGTGTTAGTTTTTATAGTATGAATATAATTTCTCTGAGAGCATAAATTTTACTGTGTATTGCTTAGTGTTTATTTTATCATAGAATTGAATCTAACACGCAATATATTAAAATATTTGTGGACGATTCCAAAAATTACTTTTTTCCTCGATTATAATCTTAGATCTGCTTTCTTATGTTTCCAAACGCTTTCTTTGTTGAGACCATACTTGAATTACATGCACAGAAGTTTACACATTGATTGTCGTGATATCCACATTAAAGAAATTATCAAGAAATCAAACGTTTAAATGAGTGATGTTGTCGTTGCTTTGGTAGTATTTCAGCCATTAGTAACGTGTCAATGTTTTCATCCATACCTTCTGTAATTATTGTCAGTGCAAGCTTATAACTCATACCTTATGACAGTTATGTACTAAAATTTTAATTAAAAGATATACACAATGTTCTAGGAGAACTATGGCGATGTTTCTGCACGTGTTGAGCTGCGAAAACAACTAAACTGTAAAAGTTTTGAATGGTACCTTAATAACGTATGTGTCAACGCTTTCACACCGGACAAGGCATTGGTCTATGGCGCAGTAAGTAAGAGTAATGATTCAAATACAAAACATTAACTTGAAAGAAACAACCTTTCATGATATCATACTACCTACATGAAACACAACACAGAATGGTAAACAGTGTAAATAATGATGTCCAGTTAATAACTCAAATACATCATTTTTCATTACTTACGAGTTACATGTAGCTGAACACAATTTCCTGTAAAGCTGAAATCTTACGGTAGATTTAGCTGAGCTTTGGTGAGCTTAACCTACATAACAGTCATTGCCCTTTCTCTTGAGTAGAATGGAAGATTGTGGTAATCTAGATTTAAGCGAGAGAAAAGTAAAGTTGACATGAAACTTGTGTTTACACAAGGAAGAGGTTTGATAACTCGATTTATATTGTGATATTTTTGAATTAATTAAGAAATAAAGTTCGCTCTACCCCAATGTGTTTTGTAATAAAGTATAGTTTTGCCCTGAACTATTATAGTTAAAGCATGAGGACGGTAGTCCGAGTGCTTTAACGTTGTAATAGTTTAGGGCAAAACTATACTTTATTACAAAACACATTGGGGTAGAGCGAACTTTATTTCTTTTCTAAGATACCAAACTTATTTGCAAGGAAGTATAAACATTCTTATAATTTCAACTTGAATTAAAATATTGTTAAAATAACTTAGATTATGATATCCACGAACAGGGCTAACTGCTGGCTATTCCATGTTTAGAACTCACCCCCTATTTAAAAATATTTTTTATTGGTGAAACAGTTGATTATGTAAATGTAGCAGTTTTATTTTCTCATTTATAAAGTTTAAAATTGTATTCTCTTGTTATTTTTTCATTGTTCAAACAAAACAAAAATAGCAGACAACTCATGTTTAATCAAACGTTACTTTTGAACAGTCAAGTTGTGCGATCATGCAATGCGGGCCACACTGCCCATATAAGGCGTATCACGTGATATTGACATTCCACAAAGAATTATGGGTATGTTTGTCAGGAAGCGTGTTAATCGAGATCTATCGTTCTTTATTTCTGTTGTCATAAAAGTTAAAGTTGATGGTACTACCGCTAGTATTAGCTGACTGGAGGAGCTCTACACCATGAAAAGGAGTACAAACTGTATTGGTTGACCTATGTGACACGTTGCTTGGCAGAGACGGTTGACGTGTGTCAACGTCACAAATGCTACGCGGCGCCGTGACCTGACGTGGAATGTCAACGTGGTCACTCGACAAGCATGTTGGAGGCAGAGCATTGGTCGCAGCGTTGTTCCCCTGTAAGATGGAGTTGTTATGTAGCTTTTCAACAACTGCTCATGTCTGTGACCAGTGACGGACATGATACCAAGGGCCCCAACCCCGGCTTCGGAAGCGCCATGTTGATTGATAGAACCGAGACCAAAGGTTACCATGGACACGCGTGATAACGAGGGGGCAGCTGGGAAGAGCGGATGGCGTCATTCAATTGTTACGTCATGTAAAAACTATACCTTTATTGTCTTATAAAGTACTTTTTTTTTCGATTGTTCTAACCGCTATGCATCTTAGAATGTCAAATAATATATCACAGATTTCAAGAGCGTTATGATTTAAACTGGTTCACAGTTTCTATATTCTGAAGTTTGAAATTGCGAGGATAAATGATTAAATTACTCGTGAAATTTGGAATAATTTATATGTATTCTCAATTAAATGTGGATGTTATATTGTAATTGGACCATTAAGTACGACTTCGCCGGGATTGAAGGGAATATTTAAGGAGCCTCTCCGTGATTTTCATCCCATTCTGTTTCGCTAAAATACGAACCTATCATGATATTAATTCAAAATATCTCACATATGCATTCCCTTATGCCAATTATATGATAAAAATCTGTTTTCAATTAAATTCTTTGAACAGTCATAAATATATTTTTCAAATTTTACACGTCCAATTAACATTAATATTAGTTATATAAACTACCAAATACCATCAACTCGTAAAACTCGTTCTGTCTGCTTCAATTAAGTTTCCATAATTACGTTTGACTGAATGAACGCATCATTGTCCAGTTTTCGATCAGAACCGCGACTTTAAACCTTCCTGATGTCGTCAAACGACGTCTATTAGCTTCATAATTATACTTTCCTGCAACAGGAATATATCACTGGATCAGATGACACTATTGGTAAAGTTTGGTATATTTGACCCCCGACAACTCACGATGTGACTCTTTAAGCTACATGTACTTACATGTAGTATTTTTGATTATTACACGCCCGTGTAAGATACCGCAGTGTATTATTTATACGGCAATATTAAACTAGTGTAATATCACAATGCAAGTATAACGTCACAGAAGTGAGCTGTTGTGACGTCACAATGTAAGCGCTTCGTCACAATGGGTGCCGAGTCGCGGAACTGTTAGTTTCAGCAAATTTTCGGAAAGTTTGCGTGATTTTTAGGGCAAGTAATCAACAGAATACTAAACTTCCTTCCATTAAATACTATTTTTATTAAACTCGTGAATGATTTGGTATCAAACTCGCTTTCGCTCATTTTATACAAAGTCATTAACTCGTTTAATAAAAATAGTATTAAATGGAAGGTCGTTTAGTATCCTCTATGTTAGCAGTGTAGCCATATAAGCATTGTAAACCATGTTGCATGTTGCATGTTAATCTTATAATATAAGCCTACCTGCGTTGCTACTTTGACCTACACAGTTAGTCTAACAATTTGACTCTGAAATGATTTTTTTTCAATAAAACTGAAATTTGAAAAAAATTAATAAATATAATGAAAAGGAGACAGGCCTTATTATAGACTTGCCTAGGCTTTTATTAAATTTTAGGGTCTGGCTGACAGACTACTACACAGTGTGAATATTTCTTTATGAAAATATGTTTCCATTCAGGAAAATTTACTGCGTTGATACACATTATTCTATTATACGCAACCAAAATAGTACTAATTTGAATGTACATTGTATGTCAGCTTATAAACTAAAATCCAAAAGAAACGTCCCCTCTATATTTGATTCTCGATTCTCGATAGAAAAAAAAATATTACAAATCGGTATGTTTGTACCTTTACTGCATTTTGTGCGTTTAAGCGATGTGTTTCTTCAGATAGTGCCTTGGCGTGTCATTATTCAATTATCTTTTGTGATTTTTGATGTGTGTGAAATAACAAAAGCGTTTCTTTTGGATTTTAGTATAGTTACCATTTGTTTTGTAGTGTGATATTGACATCCAAGTATTTGAATTATATATGATATGTATATTTCTAGTTACAAAATGTGGCAGACAAATCTCGATGTCTACATGCTGAAGACAAGACCAATGCGCGAGTAATGGCAAACAATTGTAACCTGATGGATACAACACGACAGGTACACTGTTCATTCATCAAGTTCATGGCTTTTCACATGCACATTCATTTATTTCTATATACTGTAATACTGCCATGTCCGTACATTTACTTCTTTTCCATTATAACATGAAGTGAAATACCGATATGTCAACGAAATAATTCGTGTCATCATTCACCAGCTTCATAAATTGAAAACAAAATAAATCATTTATAAATGATTTATATTACTATGATTTAACAAAGACGAACAATGTTTTGAAGTAATTCATTCTGTAACTTACTCAATGTCATGCGATTCATTTCCGGTACAAATACAACAATGATTATGAAATAACCAGGACGGGCATCTTTACTTGCCAAATATTATGTTTATATCACTCTTATATAGACAAAAAGAACTATTACTCGTTGTTATTCGTTACTCGTATAATATAAGAGTTGGATAACAAACGTATGCAAATCAAACGTATCAAAATGCATATTATATAAAAATATCCTTCTATCATCAGATTCAGATTCAGTTGATTCACTCACTTCGCCAATGGTACAAGAGCATACATGATAGAATAGATATTACCAATTGATCAAGACAGCAGAGACAGGCTACACATATAAACCGTTTCGGTACTACGTGTATACAAATAAACATATGTGGAAGAGACATTAGTAAACAACAGCTCGTTCTGTTTCAAACTGATATAACTAGCAAGTTTAGAAATGTTTATGAAAGTATTAGTTTATCCGGTACCTATATATTTGCAGGTATTTTACATTATTGGTCTGAAGGAGTACATTGAATCCGTATCGATACTATATAAATAAACAGATATCGATATATACATGTAGAGGTACATAATTTAATAATAGCTCTTTCTGTTTCCAACTGATGTGACTATGAAGTTTTCAAAATGATGTTTATGAAAGTATTAGTTTATCCAGTACCTATATATTTGTAGGTATTTTACATTATTGATCTGAAGGAGCTTATTGAAACCGTATCGATACAATATAAATAAACAGATATAGATATAGATATAGACATGTTGAGGTACATCATTTCATAACAGCTCATTCTGTTTCAAACTGATACAACCAGCAAGTTTATAAATGATGTTTATGAAAGTATGAGTATATCCAGTACCTATATATGTACAGGTATTCTACATCACTGACCAGGAGGAGCTCCGTCACCTGTCCACCTGTATGGACGCTAATACAGCAACACTCACTATGTACGACTGTCATCGGAGCAAGGGAACACAACAGTTCCAGTTCAGAGATGTAAATATGCAAATCATTGTCACGATTGTTTACATCATGAATTCTTATTTACTTTAGTAGGCTAAAATGTAGGTCTTCCGTTAGTATTCCTCTAGACCTTTTGTTAAGGTCAGTAATTCTAGAGTGTTGATATCCCACCACATTTATTTATCGTCCAAAATATTTGCCTCGGAAAAAAAAGGGTATTTGATATAATTCATATTTTAGGAATCTCTATAAACGGGCAGTATCACGTTTCTAGGGGGAATATAAGCTTAAGGTGATATCAGGAAATTGTTTATATTTTTGTCCAATTGATAGACTATGTATTTACACTCAATAAATCAGTAATATATCAAATATATAATGTAAAGTTCAGCAATGCGATTCCTTTTTCTTACACAAAATGGCTGCCAATGGACGTTATGTGAATCTCTATAATTCGGTCTCTGACTATGGATCATTGTTTTGTGGAGTTAGTATTTGACACTATCACAATGATACATTAAGCATCAAAGTACAATTATCAGTGAAAATGTGTGCTACTGCCCCTTTAATATAAGTATAAATGCCTCGTTCAAGAAATGCATAACGTTACAGGACGGTACGGTGTACAACCCACGACTGAAACTGTGTATGGAAGCAAATCTACCAGGGATCACTGCTCGCTTGATGACGTGTGATAGACAGAAGACGACGCAAAAGTGGACCTGGGTTCCTGTGGATATGAATCTGTGGAAGGAAGAACTAAAGAACATGTGAAGTTGTTCCAAATGAAAAAATTGTTCACGACTAACTGCAAAATCTTCTTAAGTATATTTGGACAGGTGGATGTGTATGTGTAGGAAGTTGAAAATTTGAATTAAAGTTGAATGTTTGAATGAATATTTATAAAATATAACTAGTTGCATAGATCGTAAGTTGTTAATGACTGGGTGTATTACCGCTTCCTTAAAGGTCATATAAAAAAATTGTGAACAAGTATGAATTTTTAAGTTGCTCATATTTAAAGAAATCACTAAAAAGATTCGTGTATATCTGATCATATGGTTGTTTTTGGTTCATTTTACATTTCATTATCTACTCGTTGTATATTTTACAAGATATGTACAAAAGGACGTGCATGATATCTTCAAAGAGTTTCATCGACAAAGACTTTCACAAAATTGCTGTCCAGTTTTCATATAAAGGGAATTTAATTGAAATAAATCGAGGATCCTTTTTGTTTTACTTTGCGTTTCTTATCTTTTCTAACGGGTATTCATTTGAGCTGAATTTAACGTTCAAGCCAATCAACTGCGAAGTAGTGAAGCAAAGGGTCTGATTTAAAATTTTAGCAATTTAGCGGGTCTCACATACCTGGTCACCCGATACGACACATAAATGCAATACTCACATCAGAAACGAAGCAGGGTACGAACGAATTTTCTGATTTCAATGAGCTTTAATGAAACTTCAATCGTAGATTGAACATAACAATCCCATGTCCTATTTTACCGAAAATCGGTCGTATTTTCATACATGCTATTGAAACAATATACATGTATGAGTTTGCATTGCAACAGATATATTATTTATGTAATAGATGTAAAAAGTAACTGATAATTTAAAAACAATTTCATTGTTGACAAAACTGAAACTTGTCAAAGAAGGTATAAACAGCATAGTTGGAACTGCGATATGACAAACCTCAATCTTGGAGTTTACCTGTTGAAATAGTTGTTAATATTCCATCAAAACATAAACACTTTCCTTCAAATTTAGAAATGATACAGCACACCGGTCATCTTTGCCAAATTTGGTACTTTTCATCCAAAGTGCACAGCAGGCTTGATATTTTGCCCCATTCTACAGGACTATTTTTGAAAATAGCAATCTTACGAAATAAAGACAGAAACCAAAATTTGCAACAAAAAAAAAGCAACATAATTTCATCTAGAAATTGCTATGGTCATGTTTGATATTGAAGGAAATTAATGATTGGATGGCGTTTTCCTTGAATTATATTCCTTCTAAGATGTTAATTCAAAGGAAAACTTAAAATGTAAATAAACATTCGTTTTAATTAAATCGAACCTTAAGTGTAATACAATGTCACTATGATCCCTAATCATCCAGTGGTATTTATTCATCATTAAACAAAGCTCATTTATCATAAACATTTTTTTTTTTTGTGAGCTGATTTTATAATTTGATATACACGTGTATATGGGTTATAAGGTAAGTTCAGGATTTCAAATACAATCAATAACGTGTATAATGAACAATATTGTTCATGGAAGTCAGCTCAAAAGGTATATACATAAATTCTTGTGAGCAATAAATGATACTCAACGAAGTTTCATATTCTAATCTATTCGTCAATCGGGATTTTACTTCCACGTCGATAACTACTCTACATAGGTAATATTTTACTGGCACACGCGTTATGAGAAGTACACAAATTCCCCTAGCCTATCCGAGACTCTCAAGCTGTGTCTTACCAAAGCAACAAAGCCTTGTATAAGGGAAATAAGCCAGAATTATTGAAAGACTCTGCGCCAGAAGTTGCCAAGTATTGACTTTTCTGTAGTCGATGCATAACCTACAATTCAAGGATTTTACCTGGTTTCTCTATACACGTGAGTAAAAAGGTCATATTATAGATTTGTCTCGCTTACATGAAATTCATTGTATCCTAAATTTGTCCTCGAAATATTTGTTTAAACTAATTAATGATACCACATTATCAACATACAATGTATAGATGATGGGAATTGAGCAAGGAACAGCAATCATGCTTGATGCCTCAGTTAACTGTTGACGTCTGTAGTAGCTTTGTGTCTGTGTGTTTGCATACGGGCATGGTCGATGGGTCACAGCTGGCTTCTTATGTGATCAATTTTGATCCGAAGTCTCAGAAAAATCAGATCAAACTTTCCTCACTTATTTCTGAAAATAGAGCTGTAGTGATCATAGACGAGATTAGAGAACAACCGTTACCATATGACAACTGTTGTCATTATTTGAGGATGTTGTATCAGAGACACTGTCAAGAAATGGTTAATTACACACTGAGTCTGTTCGACAAAAACATACATTATAAGAACACATCACCGACAGGTTGTACCATAGGTTGCTAGTTAGAACTGTAATTGTAATATGTTATCTCCTTTAGCTGTGCACAAATTCTTTGGGTAATATGATCCTTAATCATCCAGTGGTATTTATTCATTATCAAACAAAGCTTATTTATCATAAACAAAAAATTATGTTGTAAGCTGATTTTATAATCTGATATACACGTGTATATGGGTAATAAGGTAAGTTAAGGATTTCAAATACAATCAATAACGTGTATAATGAACAATATTGGTCGTCAGCGCAAAACTTATATATACATCACTTCTTGTAGGCAATAAATGATATTAAACGAAGTTTCGTGTTTTAATCTATTCGTCGATCTACGTCGATAACTACTCTATATAGGTTTTAATTTACAATTCGTGTCGTGTGAACGTATGTTGTACAATGTATCTATTGAGGATACTGTTGTTTGACCTGCTTAAACCATCACATTTCTGATGAAGCTGACGCTATAAAGTTATCACAGTTATGAGCTGGGGCTGATGTGAATGTAATGATAATCACATCAAATAGAACACTCAGGTAGCTACGTAAAACCTACGAATGAACCATTAAGGAAGAATAATAAGATTCCGTCAATATCGGTAACACACATTGAGACATACGACTCCAGGCTGTTTAGGTCTCAATGAATCTAATAACCAGAGCAATGTGATACTGATATGTTTGTGATTTGATTCTGGAATTATATTTCCTTACATAGAATTTATCATAATGATTTTGTTTCATAAATTCCTTCAAAATATCAAGGTTGAATATCAAATAATAATTAATATGTCGTGTTTTTAGTAGTATAAGATAACTTGGTTTGCAAAGAACTCTTCTCCCTGGTAAATTATTAATTCGATATTTCTTCAGAAGAATGCCAACGTACTTAACGGTTAACGAATGTGGAACACATAGTCTTGATTGTATTCTGTCGTCTTATATAGAAAAAAACTGAAACCCAATCCCAGAGGTTCCCAGAAGGACACCTTTCCATTTTGACTTCCCTTTTTTCTGAAGTGACAGGATTATTATTATTGGATATATATGTCCGTCCATGGATATTGGTGATCAATACAGCAGACATAAACAATATTATTTTAAATCAGAAAAGAAAAAAATAATAATACAGTTTTAATTAAATACTTAATTTTACAAAATGAAGTTAAATCTTGCAATAAAAACACATCCACAATGATCTCTTCCAACTGATGGGTTTACGTATGACGAGCTTTCATTCAAATCGTTCAATATATAATGAACTAAGACTTAACCGAGCTGTGAAAACAATCATTTCGTAGTGAACAAGGAGATCCCAAACGGCAATGAGATATTGCATCAAATGAGTCTGTGCTCCCGTTTGCCTTGTAAACTAGAAGGGCTGTCAGGAAGGACGGTAACACGTGTTTGAAAGTGTAAAAAACGTGATGATTATACAAACCAGGCTTTGGGCTTTCATAAAGACAATAATTATCAACAAACGACACTGGACCAACTGAACACCATACACTTTCATTTATCCAGGTGACCAAGATACAAGTTATCCATAAAATATAATTGTCAATACCCCGACGCGTAAACTTGTGTATTGATTTCCTATTTACAAATCCTAGGTTAATTTATAAAATTCAAAGTCAGCGTTACCTCGCAGAGGTATTTGTATCCGGCTCTGAAGGATATTTAGCTACTTTAATTTTAATTCTAATATCCTAAAGTGTTCAGCCAGTGTATCATGCTATTCATCAATTACAAGATAAATAGTTGCTTTTGTAAAATTTCCGGGATTCATTGTTATTAAACACCCGCAAATTTAATTTAAAACCGACGGCGTTGACCGGAGGTTGGAGCCAATTTGCGGGTGTTCATTGCTATTTAACACTGGGAATCCTTCAAATCAACCAATCAGAAACGAGTATTTACCGAAGTCATGTTACAATATGTCATTCTAAGTAAGTATCTTCTATGAACTGCTCAGACGAGAAATCTGCATAATTTAAATATACTTCATACTTCTTCCCGCAGATCAAACATGTTAATTCCCAAGACAGTGCTGAACCGTGTCCGGATGAAGGACATAAAGGTAGCTTCTGTCTTCCTTGTCCTTTATTCCTTCATAGTCATCTACCACCTCATGCGTTATATGGAGGACAAGGACCAGGTCGACTTCGAACACAGACTCCGTGTTAACGATGAGCAGAAGAGTGTTTATAAGGAGCCATCTGCCAGTGAGAAGACGCGACAGTCTCAGTTGCTGGACTCTGTAGTGCAGGAGATTCTCACGAATAGGGACAAGGGAGATGATTTCCGGTTAAAACGTGATATCAGAGCTGGCTTAGGCTTGTCCCGTATGAGGGATGAGGATGTGGATTTACAAGAAGACGAGCAGGATGTGGACCCGCCAGGTAGGTCCTTCAAAACTATTAAAGTCTTTCTTTGTTAAAAACTTTCATATGTGTAATATCAAGTTCCTCACGCACCCGTTGCAAGCAGATTAGACTTTATCACTAAGAACAACCATAAGGTAGAATGAATTAAATAGAATTTGTGTTATGTCACTTATTTAAATATTCAATGATTGCTTTATTTAAATCACTGTCTAAGATCATTCCTTTTTATCTCGATGATGTAAAATGATTTCAATCATTTTACGTTAAGCGTATCGAGGAAAACAAAGGTATCTACATGTGAAAAGATGAAGTTTACATATAGTGTCATGGCTTAATTTGTTTTAAGCGTCATAAGATATCAAACAAGTTGTTATAAAACAATCATTTACAAATAGAATGTATCTATACGTCAGGTCGCAGGTCTGCATTAAAATAACCAATTGTCTACACAGATACGATGAGGAGAAGTTAAAAGCACTATTATATGGGCATAATCCATAACCCATTACACTCAGGTCACATGGGCGCGGCTGTGGAGGTAGATCTTGAGTCCCTGACAGATGCTGAGTTTGCAGAACTTGAGGAAGGATGGAAGAGGAACAGTTTCAACCAGTTCGTCAGTGACAAGATACCACTAGACAGAGAGCTGCCCGACATCAGGCATAAGGAGTGAGTAATTCCTGGTCGAGATTCCGTGTAATACAGTTATCAGAGTAAATACTAAATACTTATCACAGTTCCTGTATTGTTTAGAAAGACTTTTTCTAAAAATACACCACTGAACAAAAGGGTATATAAAAATAGTAACAGCAATAATCGATTATTTACCTACACTGATTTATTGGAAGTTGAATCATTTTTGATGAAGATGATATTATAACATCGTTTAAAAGGGACTGTTGTGAATTGATCAAGGATGTTATCTAATTGTGCATATTGAATTGTTTGTATAACTTAAAAGAGAAAGTGAAGATAGGAAGGCATACAACATAGACAGTTTGCGAACAAGTCATAATAACACTTACATATTTTTACCTAACACACTAAAACCGGTGTTTTATTAAGTTACAGAACATTGCCATGAAGCTGGAGTTTTGGTATTGAAACACTTTTCTTCGTGTATGTTTTGACTAAAAACGTTTTCAATCATTAAGCTATTGTATCAGTATGATAGTTAATGTGAACAGACGACGTTAAACACGATAGTGTTAGTTTAAACATACGTCATAATAAATTAATCTTTTTAATTGTTAACTTGAAAGGGGCCGTAACACGTTTTTAGGGGGAATAAAAGGTGATGTCATGAAAATCAAAATAAATGGCTCAAATTGAAAGACAATGTATTTAAACTAAATGGAACAGTAATAATTCAAATATATAAGGTAAATGTTAGCCATGCGATTCCTTTTTCTTACACAAAATGAATTAAAGTTGTTAAAAAAAATGGCCGTCAATGGATTTTATATGAATCTTCATACTTTGTCCTCTGACTATGGATGATTGGCTTGTGTAATGATATTTTTGACACTGTCAAAATAATACATTTAACATTAACTTACAATTATCAGTGAAAAGTGTAAAATATAAAATTATCAAAAACGTGCTACTGCCCCTTTAAGTTTCTATTTATGCGGTAAACCTAGGTATAGCATGATGGATACATCTGTACCTGCAATAAGTCGTCTAAACTCAGATATATCCATGTAAAGATGTGTATATTTACTTTTGGCCCGGCCCTTTTGACTCCTTGGTTCTCGGCCCTTTTGTCTACAACCCGTACGGAGATCTTAGACAGAAATTTGGGCCATAGATCAATAATGTAATATACTCTCATGAAAGCATTTTGGATAAGGATGTTTAATATACTTACTAAATAATAATACTATGAAAGAACACAATGACCACTCTTTATCTACTACTTGTCAGTTGTCAGGATCATGAAAGCGAGTTTGATCTCCCCTCGATGAGCGTCATCATCTGCTTCCACAATGAAGCATTCAGCACCCTCCTCAGAACAGTCCACAGTGTGTTGAAGCATACTCCGGCCCATCTCCTGGTCGAGGTCATTCTAGTGGACGACTTCTCAGATATGGGTAATTCGTTGTGTGATAATCTCTACTGTTTCATCAGTGTCTCGTTCGTATATGGTATCTCTGTACATTATCTTCCTGGGCCATGGAAATGTCGCTATCTCTTTATTTTCTGTTAGTCTGTGAATGTCTCTACATCCCATTTTCTTCAATGTCTGTGTCTGTCTCTCTGTCCACCTTGGTTTGTATCTATCCATCCATCCATCCATCCCTATCTATCTATCTGTCTATCTATCTATCTATCTAGCTGTCTATCTGTCTATCTTATCTGTCTGTTTCCTCTCTCTATATCTCGCCTCCTTTCTCGTATGTTCTCGTTTCTGTTTGACAAATATTTTCATTCTCGGAACCATATTATCTTCTGATCTTCACATTAACATTTTCAGTGTTTCAGTTTACTTTCTATTTTTCTTTAAATCAATTATTCTTGCATACATAAGGTTTTAACTCAATACTCAAGTATGAGAAACACATCCCTTCATGAAAAATAATGTATAACAATGTGGTGTTTCCAAATACCCAATAAATTTTGCAGTATCAAGATGTCCACACGACTTTCAACTTCTCTTCCCGCCGGTATTCTATACCGTGGGATATAGTTATCGCCCTTTCCATCTGTCCATATGTCTGTCCCCCGTCGCAATTTTGTTTTCGGATGTCACTCAAACATGAAAACTGTAAGATCAACCCAATGAAACTTAGAATATGGAACTGAGAAAGATGTGCCCTTTGGAATTTTCAACTTCTCCAGATTTTAATTTTTGCGTTTTCCTTCGAACTTAAAATGTCTATTAATGCCCTTGTCCTCTACATGTATATCAATCTTAGATCATTTTGAGAGAGAAATGATAAGTTGGGACCAATGAGAGAAGTCTATCTATGATGACTCTAGTTACACTGTATGTCCAGATCACCTGAAGGATAGACTGACGAGGTACACAGCCCAGCTCCCCAAGGTGCGCCTGTTACGGACGGAGAGGAGGGAGGGGCTGGTAAGAGCGAGACTACTGGGTACCAGAGCTGCTAGGGCGGGGGTCCTGACTTTCCTAGACTCACACTGCGAGTGCTTTTATGGTAAGCGTCTGAACATCATATATATTCCTGTGCTAGATAATCGTCTTTTTACAGTAGATCTTTCATCTCTATGACGTCTCTGAACAGTTAGAAATAACAACTTTGCAGTCAAAACCTTCAGAAGTTATTGAAAATAAGAGCTCTCTTCTTCGTGACGTTTTTGAACTAGTTAATGCTTTGTTGTTGGAGGTGTTTTAAGGCTTACTTTAGGAACAATATTCTCACTTTAAGAACTCAGATTTCACCTGGAGTACCTTGTCACAATGGCCAATTTCCTCAACCAGGTATTCAATTCTAGTGAAACCCGAAAACTTAATTACAGTTCGTACGCTTTACGTTTGAGCACAAATTAAAGTATTATAAGTAACCTATTTTTGTATTAACTTTTAAATTTTGACAAAGAACGACTCCCACAACAGCATAACTCGCACAAATTTCATCACTCATCAAAATTAAAACCGTGGTGCTGTGCATTTCCGCCAAAATATGAACAAGATTGCTCAATGATTTCCTGAGAATTGTTGTAGTAGCTTAAATTTTAAAACAGAAAGGTATAGGGAATGTTTCAATTAATGTTTAAAGCATCCAGTCAGGACTTGTGCAATTAGGTCTTATAATGCAAGTTTTGCATAGTCTCATATAAATCAAAGCAGTGAGGGGTAATGAAATGACTTATATAACATTATGGTAATGCGATTATATCGTTAACGACAGTTTAAAAGGCAGATGAACATATTGTCATTAAAAGGGAAAACGCTTCATGGGGAAGCAATTGCAATCTGAACAATCTCAATATATCATTCAGCGAGTTCGCCCCGCAATCAAGCAACCAAGCGGTTCAAATTCGCTGATTGGCTGAATTTGAATGATGTCATAGGTCAGTCCGACGGCTCGATTAACAGAGCCTGGTGAGATCCATACGCTAACGCTGTGAAGCAAAATAGATCTAGATTTACTGAGATTGCAGGAATAATGACTCGCAGCTCATTAAGATGACTGAACACGATTGATATGAACTACCTGCAGGCTGGGCTCAACCCCTGCTGGAGAGGATCAAGAAGGATCCCACTATTGTACCATGGCCCGCTATACAGGGCATCGACAAGGAGACGTTTGAGATACTGAGAGACGTGTCGGTCCTGAATAAAGGAGGATTCTACTGGGACCTGCACTACAGATGGGTCTCGCTTAGTGTTGAGGAGTACTATGCACGCAGTGATGCAGACCCACTCAGGTAACGCGTAGCAACAGTTCGGTGTAAGTATTAGGTGAATTTACCCTTTTAGGTGTACATCGGTCATAAATCCTCCTGTATTTTGTGCGAAGAGGACATACGGTTCTGACAACAGACCGATGCACCGAGGGTTGCGATATCTTTCATACTTACCCTCAACTCCGGTCAGGTTCCTTTGAACAGAATTTCAATTCGGAAAGTGACAGAACCCCATGAAATAAGCAAGTTCTTGAGCTTAATTGACACATACAGTTTTCGAGCACAATCTTCAACTTCATTCGGCGTTAACTTTTGTATAATCATAAAAAGCTGCCATGCGTATTAGGGTTTGTTAGGGGGGTTTTAGATTCCAATGGTTTACTAGAAGGGTAAGACGCGTCAATGATTTGTTTGGAGCTTAGCGGCAAGGTTAATTAATATGTAAGCGCTAACAAGGTTTCGTAAGCATTGAGTAGACCTATTGAGTGATTTGTTAGGAGTAATTTAAGATGTATTCATGCTAGGTTAAGGTAAATTAGTCTTAATAAGTTGAGAGTTTGATGTAAATTATTTTTTAATTCTCTACAGGTCCTTTATGAAGATTAATTTTACAAAATCAAATCAACAATATTGTTGACGTTCGTTCTTATCTTGTCCCAGATCACCAACAATGCCAGGTGGCCTATTTGCAATAAGCAAGCAGTTTTTCGAATACCTTGGAACCTATGATCCTCAATTTGAATACTGGGGCGGAGAGAATATGGAATTATCGTTCAAGGTAACATTGTGGCACTGTCAAGAACTTAAAAGCTTAACATGAGATTGATTTTGCATTTTTCTCACTCCCACAAGGTGGTTGTTGGTGCCATTGACTATTGTTGATTGATCTCTTAAATAAAACATACGAATTAAAAAACATCTAAATATATTATTTTATCCATCATGCGAAAGTTAAACATTGCAGATTATGAGCACAAGATCATTAGAAATTAAAGTGTATGAAGATTTAAGCATCGAAATTTATCATATCCAAAAACAGGAAAAAAACGACGAACTAACATTTTGATACCGCGTAAACAAATGGTGTACAACATCAAAGTTAAAATCAAACAAGTTATGGTATGATTAAAACTATAGAAAAATACTATATGTTGGTTTGTCTAGGTGTGGATGTGTGGCGGCTCTCTGGAGTTGATCCCGTGTTCACGTGTCGCTCACGTGTTCAGAGATGTCACCCCGATGCAGTACGATCGGAATCTCATCGCTGTCAACGCTCAGCGTGTGGCGGAAGTGTGGATGGACGAATACAAGGACATATTCTATGAAAGTAGGGGCATTAAATATGTAAGTCAATATACTTTTAATCTTGCACTTACTTATAACCTAACGATCTTAACTTTTGAAATTTTACACTCGCACGTTCTTGGTCATAAGTTTGTGAATAAACACATTTTAAACAGTATTTTAACGGCGTACTTCAAATGAGCAGAAATACGTTTTATATAAGAGAGTTTTCACTAAACAGAAAAAAATGTATCTTAACACAATGCAATTTTTAAATCAAAATTAACATTTCTTAAGCGAATGCATAATATCTGATTAAGCTACACAAACTCTAATCTGTAACGCAAATGATAAAATGGATAATCGGGTATAATTTGGCCGTTTGAGATAAACATATTTCGCAGAAACTAACATTTTTTGGAAAATGTTTAAATAGACGTGGGCCTTTTGATACCAATTGTTATCGCTTAGCTTTTCTATTCCAGGAAATGGGTGACCTCTCTAGTAGGCATGAACTACGCCAGAAGCTGAACTGTAAATCCTTTGACTGGTACTTGAAAACCATCGTTGGCAACATGTTCCTACCTACAAAAGCAAAACAGCGCGGCAAGGTAAGAAAAGTTTGAAACAGTCTAAGTAAACCTAGCTTCAATAATAATCGCTGCAATCTCGGGATCACAGCGAGTATTATTGAGGCTAGGTTTACTTAGACTTGAAGGTATTCGATGTCAGCAAAGTGAAGTGAGGATGTGGAAAAAAAATACAAGAATCCCGGACTTATCGTCCAGATAATTTTCATATTAGTCAAGCCAAAATATTTTTTCACTTACTAATGAATTCGTGATCAGCATGCGCATTGCTTTACCTGTTACTTAGTAAAGGGAATTTTTTTCAAAATGTAACTGTCGACTTTTTGACAATTGTATACTTCTGTTCAAACGTTCGAACATGGCAACAGTGTATCCTTGAAAATAACTTAACATTTTAATCTCAGGTTTGACCTAATAAAAATATGTAAGATATTAATCTTTACTTTTGCCAATCTTTGATTCATGTATAAGGTGAGGTTAATATACTCTCCAAATTTTAACGATATCAGTAGAGAATTAAATATTCTAAAAATAATGTATTAGGTGAGGCAGTGGAAAATTAAAGATTTTAGAATTAATATATAACGTGAGGTTGACAAATCCTCCAAATTTGAACTATATCAGTGGAGAATCAAAAATTTTGAAAATAATATTGACCTTAAAGAAAACATAAGGTGCTTCCATATATTAGCGAATTATAAGTAAATAATTGAGGTTTTAGTTTTTAAATGCTGTTATATGTCTAATCATAGATTCGAATTTCGTTTCGATTTGGTAGCATTCGAACCTCAGTGGTAGTATGATAAAATACGCAGAAAGGTTCGAGCACTCTTACTGATTTTAATGAGATTGAATTGATGCTTAGATCATGTTTCCAGGTGCATCCATCTGGTAGGAGAGAACAGTGTCTGGAACAGACAGAGAAGACCCCACCTGTTACACCTGTCCGTCTCGCCAGGTGTAGCTTCAATCTAATACAGGTAAGTTGTCTACACCCAGTTCAGCACTTTAAGGATACTTGAGAACAGTCGGAACCCTGTTGATTAAATTCAACGGTGCCCCGAGGAATAACAGTGTGAAAGTAATAAGTATTGGGTTCGAATTCCATCTACTCTCCGTCGCAGTGCGTTTTGGAGAGGAATGTGCTGATATATAAAACAAGATCGTGTTCCGACAGAATACATTTTTTAACAATCTCATTAAAATTAGATCATAATTTACGCAGATTATAGCGTAGTGTAGTCTATCAAATCGATCATATTTTAATAAGATTTACATATTTGAAGAAATATTTTCCTCGAAGTGCAGTATATTTTAGTCAGACTTGAAGAAAGATGATTTTTCATGTTGAGTGTTTGTTAACTTGCGTGGCAAATTGACGGTCAATTTATATAAAGATATGCTAGAGAAATTACTATTTATCTGAGCATTTCGCTCATGATATTTTGTTTGCTCATTTCTGGTTAAATGCCATAAACATTATTAAATAGTTTGATATATTTATTCTGCATCTTTAACAAAAACAAGGTTCATTCTGGCCACTAATACATCATGTACTCTGGTGTTTGAACAACATTTTAAAACGCCCATGGACACATCTTCACTGGTCCTGTTATGCAAATCATGAATTATCTAATATCACTGTCATAATGTCCTTCATCTCCGTTCCCAGACGTGGTACCTGACGGAGATCGGGGAACTGAGGACGAGTCTAAGATGTTTAGACATTGGGCTGGATGAGTCCCGTAAAACTGTTCCTCTTGGCCAGTGTCACGGTGGACAAGGCAATCAGTACTGGGAGTACACACAGGTGGGGGGCTTTACGGCTGTATAACAAAATCATATTTATCATCACCCCGATCTGGAGGGGTGAAGTGCCAAAAAACAAAAGATTTCGTTACTTTTTTCATTTTAAAAAAATCCCTTGTTTTGTACTTTTTTTTTTAATTAGTAATTCCTACTTTCAATTGCAATACTGACTTCCAACAATACATATATTTACATGGTTCATATGCTGGTTGAGAAAGACAGGTATATAACACAGAAAATGAAAAATAATAAACATTACAAAGTTTATACAATAAAGATATCCATCTACTTAACAAATTACTGCGGGACAGATATAAACCATATTGTCTTAATTATCTATATACCTTTTAACATTGTTAGAATTACACAAAAAAATGAGCTGTTTCTCATTCAAGGAAATTTGAAAGATTTGACCACTCGTCTCTTATTGTCTTTACTCTTATATTTCTTCTTTCAGGATAGTCAGCTTCGAAGTCCAGGAATAGACGGCTGTTTGGCGATTGATTATTTAACGCTAAATGTACATATAGAGACTTGCAACTCAGATAAAAGAAATCAGAAATGGATATGGCAATCTTTTGGAAGCTGATATCGATAATTAAACGTTTAATAAAATTTGTATTTTTCAGCCTTTTTTCTATTTGTTTAAAAAATTAATAAATTTGAATGGTAAAATTTGCCTATCAATTTTTTGGATTGAAGCAATTTGTTGTTTTCTTATGAACACTAGAGTTTGCCGTATATTCCTTTTAATAAGAAACGAAATAAACAAAGATTTAATCATACATGTAAGGACATGAAGCCATCCAATGTGCCTGAAATTGTATAGTATTAAAAAAAATCCAAAATACCGAGCTACATTTAATGGGGAAACTCGCTGATTTGTTGCGTGCCCTGATTATCCAGACAGACGGCACACGAGTGTCATACAAATTGATCACTGTGGGTCACCAGTGAGCAACGCGTGGTCGCCCAAGGCTCACCCGTTGTTAACCAGTTGGTCACCGGTTGGCAACGCATTGTACACGCGTTCATGATATAGTTACTTTTTCACACTACTGTAACGGTCGACCTCTCTGATTGGTTAGATTTGATAAGGTCACAGGTCAGTCAACGAAGGCTGATGAGATATATACGCTATTGTAGTGAGACAATATAGATCCTAATTAATTGGGATTGAAGTAGAACAAATTTAAGGTTAACCTTGCACAGGAAAGCAGTATCAAAGGATGAGAAAACAAAACAAAGTACAATATCGAATGTTAAACATTATTTAAAAAATATTTTATGGGTGTTTGTCCAACTGTATCTTTTCCAGTTCATACATTCAAGGGAAAAAGAAACGATACCATTTTTTTCAAAAGCGTACAAAACAAACCCTGTTGTAAATAAAATGCGACTACGAAACCTTGTGATTTTATCAATATAAAAAAACTTTGAAAGAAATGTATTTGCTTATTCATTTTGTCTAATTCTTTTTAACAAGCAAAAGCGAGAATTTCACTATCCTATCCCATCTAGTTTTAAGGTGTTTTTTGAAAGGCTTCTTTTTCAAAAATGTTAACAGATATAGCTTTGGAATTTAAAACTTTAGTTAGATCTTGAAGAAACCTGTTTCAGTCTTGCCTATCAGTCGTAGCTAAGTCTGCTTAACCTATCATGCATTTTATATCATATGGTATCGTTTCTTTTGCCCCTGAGTGTAGTGAACAATGTCAAGTCGTCAGTTTGACATAAGACAAAGATAACAGTTTACTAGAGTAATGCAATCAAGCTGCTTCCAAATATTACAACCAACGTTAGTAAAGGGATTTGTACAAAGGGTTTAGCGAGCGTTTTGCTTCTCGAGATAGATTTTACGATATGGTGCCTGGGATCAAATGGTCATCAAATAAATAAATGAGAATTCAAGTAAGCTTAGGAGTATGAAGAAAAGATTTTAGCTAGTTTAGCACTTTGCGTTTGCTTATAGAAAACTCAAATAGGCCACTAATGCCACAGGGTCACTATTTGTAAGAAATATTCCGCATCTGTTGAGGGGTTAACGTTTTATGCCTTATAAGGCCGTTAAACGTTGTTAAAGATGGAAATATGCTTTCAGGATGTTGCCAATATGGCCCTATATATGTACAACAGAGTCAATAAATTTATCATCTAAAATTAAAATCAACTAAGGAGTCGGCGAAAAAAACATTCTAAGCCTTCTGCTGCAGAAAA
This sequence comes from Steromphala cineraria, assembly GCA_916613615.1. Taxonomy (NCBI): domain Eukaryota; kingdom Metazoa; phylum Mollusca; class Gastropoda; order Trochida; family Trochidae; genus Steromphala; species Steromphala cineraria. The sequence continues at coordinate 16,961,212 of OU744733.1, forward strand.
AGATGATGACGTTTTTGGTGACACCTAATCTGCAAATAGTATTCCCTATCTATACACAAGGCTGTTGCTGTTTTTAATTGTAGCCTTTTGCTTCTGGTGCTCGCTTTAAGGGTCATACGTCACTAAATCAAAAACTGTACATCACAATTAGCTATGGAATTTTTTCACAAGGTGTAAGCTTTCAAGGACGTTTGCTTTTGGAGAAGAAGTGGAAATAGTTAAACGGACGGATAAAGGTTGAAATGCTATGTCGGATGCACTAATAGAAATAGATACTATTATACATACTTCAACAGGGATTAAACGTTTGTTATAGTTTTGGAAATTTGAACTTATGTTTCCAGACCTTGAAAGGTCTTTGTTTGTCTGTTTTTGTTCAAAATATGGTGACTTTGAAGAAATGTTATTGCATTTAACTTGGTAATAGATATACAATTGTTTAAGATATTATTGATAATTGATAATAATAAGTAAATGTTCTGTAAATAGTATATGAAACGTTAAGAACATTAGGCGCTTGTTGAATACATGATTTGTAATACAATAGAACTCGGATATAACGACACTCCAAGGGACCAAAGAATTTAGTTCGCTATATCCGGTGTTCGCTATACGCATATAATTTAAATGATATTATATTGGGGCGGGACTTGAAAATTTGTTCGCTATATCCGAGTGTTCGCTATATCCGTGTTCTACTGTATATTAATCGTCAAATGCTGTTTCGTGTGTTTCTTTAATCGAAAAATTTCCCTTCATTATTTGATAACTGATTTGGCCATTTGAGCCGATTCTCATTGAACGAAAGTAATTAAGCAGTTAAGCTGACATTTCAAAAAATCTACAGAGGACGTCCTTCGAGTAATAATTAAGTTGTCTGAATTAATCTGATTTTGATAAATCGAAATGAAACGAGAAGAATAATGACATTTATCTGCAAACGAATGGATGAATTGTAATGGCTGAATGCAGCTTAGATTTCAAATCTTATTATTGCCTCTACGAGCTACGAGATGTGACCATTTCTCCAAACATGGGTGTGCTTAATGGTTCGTTGATGATGTGCAGTCTTTACTTGGTGTGTGCTAGCTCTACGGGGGATGTATTGCTATCTAGGAAACCCTTCGGAGTCAAGATGTGCCAAGAAATGGAAACCAAATTTGCTGAGAAGCTAAACGTAAGGTACAAAGTGGACACGCTTGAATGCATCTTCGAAGTAAGTAAGCGGCCCGGACCTGTTCCTCTCGAAATGACACAAACTGATTTGTTACTTTTATAGATTATTTAAGGAGCCTCTCCGTCATTTTCAACATATTTTCATTTGGTACGAACATAAATCGGATGATTTATTCTAGAAATCAAAAATTGCACATTCATTTTAAAATAGTAAATATACGACAAATACTTGTTTTCAATGGTCTAAAAACAGGCTTATAGTTTCGCGTATGGAATATTTACATTTACATTTTAAATGTTATTAGTTATACAGCCTTACCTGTACCTGTAGATGAAATTAAAATTACAGTTTGTCATGAAGAAAAAGTATGATAGTTTCTATGATATGCAACGTACAGATGCTTTCCTTACGTTTGTTCACTTATCTGCGTACTCTAGTGCAATGTTCGTGTAATTTGCAATGTCTTTGGTAGCATTGCGAAAACGAAATGGATAATGTTGAAATTTCATTACAGAGGTTAATTTGCCTTTTGCGTCAACAAATTCATATGTCATACCTTAAAGTTGACAGTAACAATTTTGGCAGGCCTTTGAAGTGACCAGGGTTAGAATTTTGGAAACACACTTTTTATTTTACTGCACAAATCCTTTATAAGTGATCAACAGCTTATTATCTTAGTCATATGTATTCCTTTTCCTTCTTTAGTGAAAATGTGCGGATGTTTTATTCTCAGCGAGTCTATATAGAAAACTTTCAATCAAAATCTAAGAAAATCATAAATAAATTAAATTATCTGTATCTTTCTTTAACCATGCTTAATTTCCGTATTTTGCACTAGGGACAAAACGATATCAAAATTTTCGTTTGGGAATGGTCATTTTCCACATTGATAATTGACGGTCCTTTGTCAGTGCTGCTTGAGTTTATTTGATCGACGTCCAAAACAAAATCCAAATTACATGATGTCTGCACTAAGATACACTAGCAAGTGAATAAAGGTACGAGCTGTATCACTGAAACTAGAATTTCAATCATTTCTGAAACAGGCCCTACCATACATTGTGACAATCATTCTTACGGTTGGATAAGCATTTCAACAAATCTTAGCTATTTGGTTTAAACATATTTATTTCCCAAAAAAAGCAGGAACCGGATTGGTAAACAAGCAAGTGCTTATAAACCCATGTCCAAAAGAAACGATACCATACAAATCCCAAAATAACTCAATCCACTGAAGATTAATAAGACTAAAACATAGTAATATCATTTCTTCAGTAGTCAACTTACGTCTATGCCAAATTTGGAAACATTATCTTTTCATTCTTGCGAGAAACATGCATTTGAAAAAAATCATCGATCTGGAATCTCCTTAACTAGGCGAGATAGCAGAGAGAAATTGGACACTTTCGCTTGTTTTAAAACGCTCTAGTGCAGTGGCGCGTCAACGAATTTATGTCAAATAAAGTGTATTATATCAACAACATTTTTTTCTGACATAAATTCAATACTTCATGAATTTTAAAGTGAAATGACAAAAGTTCTGTTCATAAAAAAATTAGAAATTTCGATTTATGCACTCCATGTACATTTGAAAAGACACAAACTTAAAAGTATCTTTTCCTGAAGAATGAAAATATGCATACTTTTATACAAGATATATCCCTGTTAGACACACTTAAATTCGACTCTGTCAGGTTATAGAATTTTGTTTCGGACGACTTTGAAGATTTGGTATCGTTTTTTTTGGACATGAGTTTATCATTACCGCTCTTAGCTATTTCGTCAAATATATAATATATATACCAAATACATTCATTATATTTATCTACAATCAGTTTGTAGATATTAAGTAAATAAAATAGTACTTAAATAAAATAGTTTTATTCATATATTTCTCTCACAAGGTAATATATACGTTCGTTCAACAAGCCAATAATCAATAATTTAATTGAATTCATCCTTAATAATTTTCAAATCAATTCTTTCCATTACCCGTCATTCACACAGTAATATATCACCATAAAGGCTTTACCTTACAAGAGGTTATCTATGACTAGTAGTGCAACATACATATAAATAAATAACATTCTGGTCCTTCTGGTAAGAAACGTATTTACTTTACTCTGAGTTTTTATTTTGTGTAATTTAACAGGAACTTCCACATACACTTATCAAGATGAGGAAGGAGATGGTATTGGTGAGTCATGATAAACAAAACATTTCGGTACCAATAGGAATAAGGCGAGGAAGCAAAGGTATGCTTAATAACTTTCAAGTTTAGTTAATTTAAAAGTAAACTTCTTAAATTATTGTTAATTATTGTTAAATTGAAAGACTTGTCATCAATAAACGATTTCCAAACGTTTTTTAAGATGCATGTTCAGAGTCGTACATTTCCATTTTGTTCTAGCAATAACTGATGGCTACAGCCCAACAAGATTCTAGCACATAATTAACTGAACAAATTAATTGCGTGTTATAATTGAAAGGGTTTATTTCTTTTGAGGGTCGTAAAAGAAGTTTACATATTTCTAAACCCACTATATCTTTTAAAGTTTGAGCTATGAAACGCACATCAATGAATTGACTCAAAGGTGATATTGAGTAGCAACTTCAATTGACAACTTAAGCCATGAATAAACACGAACTAATTTAGAAATTTATAAATATGAAATGCTATTTATATGAAATTATAAACTAAATCATACATCGTAATATATTAACTATTATATATAATGTGAATTATAAAAGATTTGTTTGTAAATGATGATAAATATACTCAGAACAAAATGTTAAGCCCCACTTATTTCGATTAATTATATCTTTAAAACAACAAGATGTTTTATGGCATAAACAACTCCCCATACATTGATACAGATAATGACAAATGCTCGTGAAACTCCGACTTTACACATGCGACGCGTTTAAAGGATGATCTCGTGTATATGAAGAATTAAATAAATGTTTAAGTGGCAACAATATCGTCTGATATCTCGAACAAATGATTAGATATTAGTTTGATATGCCACTATGGCAAGGCGTAGATTATCAATAGGGGAGAGATGGCGAATTTATTAGTATGCGGGATAGCGAAATATCCTACAGAGCCATTGCTAGACAGTTGGGTATCACCACACTTTTATCACACGTTTTGTACAAAAACACATCCAAACCAATGACGTCAAAGACCGTGAAAGATCTGGACGCCCGACAGTAACCTCTGTACGTGAAGACAGAGCACTGATTCGGAACGTTAAACAACTCCCCGTCACTAGTGCCCCAATACTGAGGGATAACTGGATTACCTACAGGAGAATTTCTATATCAACAGTTAGGAATCACCTTCGAGCAGCGGGTAGGCCACGTAGACCGTGTTAAATTATCATAACAGCACAATAATAAACGTGGAAGGTGGTGTAGAGCGAGGGTGGATCCATCCACCGGATCCATTGGTCTGATGACTGTAGGATGCTAGCATATTGTGGATGGCTGAATTCGGGTTTTGCGACAGGCTAACACCCGTTTCGCACCGATAAAACAGCTATGGCATTATTGCACGATTGCTGAAAACACACTGTTTGTAATTTAGCCTACAGAGTCAGTAAAATGTAAATTTCAGCCAACATTGTAAAGTCGATACCTCCTTATTACAACAATCGATACATCTCTATAATCAGTAATAATGTGAGTTACTTGTATTTGATAAATAAAGTTTAAATTCTGGTGGTGTTTACCTTTTTGTTCAAAGACAGAACTAGAAAGAAGAAAAATTCGGTTTTCATTTATGTACGAATAATAAATTACGTTTACTATCAAGGAAACTTCATCCGAGTCATGGGCTGTAGGTACCTCGAAATTTCATCTCTATGACACAGTTAAACTTTGACATATTTGTAAAGCGATCTTCACTCTGCCTATTAATTGAGTTATACAATTACTATCGCCTTCATCGCTATAAACAAGAAAGAGGTAAATTCTACACTTAAGACTATGGCGTCAGTGACTTTGGACTCGTTTTCGGCTTCGGCGAGTCATCAGAGTTTGGTTAACTTAATAAAAGTATTAAGTCATTTATCTAAAGTATGATCCTGGAATCTTTTTAAATTATAAACTTATGGAAATATATGCTTCAATACGCACGATTCCACAAATACTTTTATTCTGTTCGTTTGCGAAGAATATCATGCATCTTTAAAGGGCATAAATTTTCAATACATTCAAATACAGTTTTAGAATAATTCATTTAAAAACAGAAACGTATTTAGAGGAAGTAATTGAAACCCATTCCTTACCTAATTACTTTTTGGATTACTAAATAAACAATAATTAGTGATTAACGATTGGAAGCACATTTGCAGGAAAGTATCGACCAAGTAAGGAGGCTGATGTGAAAAGTGCACAACCTTCACCGAGACATAAACTGCCAGGAAGGAAGGCTGATGAGACGAAAGCACAAGCTACACCGAGACATAAACTGCCAAGAAGGAAGGCTGATGTGACGAAAGCACAACCTACACCGAGACATAAACTGGAAAATAGCGAGGATGAAGCGACGAAAGCACAACCTTTATCGAGACATAAACTGGAAAATAGCAAGGATGAAGCGATGAAAGCACAACCTTCACATAGACATACACTGCCAATAAGCAAGGATGAAGCGACGAAAGCAGAACCTTCACCGAGACAAAAACTGCCAAGAAGGAAGGATGATGCGACCAAAGAAAGACCTTCACAAATACAAAAACTGCCAAGAAGCAAGGATGAAGCGACGAAAGCAGAACTTTCACCGAGACATAAACTGCCAAGAAGGAAGGCTGATTTGAAGAAAGCACAAGTTTCAACAAGACGAAATAGTCACGATTCGTACGAGGTATTGTCAATTGCTGGAAACGTTGCCCATGATAAAATATTCTATGTTCTACTGAGAACAACAAATCCTAAAGACACTTCATGCTACATCATGAACTTTAAATTAACCACCGAACGTTCCATTAAATCGACTAAAGAGAAACCATTCAAAATCAAATGTTTGGTTTCTGAGAAAAGAGTCCATCAGATCTTTAAAGGAAGTTTGGACATTGATATACTTGGTGTGGTGACATCAGGGGATGTCATGCAACTAAGGCTCTTTGGAAATCCCTTCCAATCCAACTTCATGGCATTTTCTGCACCCCTCTTTCGTACCAAGTAAGTAAACACTTATAGCCGTTCATACTTATTTATGTGTTCCTTTATCTTCAATAATCAATATATAAATATCCCTTTTAAGAATCTAACGATTTGATCAAAATTCAAAAACTTCCTAACAGTATATTCATCTTTTCGAAACCAACGTCAATATGCACTGAAGAAGAACGTCATTGTCATTTTGTCTCGTTTAAAAGCATTTATTTTATCATCACGACCAAACCTACTCATTATTATAAATCATTGTTCATTCTAATGACTTCGTTGAAAAACAATATAGACAAACAATAAGTCAAGTCTTTGTACCATTGTTAAAAAAGACATAATTTTTATTTCATTTGGTGGAATGATCCCAATTCGAGGGAAGTGCTATCAATCATTAAACCTTTCCTTATTTAGAAATACATATTATCTTATTTAATTAATTAATGTTTTCTTATTAGATGGAATGGACCAACCTTTTGCTTCCTCTGTGGTGACATCGTGTGTATACAGAGGAACTCCTTGTTCAAAGTAAAATTTGCTCGAGTTCTTTCGACAACAGAGACAAAACCTCATCACCTGAAGCTCCATGCTATGACGGATGTGGCATACAGTCATGTGGACAAAATTCTCATTATAGTGTGCAAAGAGCAGTTAATTCTAGCAAAGATGGTCTCCTATGATGGGAATATCAATGTCAAAGACACTATAAGAACAGGAGTTTTAACAGTAACTTTGGTGAACAACAATCTTGTGTTTTACGTGCAAGGTCCACCCGGAGCATTCAAGACATGCCCAGATCTCAAAACATGCAGACTTCCATACCTGGAGTAATGGATTAACCAGGCCAACCTTCTATGAAGTTTTGAATCCTTATGATTACGTTTTCTAAGTTTTACATGCCTTGTCATCGTTATCTGTTTATGTAATAATAACGATCTGTCTAGAATAGCTTCTTAACAATTTCCCCACTATTTCTAAGACAATTTCCCATATATGATATATATATGAAAACAAGTTGTAGATTCTTATGATGTATATCATGTTGTAATTTTCAATTGAACAGAAATGTCTATTTTACCACGTTTAACTTTTAATTTGGTCTTCTTTAAATATACATCTTTTGAGAAAAATAGCGTTCCGTGGTTTCGTCTTTGTACGGTTGATAACTTTGTTGTAAAGCATAAAGTGATATTGTAAACATCCAAAATTCGGTTATCGTAAGGTTGCGTTAGAACTTGAGTTTGAACGGAGTCTAGGTTGTTACAATATTACTAAACTGTTGCTGTGTCCATTCTTAGTTAACGTGACAAAGGTTTTTTGTTGAACCATTTTAGCCTATCTCTGGGGTGACAGCCCGGTGCGAGTACGCTCAGATATGATCTAGCTGTCTTTGAGGGGAGAGAATTATTAACATCTTAGAACTCTACTATTTGAAGGAAGACTTTGACTTTTCATTCAGCTTGATTCGCTATGATACTCTCTCACCCTTCATTGTTATGATAGGGCAAAGCCGTGAAACTCTCCTAATCAGTACGTCTCTTTTTATTTGTGAACAATATTTCCCATTACTGCGTAGATGGTAGGCGATTTGTTCTTTCGATGAACTCATTTTTAACGAGTATATTTAATGTAAAAAAGCCTTCCTTGGGGCAATGTTACTAACAATCATTAAAAACAATCCGATGGATTTTTAGAGTTTAGGAATCGCAATTGTTAAAATGTTAATCGTCTAGAGATCTATATATGTATGCAAAATATGTCAAAGAAGCTGTTGTGTTATTCCTGACATTTTACTGCATATTTGAATTTATTAACCTGTAGAATTTCATGATATTTCGTTATTTGATATGGAATATCTAAGTTATTACAATCTATATTGTAGACATTGCACACAGGTCTGTGGTCTTTATACTGAATAAAGTTGATAATTCACTGTCTGTCAATCTCATTAAAATGATATCATAATTTATTCACTACGTTACGCAGATTATAGCGTAATGTAGTAGCTAGATCATATTTTAATAAGATTAACTACAATTAGTTTTACTCTTCTTTACACACTTTGGATTCAACATCCATGCTAATCAATGATTATGTTGCACTTCTAATTGAAGTTATGCAGAAAAGCCACAACTCTTTAGTCATCATTTAATCAGTACCAAGTATAGCATAAAAGACACCTAGTTTGAATTATTTGCACAAAAGATGGAATTATGGATTTGGACCAATCTGGCATTTCAATAACAAGGGAAGTTTCTTCCACCTAGACAAATGCCAAGAGGTAAGTCTGTCTTTGATTTGGATAAATCCAATATGAATATCTTGCTATTAATAAAATAACCTTTTTCGTACACTTTAGAAAGTAAATCTTGCCTATCAACTGTTCCGATTCTCAAATTCCGTCTAAATTTGATAATATAACATAATTGACCATTACATTTTATTGCGAAAGCTTTCGTCTGTCAGCCGAGATCCTTAAAGAGGTTTTAGAGTTTAATTCAGTTTAAAATTTAATTATAATTACCTCAATAAAATAATGTCTTAGATGTTATCAACATAAATCCATCCTGTTCACATCATTTCTTTCAACAGTAGACACATCGTCTTGCCTATCTTGTAATGGCGTCGTCTCCAAAACGTTACGACATGAGGATTAATGATTTCATGAGTTTTAATTTGGAGTGTGATGCCATTACCATACCGTTAGCTGCAGGGAGATTAAGTCGCAATTATAATTATATTCGATTGGTCATTAATAGGCGGGAGGATGTGTTTGATATGACACCTAAAAGTAATGCTGTTTACCGGCATAGCGATTGACGATGGTGAAAATTCGCTATCGATATAATTAAAGTGAACGCAGAAATTTCTAAAAATTGGATAGAATTGGTGCTGATATTAAACCTCGGTTAAAAACCCCGTCGATACCTAAAAGCAAAATGTGTACCTTGTACTAACTTTCTATATAGATTATTGTTAAAACTAATTGAACCTTCTTATTGGTTTAGATGTTATGACGAACATAAATCAATACCATAAGAGGTGAATAGCTTTTGAAGACACCAACTCTAAGAACTAAATTATTGCTGCATTTTTTACTTGTAGGAAATGAATAGGCAGTTGTCATTTTTCTTCCAAATGAAGTTATTCGCCAAGATATAGCCCCTGTTGGTATGCAAATTACTCAATTAATGCAACATTGAACCATGATCAGACTGATCAAACACATATATTGACAAATACTGACCACTGAACGGACTCTTTGGGACATTCTCAGTTTCTCTTGGGGAAATTCTCAGTATGGAGACATTCTCAGTTTCTCGTTGAGGATGAACATGCTCAGTTTCTCTAGCGGACATTCTTAGTTTTTCGTTGAGGACATTCTCAGTTTCTCTTGAAACCATTCTCAGTTTCTCTTTGAGGACATTTTCAGTTTCTCTTCAGGACATTCTCAGTTTCTTTTGGGAACATGCTCAGTGTCTCTTCAGGACATCCTCAGTTTCTCTTTGTGACATTCTTAGTTTCTCGTTGAGGACATTCTCAGTTGTTCTTGGGGACAATATCAGTTTCTCTTGGGAACATTCTCAGTTTCTCTTGAAGACATTCTCAGTTTCTCTTTGAGGAAATTCTCAGTTTCTCTTTAGGACATTATCCGGCTCTCTTAATGACATTCTCAGTTTCTCTTGAGGACATTTCTCAGTTTCTCTTTCGGGACATACTCAGTTACTCTTGGGGACATTCTCAGATTCAAGGTTATTCATGATCGTGAGAATAGTTCATTGATTCAAATTCAAGAACAACATTTTTCAAGTATCCAGTTCCATCGTTATATTGATGAAATTCTTGTTTTCCACGTAAAATCAAAGTCAATAATAAGTATTAATCAATTCATTATATGTGTTCATACAAGCCGTAGATATATCTGAAGATAGATCAACAAGAATTCAGAAGAACACTCCATTTGCAAGTTCAACATAAATCAACGCAACCGTCAATAATCTATTCATGTAGATAACACGTTCGATCTTGAAGACTTAAAGCCTCAGCCTCTAAAGACACTTCTGGTACAAATCTGTGACGCATTTAATGTAGATCAATCGATGACTACGTTCGATTTACAGCTAGATTTGTTATTGGTAAAAGAAGATGAATTGTACAGGATATTTTCCGGGTTCATCAATTGTAAGATTTCTTTTGTCTCTTGCTATAGCACACAAATCATCTTTATAGTACTCAAATGACTCTTTATGACGTTGATCGGAGAGTTTGATATCAAAGACACGGGTACATTCATTTGTAACATTGATTTAAATCAACACAAAGGGTTATTTTATATTGAAACGTTCCGCCTTCCGGGTGTTCGAGTTAGATCAATCTGTCTTTGTTATCGTTCGTCAGAAAGAGACTACATCAGTTTGAGATGAAAGCGCTAATTACATCCATACATGAGTTCTTCCTTTTGTGCTCTTGTTCTACCAGTGCAAGACAGATTTATTTACAAATCTTGTTGTTTAATTAAGAAAGCGTACTGTAAGTTCGCGAAAGAAAATGTCTTCGGTTATATAAAGGTTTCAAGAATAGGTTGGTCAGTAATCAATGTATTCAAATCAATACCCCTGCTTATTATGAAAACATAAGACTACATATCTATATCAAAATGGTGGTCTTAAAAGAAGTTATACCACTTAATTAATTTACTACAAGATAAGATTGAAGATAATCAATACTATTATAAAGCATGACAATCTTAAGTTTGTAAAGATGAATGTTTTGCAAAGAAAGGATTCACAATTATACCCAATTTGGTCACATGAAGGCAATTAACATTTATTTCTGGGCCCAAAGTTGGGATTTTTAACAAGGGCTTTTGTTTCAAAATGCGTTTAGATGAATTTTTTTTAAGAAGATGCGCAATAACAAATGCTGCAAAAACTATATCATAGCAAATTCGTAAGTCACGTGATTTGACCGCCATCTTGAATTTTCTGCATTTTCGGCAACTGCTGATATTAGAAAGCTGAAACTTACACATAATGTAATTGAGACATTGGCCTATAACAAGATTGGTTCACCATTTATAAAATTCGAAATATTTTTTTTTATAAAAATGTTCAAAGTTTGCACATTTTGCAATATTCAAGGGCAGATAACTCAAAGACCTCCCAGTATTTGATGATTTTTGCATAACAGGTAGACATTGGCAGAGCAGAGGTCAAACTTTGCATTTCGGAAATGTGGTGTGGTATGTTTAAAATATCGTAGCAAATCAACGACGTACGATTACGCATTGTTCTACATATCATATGAAAGCCAAAAGTCTATAGATTGTTTTAAAAATGACTAATAAATTCAGATACTTTTTTTACATCGAGTTACGGACCTTTGAATTTTGTCAACTCTGCTTTCGTTTTGAATGCATACGATATAGGTATGTTAAAAAAAATCGTTACTCATCAGTGACAGACGACACATCATTGTTCCATATATCATTAGAAAGCCAAAACAGAATCTTTTAAAAATTAGCAATAAATTGAGTTACTTCATTTACATTGAGTCACAGACCTTTGAATATTGTCAACCCTGCATTGCTATCATGACCATCAAATGGAATACATTTTTATTTTTGGCATGATGATTTTGGATTCGAATTTGAAATGTATTTTTATCAAAGCACATACACTAATTATTCAATATGACATTTAAATTTGCAATTGAAAGAGTCTTTTGGTCCTGGTTACACTGCCATCGGGAGTTTTAAATTCGTCTGAACGAACTATTGACATCATACGTACATGTATTGCATACATTTGTCATACCACCATAAACGGCTGAATCCGTTTGTCGTCGCTTTGCGACTATATTTTCTTTTTCTGATTATCTTGTCTGAGGGACGGGGAATTTATGGCAGAATGACCTCAAACATGAGTGATTATGGTCACGAGCCGCTTGAGCATACTTCAGCCATTAGCAGGGTTAAACGAACGAGCTGAGAAGGGAAAAGCCTCATTTATTGCAATTCACTGCTCGATTTATCAACAAATGCTGGCGATAGCAAGACGAGTCATCGCAAGAAAACACTTGCCATTGGACAAACAATTAAAATGACATTTTCTATTACATATATAGCAAATGATTTTTTACAAATACTCAATCTCACCATCTTCCTGTTGCAAAAATGAAATGTTGATTTCAATCAAAAAATGTTGACTCCTTCAAAGTAATTGACGTCATCGCTTGCACACATAATATGAGATAACTTTTTTCAAAAAATGAAGAACTGTAAGGCAGTACATGTCTGGTGAAGATTGAATTTTAACACCTTTAAGACTTGCGAAAAAAATATAAATATAAACCATTCATATGACATCAAAAAAGCAGTGCAGATATATTCTGCCATAAATATGATATCGATGAGTTGAAACTCCTACATTCTTCCAAAACACTTACTACTCCATGTTAAAAGGGAAAACACGATCAGTATCTATAAACCGATCGTTGACTACATGGAAACGTGAAACAAATTTGTTATTGGTTAATACGATGCCATGTTGAGATCATACTGCCTCTTTGTCTCCTGCCAGAATACCATGACCTGAGATAAATATATATATATGTATTATGTATCATTGTCAACAATAAGCCTACAAAGTTTGACATTCAAATTGTCAATTCAATTAAAGTGCATTTCCTTTGTGCTTCAGTTGCACCAATGCAGTAATGTCTGCGAACAATTTGAATGTGATCTTGAGCATCCCCTCTTTCCGTCCCGGGTTGTGGAGGTCCTGCACACTAACAGTCATATACAGCTTATAGGCGCGCATTTAAAATTTCATTAATCTGAATAAATACATTAAGGCATAACGGCGTGTAACTTCGTCGATTTTCTTATGCACCGGATAAGAAGTGCAGTTGAGTTAATCATAGTTTTAGGGATTTTCTCTCGATTAACAGGCTACATCTGTTGGTGTTTACATTATTTTGTTCAGTAAACCTTGTTGGAATTTCCTGTTGTATTTCATATCTTATACGTAAATTTAGTAACTATTCTCCCATAACCCTTCTGTAAAAGGTGGATCTCATTTTTATGTATTTGTATGTGTATACATGTGTGTATATGCAGGTGAATGTGTGTGGCTGTGTGTGTGCGTGCGTGTGTGTATGTGTGTGTGAGTGTGTGTGTGATTGCTTTCCGATCACTTGAGTAAGAATGGTGCATTGCTTTTCATACGTCTACAGAAATGCAACTGATCCTAAAACTTTAGAACTTATACATATTAGTGGTAGCTGTTCCAATATTAATTTAAGTTTATTATGAATATAGTCGATCTATTTACTTTTTAACATAAGGAGTTTCGACTGTATGATTAAAGTCAAATACGTAAAAGCTTTTTCTTTTATGTGAAAAAAACGTTATTTTGATTATGTTTATGTCAATATTTTGCATTTTTACAGAGGCAAGCAATCATTCATAATCGATCATTGTTAACATTTTGTTGTTTATCTAAAAAAAAAACTATCCATTATATAAACTTCTTTCGTCATCGAACTACAATTAATTGCTTGTTAACTTACGGGCAAATTGAACGACCCTTGTATGGTAAAACCAAAAATTCAGTAATTACAACTCCGACGTTGAATGAATTCACCAGGGTCTTATTAGTGCACTGGAAAACCTCTGTGAACGTACGGAATTAATAATAATAATGAGGGTATTTGTATAGCGCTGATCTCCACACCTCAGGGGCATGCTCTAAGGGCATACAAGAGTTCAAAGGAGGAGTTCAATATCTTTCAAAAAGATATGTCTTAAGAGATCGCTTAAAGTTATCGAGCGTGGGAGAGTTTCTCAGGTCAAAGGGAAGAGAGTTCCATAAGGTAGCAGAAACATGCTGGAAAGATCTGGCACCAAATGACTTCAACTTGTAGGGGGGAACACAGAGGAGAAGCTGATCAGCAGAGCGGAGGTTTCGTGTGGGCTGGTAGACTGATGTTAAGTTCTGAAGGTATGGCGGGGAAGTTTTATGAACAGATTTGTAGGTCAGAGACAGAATTTTGAACTGGATCCTCTCTTCTACCCGCAGCCAATGAAGGGATTTGAGAACTTGTTGAATGTGATCTCTAAGCTTTGTTTTGCTTACTACCCTTGCTGCGGTGTTTTGTATTCGCTGCAAACGTTGGAGTTGATCTTTTGCAATGCAATGTAGTAAGCCATTACAATAATCCAGTCGAGACGAAATGAGAGATCGCAAATCGATATCCATATAGTTAACAATATGTGTGACAGTGAGTTCTTCTAATATTTAAATTCATCTTAACTATATTAATTAGGAATTACACGGAAAATAAAGGGACCACAGACTTATTACACTTTATAAACATATGGCAATATAAGAGCACAGTCTGCAATACCTTAAAAAGTAAATCTTGTATAACGGCAACTGTTACCAAACATAAGACATCAAGTATACTGAATTATGGTAATAGAAACTTGATCCTTAATTTGAATGCAATAAATGTGGATGTATATTCCAATCGCCAAGATTTTTCGATACGTGGGTATAAATTGGGTTGAGTAACAGACACTAACGACAAAGGAAGTTATCAAAACGTTAATTTCTGAAATCTTACATGTTCAATTGGTTGAACAACACTTTTTAAATACACGACATCCAATTAAACTACAGCTATATAAACATTACGTGAAAATTAAAGTGAGTGTTTTTCACCCAAGAGTAGGTCAAGGGGGGGGGGGGGCAACACTTTTTAAATACACGACATCTCAATTAAACTACAGCTATATAAACATTACGTGAAAATTAAAGTATATGATTTTCACCCAAGAGAAGGTCAATGGGGGGGGGGGGGGAGGAGGTGTAACGACCGAGAAGAGACTGTTTACCAATATGTTTTCAAGGTTCAAGCTTTCACAGTCATCTTTTGATTCAATGCATGACGTTGTGCCTCCCTTTCAGTCAGTAATTAAGTACATAAATATCTTTTATTCATGATTGTAATGATGTCATCAGAGTCATCCATAGCCAAATGTACAGACCAACAGACCAACAATTCCTGTTTCAGAAAGACAATAACGAATGAACAATAAACAATTAGCAGAGTGCAGGAAGATCCTTATACAGTCGCCGCCATCGGTAAATACATTACCAGAACAAGGCAAAGCCGAATACCGGTTTTCGTTTCGTTATTGTCATATCTATTCAGTTGTATATCGATTACTTATTATGGTTAAAGGGTGTATCTTTCAGTAGACAATTAATAAAATACGCCTTCATATATTTTTAAAGATAATGAATGTTGCAGTTTCTTGTATTGTGCTAGTAGAGCTTGTCGGTCACACAGCAAAACAGGTTAATGGACATGATGAATCCTGATCTTAGGTTTCCCATTTTAATGATTAAATAAGTAATTACTAGGAAATTACTTCATTTTGTGTTCACACTTGAGAAAATTCCCTCTTACGTTTAATCACACAGGAAATAAAAAGATAATGAGCTATGAAATCATCAGTCGAGCTAGACAGGTCCTGTTTGCTTTATGTATCAATGCGCAGTACGTTGTCTCGAAAAATTCAAGCAATTCAAAATTACTTTTGAAAAGGTTAGAAATAAATTATGTAAAAAATTTAATATCATTATTATTGTATTTGTTTTGTTATTCAAATAAGCACATGGTATGTAATTATACCCTTCAAAAAAGAAACGCATAGGTGATTTTAAATGTTTAGACTTGTGCAAAAATGAATTTCAGAATATAATAAGAAAATTTCATCCCTGAACGTAATCCTTACATGATTATTTACAGCTTCTGTGCAACACGGAGACGTTTTATCGATTTTGTTCTTTTAAGACGCAATTAATTAAGAAGCAACATATCGATGCTTCGTCTTGAAAAGTTTCCAAACATAGTGAGGTTAACCCAAACCGATTGTTTTTGTTATTAGAACAATTTGGCTGCATAGAGAAGAAGAGGAGAAGAACAATAATTCATTTATCCAGCGTACATTCTGGAGACAAGTTATAGTGTAAGGTTAATATAGCACGCCATTAAGCCAAGAATGGCCAATGACACACTAAACTACATTAAAATAGCTCAAAGCGCATTAAGTGTTAAATTTTTAAGATATACATAAAATCACACTCCTCTAACCTTCTCACCCCAAGTCATTTACAGCTCACACGCTCCCATTCCTGTTCAAACCAGCAAATTGAGGGCTTAAGTAGACATGTGCGAATGTAGCAATTAAGAATAAAAAGGTTCCGCCATTCATTTAGTTATGCTGTATAAGAGAATATATTCTGACATGTGAAATGTTGCACCATGATATTTAATTACCACGTGTTAAATGCGCCTTCGCTTAAAGAATTTCACACATAACTTCATAAAGTACTATCGTTTCGACCTTGAAGATATCAAAAATGCAGTGTTCAAAATGACCTACCATTCAAATCAAAGAGTGAGAGATAATCGGAGTCTATAGATCCTGTTGATAACTATGTAGACATTTCCAGTATATTTGTTATTGATAAACAAGATGTCACGTTCACAATACCGTCAACGTTCTTCGGTTGTATTGTCTGTGTCTCTTTGTATTCTGTCGGTTTTGCTACCCAGAATAAAATCTCCAGAGTTAAGTATTAACATGTATCATGTAGGGGTTTTCCGTAAGTTACTTATCAAAAGATTTGTATATGTCTGACGTAGTTGTCAACATTAGGTCTTGTTTTGGTTAACAGAATAAAGACAACCTATCTTGAAAAGTTTCCGTTACTCCCAAATCACGTACATTAAGTGTAAAGTAACCAGAGTAGGAATCGTTAGTAGACAAAAGAATACCACACAATATAGATGATTGTGCTCCTTCCTCTTTTGGAATACAGACACTTCACAAAATGAATGTAGGCTGCAGTAGGACAGGTTCCTTAAATCACTAAAAAGTAAATTCTGAAAAGTGAATTGTCGCACAATGATAGATTTTGTGTATATTTTATATTTGTCAAGTGTATGTTAAATGTGTCCATATGTATTTACAATTATATTTATGTGTTAACTGTTAAAAATATTTGAAAATTGAAGACAAGAAAATAAATTCCTCATTTTGGAATCTAAATAAGTATTCTTTTGTTTGCTACAACAATCTTAATACATTAAACTCAAAGGGGTTGTTTAAGGTATATACATGTATATACATGTATGATATAAAACTATTTGGCTAAAGTGTTTTGATTGCTTATATAAAGTCTATGCATTAATGACGTCACGTCAGTATCAATAATTTGACATCGTCAAGTTTGTTGTGTCGATTTGGACAATTGAACATTCGTAAGTCTCCAGGACCTGATGGTTTGAGTGGCATATTGTTAAAAGAGTGTAACGATCAACTAAGTCATGTGTTCAGTAAGGTATTCCAACTCTCATTGGATAAGCAGATAATTCCTAAAGCCTGGAAAATCTCAGAAGTTATACCGGTACAGAAGAAATCAAATCCAACTGTACACAACGATTTCAGACCCGTAGCTCTCACTTCAGTAGTAATGAAGTGCTTTGAGAGGATTGTTCTCAATATGCTCACCAATCAAATCGGTGACAAGCGTGACCCTCTACAGTTTGCCTACCGAGCCAGACGTGGAGTTGAAGACGCCATAATCACAATATTACATAACATCTATCAACATCTCGAACATACAGGAGCTTATGCACGTGTAGCAGGAAAGAAAATCCAATGTTTTCCACGCGGGATTCGAACCCGGGACCGCCGGGTTGAGAGTCCTACGCTCTACCTGTTCGGTCAAAGAGATATCCCATCCTCGTCGCCATTCACCCCCTCCACGAAGTGACTCGTCCTCGAGTCAAACATTCGGGAGATATGCCTATGAAGGATTTACATACCAATATGGATTTACAAACCTATAAAGGACTTAAAGGTGATGTGACATTAAGGAATAGTCCCGGCCCCACGTTGGGCGCCAATTGTAGCAGGAAAGAAAATCCAATGTTTTCCACGCGGGATTCGAACCCGGGACCGCCGGGTTGAGAGTCCTACGCTCTACCTGTTCGGCCAAAGAGATATCCCTCCAGCCGAAGCCAGTAGGAAGTAGTAGACCTCACCCTGTCACACACGCATTCTCTTTGTAGACTTTTCATCGGCGTTTAATACCATCCAGCCTCACATAGTCATCAAGAAGCTAACTGATCTTAACATATGCCCACAACTTATAAAATGGATAGCATCGTTTCTACTCCACAGAGAACAATATGTCAGAGTTAACAGTGTATGCTCCACGTCGACCATCACAAACACAGGAGCTCCCCAGGGATGTTTACTATCTCCTATGCTCTTCACGCTCTATACCAACGACTGTTTCAGCTCTAAGTCCAACTGCGTTAGAGTGAAGTTTGCAGACGACACAGCACTTGCCAGTCTACTATTCGACAATGAGGACTCTTACAAAGATGAAGTGACTACGTTTACTGACTGGCGCAAGGACAACTTCCTTCAACTTAATGTGAACAAAACGAAAGAACTTGTTTTTGACTTTCGTAAGAAGAAATCTGTCATAACACCGCTCATCATTGATGGACAAGCAGTGGAGGTTGTTGAAGAGTATAAGTACCTGGGGACGATAATCGATAATAAACTGACTTATACTCAAAATACCAACGCAGTCTAAAAGAAATGCCAGTCTCGTCTCCACTTCCTGCGAAAGCTACGATCATTCCACATCGATTCCATGCTGATGTCTTTGTTTTACATATCACGTATTCAACCAATTTTAACATTCTGTAAGCAATGCTGGTATGGACCCCTGTCACTCAAAAATAAGAACAAGTTAAAAAGGATTGTTACTGTATCAGGAAAAAGTGCCTGTTGTGAATTTGATAGTTTAGACACTCTGTACATGTCATCCGTTTTAAATCTTTCTTTTAGAATTTTACAAGATCCAACACATGTATTATATCCTTGTTATCAGCTTTTACCGTCTGGCGGCAGGTATCTTTTACCGAATGTCAAATCTAATAGAAGTAAAAACTCTTTTATACCTGTTAGTATTTCATTTTTAAACAAACATTAAACTGTATTTCTTTTATCAAATCTACCATCTACAACTTTTACCAATATATTGTTATCATGTTTAGAATATCACTGTTGTTACTCATGCCTTTAATGTTGTCTACATGTTCTTAGCCCTGATGTACACAAAATTCCCGTTCGGGTAATAAAGCATTATCTTATCTTATATTATGTTGTTCCTTAGCTCTTGGCGTCGTTTGTCGAGTTTGGAGCAAGTATCGGAGATGTTGACAGGTACGTCAACTCTAAACTATCTATCTACAACATATAAGCTCATGGAAAATTAAGATTGAGCCTCGAAGACATGATAAAGCAAACTATAGTAGTATATGAGGTCGTCGTGGTAGGATGAGGTGAGGTGATGTAGTGTTTATCGCACCTTTCAAAAGTATTTCACTTATTATTGCAGAGAGAAAGCCCGGAACACAACTGTGGTTATGCATTGCCGTGAAACCTGCGAGCATACGCTGGAACTAGCGATGAAGATAAATATAAACTTTTAGTATTTATTATTTCATTGATTCGCATGTAGTTTTGTCATATCTATTTGATTCTTTGGGTTAATATATATTGTTGAAATATCTATATCTTGTAGTTTAAGTAATTGTATTAACATGTATTCACTCTTTTATAACCCTTATGTACAGGACAGAACCTCAATTTAGCGAAATAATGAGGTAAGAATCGAATACAAAAATCCGTCTGTCTGTCTGTAGGTTGTTATTACATTCAAGCCCCAAGTTACCCTTTCTTAGTATGTCATTGTATGTCACTTACAAGTCAGGACTAAAGTAGAGCGGTAGAATGTTTTCGTACTTGTTATGGTATGATCAGAGTAATAAGTAAACCAGATGATTCCAGAAAGACCACAAGGTAAAAACAACACAAGTTTGCTTACAGTGGAAGATGAAATATGTATGAGTGCTTCAAGAACTTTCAAGTCAAGTCTGTGATCGTCTTAAGAACGTTTCAAGCACTATATAAATGTCTGGATCAATAGCAAGCAGCATTCCTGTTTTCATCTGGTTATCGTTATATCTATTCAGTTGTATATCGATTACTTATTGTGGAAATAATGAATGTATCCCTCAGTTGACAAATAATGAAAAAACGCCTTCACATCTACTTTGAGATATTGAATGCTGCAGTTTCTTGATACGGTACTAGAAGACAATGTGTTGGTCACACAGCGTAAAGAATTGATTAACATAATGCATATGTTTCATGTTATTACCAGCCAATCAAAACTGATTAACCGTGTACTGGATATACACCTGGATCTTAAAGATACCAACCTCTGTGCAAGAAGCTTAAAGATGGGAATCAAGTGCTCATTGTGTACCATACTCGTGGTCATCCTCAAATGTTTCGTCAAGAGAGGATCTAGTGCTTGTAACGTCTACGAGATTGCCGAAATTAAGACTTCGTTCAGCGACAGTCTAATCACGGACTTGTCTCTCTGGGTTCGAACCCAGACTGGGTCTTTATCTGGGTGTGTCAGTGACTGTGTCCGGGACTACAGATGTGTGTCTGTCTTCTACAATACCGACACAGACACCTGCACTGGTCACGTGGTCCAGTTCTACTCCACGGAACCATCTCTTGTGGACATGGGATCGCTATACTATACACTGGATATAGGTTTGTAACGATTGTAACTTCTTTCCTCTTTGGAATATTCGAAACCCAAATTATACATACACACGCCCTAGTAATAGGTCAGTGAACGTACCGATCGTTTTCAACAATAAAAAGTCCATATGTGGTTTGTATCTGACAGTTTACTAAACCCTTGAATGGCTGAAAAATCCCTTTCTTTCGGAAAAGAAAATTGACATTTAACATTTTGAAGGGATTTTGTTTGCTCTTCATGGTTTATTGTTAGTAGTCATATTAATTAGCAATGCAGTCTTTAGTGTCATACAAAACGGTCAACTTCTTCCATTTCCACCTACATTTTAGGTGTTCGAAAAGAAAACCCCATCCTTTAATAGTTAAAATGTATCTCCAATCTCCCAATTTTTTTTTAATGGTTCGAATGGCGTCAGGGGCTCGGCAACTTTGTCTGCAGTAGAGTACTGTTCTACACGCAGTCAGGTTTGGGTGCAATGCTACACTGAATTTCAGCGCAGTACCACCAATAGTTCGCTAGTTCCAGCCGATGCTCACAGGGTTCAACGTAATACATAGCCACAATAGTGTTGCGGGCTTTCTCCCTGCAATAATAATAGCAGCCGCAATATAAGTGAAATACTTTTGAAAGCAGCGTGAAGCCCAATACAACCTCAGCTATTTTAAAAAAAATTACTCTCTCTTGTATACTAAAAAAAAACACGTCTTTCAAATCTATATTAACAGCATGAATTTGGACTTTCAATTATGATTCTGAAGAGTTGAAGACTTCTTAGAAATTGTTATTACTTTATTTACTATGAATTCAGATAGAACAATGGCAATAGTTTTTAGCTGCCGAAGACACTTTGGAAATTGTTTTTACTTTTATGATTTACTATTTATTCATCATACATGTAAACTAAGGCACTATTCTGAATCTGCTGTATGGCAATGCTATACGAGAATAAAACCAGGAAAGGAAAATTGATAGATTTAAGATGTATCATTGCAGTTTTTATCTCTCAAATCTCAAAAATGGCCAGTTTATCGGAGAAAACGTTTAGTTTTCCCGAACGATTGTCTTTAGCAATGTGTTTTACCTTTTGCCCATCTTAACTTTTGAAGTATTGTTTAAATGTTAATTGTTAAACAACCGCTAACCTCGACTTTATCACTTTTTGATTTACTTTCAAATATATTTCAACTAAATAAGAACTGGGTATGCTTTTTGTCAATTTGTCCAATAAACACCTTTAATTAGCCTTTTATTAAGACCGCGTAATTACCGGCTGTAAAAAAACTACCTGGGATAGGGGCCATAAAACTCGCGCGGGTGTGACGTAATACACAGACTATACAGAGTCGCGCATCATTAATGTAACGGATATACCGCCTTAAATAATTGTTTATTTACCAGTGATGTGGATATCTTTATTACTTCAAACGCTTAATAGTGTTACATCGTCAAATGACTTATCCAACTGAGTGTTTAACATTGTCTGAAAATCGTTTATTATTGGGTTTTACTTGGTGATCTCGTTATGATAAATGTATAGAGCTCGTTGCAATCATTCTGTATATGACGTCACAAAAAGGGGCGTGTGACCAGTCATGCATTCACTGGTCTGTCGCGAGACAAATCCAGCTGCCTATCAAAAGTGGCATTCAAAAACGGCTTTAATTACTAATCTGAACATAATTGAGTAGCGACCTTTGACGCACTATAAAACATTTAATCAGACATTCATATATTCAAAAGAAAATAGTAACATATGTTTGTGGTTATATGATGTTTAAGGATGTCGATATCATTAATAACTCTGTAATTCTTTTAAGTATATCAATTTTAGGCTGCCATTTTCACATGCATGCAGTAAGCAGAAAGTAAAAAAAAAGAAAAGCCTTTAAAAAAGGCATAGTTGATGCCACAGATGAAGGTTGTGATTAGTCGACCAATTTGGGTGATAAGTGATAACAGTAACAACACTTGGTACCAACACTAATATTAGCACGAGTATTGATCAATCAATCAAAGTTAATTTCACAAAATTAATTTTTATCAACATGAGTTTATGAAAGTTTTTTAGTTTTACTTTTATCAACGAGTTTTGGTTATTTAATTTATATCAAAAGACATGAGGGTGATATTCTATTTATCATCCAAAGTCACTCTTTTTCACATCTCAGAGAAATTTTTTACATCCCTGAACACAACTATACTAGATTTTCAAGACAGTGGGACAGCGTTGACAATGACAGGATATTGTGCAAAATGTACTGCCGTATCTCCTACTCCTAGGCGCCAGCGGCGCATCGATTGATCTCTCAGAAGCCATGATGGTTAATTATTAACAGGAGTATTACAGATACTAAAAAACAAAATACTCTCCGATCATCTGACGAGATTCGATCCCGGATCCTTATGTTCCGAAGTCGAAATCGTTATCAACTGAGTAAGCAGGCCTGATAGCTAAAGTTTGGAACCAACGATATATGTCATATTCTAAATATAGCACGCGTCATTTTCAGTAGCTCTGGTGATAAATACAGTCATGTTTTCTTTAAATTACAATATCGAAAACGAATTGATATTGATATTGTGACTTTGCATTGCCATAGTTGAAGCCTAGAAAATTATGTTATTGGTAATTCGGTGTGGCAAAACAGTGAGGTTGAATGGAGTTTCTTTACCTTAGACCACCGTCATGGATAGTATATGTCAAAAGTTGTGATGTTTTCGTACACTCTACTAGCTTGGGCTGATGTCATCACACCTCATCGACTACCCGATTGATAATCAGTCAGACATATGCCTAACTTAACGTAAGAACGTCGACACTAGCATGCAACTAGAATGCAACAAATTAATTCCCAGAGACGTCATATTGTTTTTTTAAACACGATGGATAACTTCATCTTAAACTCGGTCACAGTAAGCACGGTAAAAAGACGATGTTGCGCGAAATGCATACACGGATGGACATCATTTTTATAGAATCTATCATATCATTATAATCAAATATAGATAAAAGCAAATTTGTCATTCTTCATTATTCGAAATCAAGTCGTTTGTGTCAAAGTCAATTAGATGAAATGACATTTTTGCACTGATTCACCAAATCTTTATAAATGTACATCAACAGTAGGACGTAATAAAAAAACCGTTGAGCTAAGATTATTTACATTGTGATTCGCCCGCCTGCTACGTCACTGGATACAGCTTTGCACTGTTTTCGTGTGCAACCCAGAAGCTTGTTGTGGTGCTATAGCAAAACGTTGGCTAGCTCGTTAAAATGAGTCACATTCCGATATCACCTGGGCATTTTTTAGCCGATCAATAAAATTACCTTCTGGTTTATTACATATGTGCAACATACCGCAATTTATATTATGACTTATTTTATCACATATGGTTCATAATACAATTTTACGACGATCGTTTAGCTCTCAAGGCCAGTCACCTATTGTATGACTCAAAGACGTTTCACAATTCTGTACTACGTATGTACATCCACGCCTCCTAAAGTTTAGGACATCCGAGATGCAGATTTGATGTGAGTGATGAAAATGCTAACAGGTGACGTCATTTCTTGATTACGGTTTGGAAAGTGCTGACAGGCAAATTGGCACTACAAATTATAAATCTGAAGCAGTTATTGTTTGAAAATCATTTCAACGCACATCCGGAAAGCAAATTTTTTTACCCGTGCTCACTTTAGATAAGAGATCACCTTAGTGCAACATTGGTTGTCCCTCCCCTTAAATTTTGATTGGTTGGTTATTTTAAGTAAAGGTAGATTCAGAAGAAGAACCGTGTTCCGTTCCTAAATTACAAATATTCAGTTTGTATCGTTTCGAATCAAAGACGGAGTTAAAAAAAATTTATTTAAAAATTCAAAATCAGGGAGTGAACTGAACAATTACAGTTAGAAGCGGCTCGTGTTATTACTGGTCTACCAAAATACACTTCACTGAAACATCTCTATTTTGAAACTTGTTGGGAAAAATTATCAGAACGGAGAGAAAGGAGAAAGTTAACACTTTATCATAAATTACAGTGCGGTAATGCACCATCATATCTTGTAGATTTACTCCCACCGACTGTTGGAGACACTACTTCTTATGATCTTAGAAATGCAAATAATGTTGTTATTCCATCATATAGATTGAAACATTCATGTATGTCTTTTATTCCTTCAACCACAGTGTTTTGGAACGATATCCCATTAGATAAGCGAAAAGTAACATCAAAAGAAAAGTTCAAATCATATTTGAAGAAGCCAATTGTTTCGGCACCATCTTATTTTTCATCAGGTATTCGTAGGTTAAATATTTATCATACACGTTTAAGATATCACGTAAGTGAGTTGAAATATGATTTATTTAAAGTTGGCATTAAGGCGGATTCAACATGTGAATGTGGTTATTTATGCGAAAATGTTTTTCACTTTATGTTTGAGTGTCTTTTATATGATGAACACAGATTAAGAATGTTAAATGTATTAAAATCATATGTTAATGAAGATGCCGTAAATTTAGATTTAGTTTTATGTGGCAGTAAAAGCCTTTCAATTTTACAAAATCAGGTCATTTTCAAGGCAGTCCAACAATATATTTTAAACAGAAAGCGCTTCTGTTGACTGCAGCATGTACATATTTACTTTTGTAAATATCTTTCTACCGTTCTGTATTATACTATTTTCCATGTTTTCATGTATGTCACTATATATCTATCATTTTGTAAATACTTGGGAGAAGGTTACCTAAGTTGAATAACTTGTTCTTAATCCCTTTCTTTATTGAATAAAATATGTTTAAATCAAATCAAACTGAAAGAGACAATCTGTGGCTTCATGATGTATCATTTGGCATTAAAGGGGCAGTAGCACGTTTTTTGATAATCTTATATTTTAAAATTTTCACTGATTATTGTATGTTAATGCTAAATGTAATATGTTGATAGTGTCATAAATTTCATTACACAAGCCAGTCAGCCATAGTCAGAGGACAAAGTATGAAGATTCACATAAAATCCATTGGCGGCCATTTTTGTGTGAACACCTTTAATTCATTTTGTGTATGAAAAAGGAATCGCATGGCTAAACGTTACGTTATTCATTTGAATTATTACTGCTCAATTTAGTTTAAAAACATCGTATATCAATTGGAGCCATTTATTTCATTTTCCTGACATCACCTTATATTCCCCATAAAAACGTGCTACTGCCCCTTTAATATTTTATTTTGTAATTACACATCCCTTTTACATGAACATTTTAAAAACAAAATATCAAACACTATCAACTGTTACCAAGGTACTCTCTTTTTTTCAAATGAAATAAACAACAACTGGATGTTTCTACAATGTTTTCGCCGAGGTTATAAACATTATACCTGTTATTGTTGCTGTTTTGTTGTATGATAGACATAATAAATTATATATCTTACGTAAATGACTTACGTCAAAATATCTCATTCATTATAGTTGTGAGTCATTGTTCCTATGGATAACAATGCACATATTGAATTTGAATACATATTCACTAACAACGTTAAGGTTGAAAAATAATGAAAAGCAAACAATGTTAATAATTAACATACAGAAATTAACAGTCATGGGCAGTGAAGGGTTAACCCACTGAACATAAACTATTTATATGACCCTTTTAGCCGTTGTAGAACATCCACAACATCACAAATAATAATTGATAAGACCTATGATCAGTATATTGTCATGCTGCAACATGTCGTTCAACGCCCACAGTGCAGAAAGATGTTATTTGTTTGACATTCTGAATGGTTTTACTTTTAACGATTGTTTGCTTTCCTTTGTCAAATCTAAAGCAAATTGTATTTATATACACACCAAAAAGAGTTAAGCACCCCCCCCCCCCTCCCCCCACCCCAGTAAAAACTGAATTAAATTAAATTAAATACAAATTTAACCCTCATCATGGCAAATCAAGGAGTGTTCCATTGATGATAAAACAAGGTTTTACATTTTGTAAAAAAATGTGTCTCACGAACGCAATCACATGCTTGTGAATCCCGCCACCCATGTGTTGCACAAACCAAAGATTCAGACAATCACAAGTATTGGGTATTTAAGGATCGGTTCTAACTTCATTACCACTTGTTTCACTTGACATTGGCACGAATGAGAATTTCAAGTGCATTGATATGGCAGATCATTGGTCTTCATCGGGCAGGACGTTCTTACAAGTACATTGCCAGAAGAACTCACTTCCAGTACTTTATATACTATAGGGTGGGGTATATAGGCATATCTGTCTCTCTAGCGCTGTATCTAAGCGATACACGTCCCTGTGATTACGCCGTCATAAGCCGTCTGGTCAGGAAGCATGCACAAACAAATGATGTGAGGGACCTTCCACGATCAGGAAGATCAAAAGCTACCACGTCCCAGGAGACATGTCAGACGCATGCCGTTTACTTCAAGACTCATCTGAAACGGGTATGGTTACCTCAAAGCTGCTTGAGCAACAAAACTCTGAGAAATCGCCTCAAAGCTTCCGGATTAAGGACCAGAAGGGTCATCAGGCGTCCAATGCTCGTAAATCACCACAGACGTGAGCGTTGGTTATGTTGTGTGGACAGGCAGAGGTGGAACCTAAGATCATGGAGGAAAGTACACTGGACCGACGAAAGTAGTTTCCTCCTGTATGCTGCTGATGGCCGTATGGAGGCCCAGGAATACATATCTTGCCCCCGGGAACATTTTGCCAAGGGTACCATATTGTGGGGGATCCCTGATTGTTTAGGGAGGCTTCCCCTACGACTGACTCGATTTGTTGACTATACAGGATTCACTCACAGGCGTAAGCTACATTCAGGAGGGTCTGGATCCTGTAATTATTGATCATTTCGATGACCACAGACTTGCCACTAGACCCTTGTCATTGGACGACAATCGTTCACTTGCTGTAAACCAACATCTGGAAAATAATGGTGTAACACTAACTCCACGACCAGCAATGTCACCTGATTTGGGTCGTCGAATACAAAGAAGGGATCATCCTGTGCAAAACCTGAGGGAACTGGAGGCCACTCTTCACGATGAGTGGCAGCGGATACCGATGGAACAATTAAAGAACCTGGTTAGGTGTATGCCAAGAAGAGTGGCTGCAGTTATTCGTGCACATGGTGGCACCACACGTTACTGATGTTTGGTGATTCTTGAAACACTAATTCACTTTATTTAAACTTCTTTGATCGAGTGGCACACACCAAGAGTTTGTAGTGACAATACTCAAACATCCATGTGCTTTGGATAAAATTCCATGTCCATTTCCCTCTTGATTTTCATGCACTCTAAGTGCCCACACTATTACAAAACTTCTTTTGCAAATGACCTAATGATTGTTCTCTCAATAAAAACTGGTTTTGCATATCTTCTTGTTCTCAGTTTCATGGCATACTTCAACGAAGTACACCCCTCTGTGAAAAATTAGGGGGGTGCTTAACTTTTTATGATGTGTATAAAATGATTGATGTGGTTTGTCACATTTTCATGTATTAATGCTATTAATATGTGAATAACAAGAATGTCACCTTCGTTTCCACAAAAGTACCCAATACTCTGTTTTAAAAGCTTCCGAGTATAGCATTGACGCTATACTGTACATCTTAGAAATAGTTTAAAGTTGTTTCAGCTCTCATTCTTTGTGAAGAGAACATTGTTTGTATAAAAAGTGAGTGTTAAAAGTGATTCTATGCGTTCATATTCGCTGTCTAGTGCTAATACTTTATATTTGATGTCTCAGAAGTATATTTAGCCAAAAATGAAATTGAAATTTAATCTTTGAAACGAAACTTAAATTTAATGAAATTCAGCTGTAATGAAATACACTCGGATCTCTCTTTGTGCAAATCTGACAATGAACGGCAATGTTCAAAATCTGTACACTTTTATGTGAACTTCACGTGGCATTTAAAAACACCCCAACATCACAAAATCACATGCCTGCATTTATAATAATGAGATGTGGTTTGTTTCGCAAACAGGCCACCATCCCATTTTCACATATACATTTCATACGAAATACAATTCATTTACAATTGTGAAGCGCCAGAAATAAAAACTTTGCCAAACAATTTAGTATAGATAAATTGTTACTATTAAAAGTTGTCCAAGTTTCTTTAAAGTTGGGTTTATAGTATAATACCATAATTTGATTACTTTGGATTATTATTAATCATTATTTATTTTCAATATTTCGCAGACGTACGAGATTGTGCAGACATCAAGTCCAATGATCCATCCTCGAAAGACGGAGTGTACACCATCAACCCACCAGATGGGCTGGGACCAATCAGAGTCTACTGTGATATGACAACAGACGGGGGAGGCTGGGTGGTAAGTGGTCTCCCCGGGCTCATCTATCTAGACATTATCCTCATGAAACGTTATATAGAAGAAATAGGAAGAAGAAATAGTTTATTCCGTTGTCACACATCTGTACATACAATAACATGTTAATAAATGCGCTAAAAAGAATATTGTGAATACAATAAGAAATATCCAAGCAAAATTTTTCATTACCACTTCAACTCAAATATGCAACTAAACAGTTCAAATATTAATGTCAACAGTTTATTTATTCATATCTATCGTGAAAAATACCGTGTAATTGGTGACTTCTTTTCCTTTTCCTTAACATTGATTCCAAGCGAAACTGTGCCACAAAGCTTTCAATTAGATTCAAATATGGCAGAGTAATGGGAAACTTATTAAGAACATTTTTACAGATACTTCATTTTACTTCTTGCAGGTGTTTCAAAGACGAGACGACGGTTCAGTTGATTTCTTCCGGGACTGGAGTGATTACAAAACAGGCTTCGGTGACATGGAGGGAGAATTTTGGCTTGGTGAGTATTATGAAATTTCATTTCTGAGAAGGAGTTTCAGAATTGACCTGTGAGGCGCAGCCGAGCATTTATGAATCCCAACCTCTCTATCCTATCCTTTTTAAACAAGCTCGCTGGGTTCACACGAGTTTGAATGTAGCTTTGACATCGTTCATTTTCCAGTGCAAACACACAAACTGACATTCAATTCTTAATTAATGTACAATTATCAAATGCACAATATAAAATTGTCAAAAACGTGCTACTGCCCCTTTAAGATTGGGTAAGGTTGTGCTAATTAAATAATATGGTGATTTTTTTACAGGAAACGACATCATATCGCGACTTACAAATGCACAGTCGACTTGTTTGAGAATTGACCTTCGTGATGTCAATGACTACGGATATGCTACCTACTCTAACTTCCTTGTCGCCAAGGAGACCAATAACTACAGACTGTCTGTGTCTGGTTATGCGGGGAACGTAGGTGAGTGTTCTGTCTTTATTGAATATTTGAAAAATAAGTTTTGACATACCAATATCATATCGATTCGAGTCATGGTCTGATTTGGCTCTCTTCGGTCCAATTCCTCCCCACAGAGGCAGCTCACGATCAGTCATATCGATCTAGCCTCTGTTTCATTTAATCAAAGACATTTGCTAGAAAGATAGTTACTTGTGCAATCAGCGACGCCGTTTAAAAGTGGTCATCAGCCTCGGTCATGTCCGTATGCTCCGGCAGTCAAACTTTAATGGCATTGAGCTGTGCTAACAGGTCCTGTTTACAGAACACAGTGAACGAACGTCAGTGACAAACACGTCTTTTGAAAGTTTAATCATTTTGGTCAAAAATGATATTCAATTTGAAATGTTCTAAAGCTAAGAGAAATAGCTTCAACGTAATATATTTGCCAAATAAATGACGACATGTGTAAATATTTAATCTTTTATGAAAATAACCAATGTATCAATGTTTAAGAATGTTATTTTACATATGGACAATGGTTGATCCTTTGTTACATCTTTAGAATCTATTTATCGTCCAAGCGAAATAAAAATTACATGATATTTGCATTGCACTAAGATACACCAGCAAGTGAAGAAGCTTAGGTTACGCAGCTGTACACCGGAAGTGTCGCCATTTGTTTTACAGGAGACTCGTTGACAAGTTTCCACAACGGGATGGTTTTCTCCACCAAGGATCGGGACAACGACCTGTGGGTGCAGCACTGTGCCCAGCAGCGGGGGGGAGGCTGGTGGTACAAAGACTGCCATTCTTGCAACCTCAATGGTTTCTATGGCAACAACGTATACAGTGACGGAATCAACTGGGACTCTTGGAGAGGTTTCTACTACTCAATTGGGTGGACGGAAATGAAACTTAAGCCATCTTAAGCTATTTGAAGTTTCCTTTTTCCTTCGTTGGTTTTCTAAAAGTTGCTTTTAATAGAGATGACATGATGAACGATGTTATGGTGGTAAAGTATTGATCTACTATCGGAAATACTAGTCAATAATTTCAGGAATCTTATCGACCATAATGTCTTGTCGTTCACCTTTGCTGTGATATTTCCTTAACAATCTTAGAGTTGAAAAGTCATTGAGTATTTTCGGCATAATTCTTTCCTGGACGTAGTGGCTGCTCAGTGTTGAAGTGAAGAATTAAGCTCCTCTCTTGCTAGATCAAAGCGTGATTGTAAAGTGCTGGTAGAAAAAAACCGCTTTGATTACATTTTGGTCTCACGGAATTTATAAGGTGATTGACCAGTGTTAAGAAAATGTGATATATTGAAAAAAGAAATAGCTCACTGTCAGTAGATGAAGAATTAACACTTTAGTCTTTACCTATTTGCTTTGTAAAATGGTTTAATTTATGAGGAAAAGTTACCTGAGCGGGGAAAGTTAGGAATTGGGACATGAGTGGTTAGTATTTTTTTTTAGGTTTTTCAACTTATTGACAATTTGAGATAATCATATTATCAAAAGAAAAATTGCCGAGATTTTGAGTACCTTCGAATTCCAATTGTAGAATTGGTCATTAAAAGCAATTATGCAGTTGCGGAGTAATTTTGTTGGTACCCTGTATGTTTATGTTATGTGTCATAAGCCTTTTCATTCTAGAAACATACTTTACTTACTTCTCTGCATCTGTCTATATGGTAATCGGTGTCCGAAGAATACTTTTTTTCGGTCAAACCTATAAAGTTATCTGATCGTTGTGATTCGGGCACGTTCAGAATGGAACCGAAGGTACCCAAATGTATTTTAACACCCGTTGAATAAAGTGTTACCTTAACTGTACATTTAGGCTAACTGAAACATGAAAAACTTATGAATATGTCTTTTGAATGAAGATAAAAGGTATGAAAGCAGCATTGATAAGAGAAATATGTAGTATAACAAGAACAGTGATGGAACACGGAACACGGAAAAGTGCGAAATCTATTTTTAAGGGTATACCATAAGGAATAACTTTTAATTTCAAACCAATTTCATTTTGTTGGCTCATGAAAAATGTCATAATTGTTCAAGTAGAAGTTAAGATAAAAATCAGGATTGAATATGAATATGAGTTCCCAAAAATGTATGTTTATTGGGCGGTAACTGTACATTTTGTTTTATCGACGAGGACATTGATGTTGATGATCAAAATTTACTGACCATATTTTATTTTTTTTACTTAGCATTGATTTTTTAAAAAAATCGGGATCCTTCCGTTCGTTCGTCCGAGTTACAGGGGGCAACTTTCCTCAGAAACTACCTAAGATTTGATGCGTGTTTTCGGGGTGTCAATGCCTTGATGAAGTGAAATAAATCAGAAGTGTGAAATTACTTTGTAAGTAGTTATTTTCCCGTATTTTTGGACTGTTCAAAGCGTATCTTGAAAGGGAACATTTTTCAGAAACTATTGAAGATAAGATTACAAAATTTGCGATGCGACTACAGGGAATGAGTACCTTGAAAGAGATAAAATCAAGAATCAAGAGTTTAAGAATTTCTAAGACAAAAATAAGAATCCTAAAAGTTACACCGAGATAAAAGTTACTTTTAAAAGTGTATCCAGAAACATTATAGAAGTAACTATTAGTTAGAAATCCTTGATGTGTGAGGTTGAACTTTTCCTCAAGTGTTGGTCGTTTAACTTTGTTTAATATGTAAGGCAGGACCTACCCATAGCACTAAGTTAACGTGGCCCAGAGGGGAGTAAGAGTTTGGCAAGTATCAACTTTGGCAGATGTATCATTTGCGGATCCAGAGGGGGTTGCGGGTATGTGCATTAACCCCCCCCCCCCCCCCCCCCCCCCCACCCCCACCCCCCCAAGGGAGTTCCAAATATAGATAACAAAATCAAAAAACCAAATGGGCGCAACCTCCCCAAACGAAAACCTTGATCCGCCCCTGCGTATATTCCAACATAGTCACTAAAAGGGGCAATAGCACGTTTTGTGATAACATATTTTAAATTTGTCACTGATAATTGTAAGTTAATGGTAAATGTAT
Source organism: Steromphala cineraria (assembly GCA_916613615.1). Classification (NCBI taxonomy): domain Eukaryota; kingdom Metazoa; phylum Mollusca; class Gastropoda; order Trochida; family Trochidae; genus Steromphala; species Steromphala cineraria. The sequence continues at coordinate 16,994,631 of OU744733.1, forward strand.
TATTTTGACAGTGAAAAAAATTTGATTACACAAGCCAATCACCCATTGTCAGAGGACAAAGTATTAGCATCTTTGTGTGAACACCTTAAATTCACTTTGTGAAAGAAAAAGGAATCGCATTGCTAAACTGTACGCTATATATTTGAATTATTACTGCTCAATTTCGTTTAGAAACATTGACTTTCAATTGGAACAATCAATTTTCATGTTCCTGACATTCCTTATATTACCTCTAAAAACGTGCTACTGCTCCTTTGATGTCTGAGAACCGCTTCAATGTGAAGTCATTAAATGACCAATAACCTTAAACGATCCATCTGACATTAATTGAGGTTTCAAATTAAAAAGGACGAACCTGTCACGTTCTTTCCTATTTGACCATACCAAGTTGGCTCATGTATAGCCTTGATTGACTGACAGTTGACGATTGATTGCGTAAGAGTTGTAGACATGTAAATACGTTATTACATATGTAAATTTCACAGAAACAACTATTATTTTATTTTTTCAAATTTTAACATTGTCACTTGAAAAAAAAATGAAAAATAAAAAATATTCTGTCACCGAGTGAGTTGATATGTCATTTTAGCATTGAAAGATATGTTTGAGATATACACAGCGGCAAACAAAATAATTATTATAGATTAAAATTCAGAAACGTTTTGTTTGCAATTTTGTCGCTTTCATGTTGTTGAGCTTTGAATTCGTTAGCGTATACATGTATATTACAGCTCTATTTGTTTGTTTATTTATAAGACGCGGATTTACGCCTTGTTTGCACAGGGGTATTTATGTTCATATCTCCATGAACGTGATAAATTTTTAAGTCAATTCTTAAATATACATTATCGAATTACAAGATGGTTAATGGATATATTCCCGTAGGATATAAAATTACGAAATGGATATTGGAATGCAGGTGTCCTTTATATTCCTTAAACTTGTTTACCCGCGGTGCAATAGAACTGATCTTAAGGTTGGCATTGCATTCCATTCAACTTGTGATCGAAAATCATTAGATAATTAGAAACCAATGCCCATAGGAGCTCTAGCAAATGAAAAACATCTATTACCACAATTCAAGGTTCATCATGTAAACACATCCAATTAAAATGACAAATCGATTTCGAATGCAATACAAAAGAGTCACAAATAAAAATATCAATTGGCCAATCCTGCAATCGTAGGCGAAAGAACCTGATCACATACTATCGATCTGACATGTTGGCATTTGTCAGAGGTCAAGTGAGCAAGGAAGGGTATATCCAAATCACAAGATAAATTGCATGACACAATTGATGTCCTAGAATTGTCATGATGTAACCTGATGCTACCCAAATTCATGAATCTTTGTCGTTAATATTTTACATGTGCCATTACTGAGGCGAATAAAACACATACTTGTAAAAAAAATATAAAAAAGAGGTCTAATGAGCTCTGATTCCATCTTTCACGTATATTGTGGATAACGCAATACTGACCGTCAACGTTCAGCGTCAACGAGGTAAATGAGATAGCGTTGACGATCATCATTGCTTTTGCTTTAAAAAACGACCAATCAATTGTTTAGATGCCTTGTTCAACTTTAAAAGGTTCTTTTTGTTCTGCGATGTGACGTTTGTTTTTCGTAGATGGGGTATCCATTGCGGAGTTTCACTTCTATGTTGCTTGATCTTGCTCGACTAGAAAGATCATGTGATTCGAACAATTTCCATTTGGTTTTAATCATATCTACGCCGATGAGTTAACAATAGTGGCAGTATCAACCATTTACTGGGAGTGCATTATAAAGATTATGATTGAGATGTTCGTGCCCTAGTTAGAAAAGAACAGATCAAAGCCCGACAAGAACGCAAACAAATGAAAACAAACTAATTAAGTATAATACTTTATAGACGTGTGCTTTCATTTACATTCAATGAGAATAATTTACAAAAGGATTTTAGATGTAATACAAAGAAATATGAGACGAGAGGAAGATCAGCCCAGAAAACGATCGATCACACTTTATTCGCAATTGATTTATTGAACACAGCACAACATTCACAATAAAAAAGATGATTGCGTTCAAGCCCTTGATAATATACAAATAATCAAAACAGCAAAGGACAAAATATTTTTAATTCATCTTTTTGATTTAAAAATGCCCAAACCCTAAAGAAAAGTTTAACTTAAAATAGAGATAAAAAAAGTGAAACGCGAAATAGAACTGACTATTATTGAATCGATGTGCACTTTTCCGGAACACTGATTTTACTGTAACAAAACAGTCTTGGCATGATGGGTACTGTGCCTTTGTGTCTAATAGTCAGGTTATAGAATATTCAATCACGATATGGGAGTTAATATTGACTCAAGGTCAGCTCGTATCTTATTATATTTAGTATAGTACAAGAGTATTGCCTATATGTTTTTCTGTTGAGCGGTCCAGAATTTTGGTCACTATAATTGTCAAAATACGATAGAAACTGTACGAACAAAGAACAAACGCTGACAATCTTTACCTATAAGGGCAGACATACTAGGACTAAAAAATAAAATATTCTTCTCATTCTAACACTGCTCTCCGCATAAACAGAATATTTTTTTAAGTTCTGTTTTTATTTGTTGTATTTATCAAAATGATTGTCAAACTGTCTACAAAGCACTAGACGTGGTTACCTTGTTTTAATTTTTGAAATATCTTCTCAATAGTTTTCCGCCTCCACTGAAGTTTCTCACTCACCCATCAGTTTGCAAGCCACCACCTTTTGGGATGCAAAATAAATATATAGATTGATTACATGCCAACCAAAACTTGATAAATGGTCAATATTATGCAAATCTAATAAACGAATGGCGAAAACAAATATCGACAGAAACGTCATGCAATACCCTAGCCTGATTAAAATCGACCGTGATTTGAGGGGAAACAAAATAAAAAATATGTATCAGGACTTTCCTCTCCATAAAGGTGTGAAAGCACCCACGCTAAGTGCTTGTTCAACACCAGTTTAGCTCAGACAAAACCTAGTCACAAGCGGACCAATCACATCGTCACTTTCAAAAACCAACAAGGCGGTCATCATTTAGAAGATGGACTTCACAGGAATTGAACAATAAGTACAATTCTTATGGATTAACAACTTCTTTATTCTGTGTAAGCGACGTTTCGACATAGATTCTAATGTCCTTGTGAGGCAAGGAGTTACGTGCCCCTAGCTCTGATATTGAAAGCTTTTGTCGCCGTCCTTGTGATTGGCTAGCAGAGCTTACGTCAGAACATGCGGATAATGGGAGTGCCTTCAGACTGTGAGTGAGAGGTGAGAGGAAAGCCGGGCTGGTTGTGATTCTAACTCTTTTTCCTCGAAACACAGTCGATTTTAATCAGACTGTGGAATACCGTAACGTGCTGTTCTCTCTTTACATGACCATAGAATTCTGACATCTGGGAGCTTTATCTTTCTATCTGTTAAAATGTGTTTGCCAGTTCATATCAGTCCATATCATATCAGTCCTTATCATATCGGTCCATTTCATATCAGTCCATATCATGTCAGTCCATGTCAAATCAGTCTATGTCAAATCAGTCCATATCATATCAGTCCATTTCACAGTCCATTTAGAAGATAAATAGTTGCGTTTGTAAAATTTCCGGGATTCATTGTTATTCAACACCCGCAAATTTAGTTTAAAACCGACGGCGTTAGCCGGAGGTTTTAAACGCTTAAATTTGCGAGTGTTGAATAACAATGAATCCCGGAAATTTTACAAACGCAACTATTTATCGATATTGTAACATGACCGTTAGTTATAAACATTTTAAGAGCGAACTCTATTCTTGCGTAGGGAACTCTGAGTTGAAAGGATCTAACGACTGATCCATTATTGTTATAGGTGTTCGCAGCTATAAAGAAGAAGGAATTTCCATTGTTATAGACATTTAAATAGTGTTCTTATATTGCAAACCAGTTGCACTCATAAAGATGAGATCTTATAGTTTTCATTGTGACATTTATGAGAGAGAAAACAGTTATATAATTCATAAACAAACAGGAACAAACCCGACTGAACAAATATCTTAAACTCACCCAGACCATTGTGACAGTGACGTGATCATTATGACGTCATAACCGTTGGCCTTTGTGACGTCGTGCTATGGGAACGGCATTCGAAAGAAACCGGCCGCATGGCACAAGGCGGCAAATTAGGAAAAACTTAGCCAATTAAGAAAGTTTAGTTATATAAAACTAAAGCAAATAGAAAAGGATTTTACGCATCTACGGGATTGCGCAAGTTAGAAAATGACAACAACAACAGTATAATGTGAATCGGCCACGAATATTGGGAGAATCAGAACATTTTAATGTTGAGGCGGACCAAATAATGTATCCTTTTGCGGTGATTCGCCTCAACCAATTTGCGGGTGTTCATTGCAATTTAACACTGGGAAATCCTTCAAATCAACCAATCAGAAACGAGTATTTCCCGAAGTCATGTTACAATTCAGGATAGAGTGGCTTACTTTTGTAGCCCTTATATACAAGTGCCTTTATAACGATGACGCGTCGTGTCAAACAAATGCAGGTTCTTCGTCATAAACAACATCATGAAATATTTCATCTGCATGCATGGATAAAAAAAGGTGAGAAATAGATATTGTTCAGATATTGCGTTCAAAGGATTTATTCTGTAAGCCATTAACAAGTTGATGTAAAGTTGCATTATCTTGGTTACCTATATCACTATACAAAGGAAGCCTTCGTTCCGTAAAATATTCATTACTGAAGTATTTCTTCAAAATAAAAAATAAACTCCAATTTGTTGACAAGCAAACAGTTTTTCCTCAATTATAGCGTATACAACTTATCATGAATCAAGGGTGTATGAAATAATAAAGGAACTGTAGAAAACGCGAAAAGGCGAATCAATTTCCCTACCTAACATGAATGGTTCTCACACTAAAATTGATAATTAATTATTAGCTTTAACTATTCATTTCTTTTACGACTACGGATAATCGGCTACTTAGTAGTGCACACGTATGCTCTATGGGGTCCATATCGTGTGAATGGCCATTGTGTTAATTGTGGAGAGAACTGTGCAGACCTACCGATACATTCTCTGACATCCTGTGGTGTATTCTGTGAGTGCAGAGATCGACTCGGGCGAAAGCATGTCAACGTTGAGGCAATAGAGCTGAGCCTTGAACTAAACGACGGAAAGTAACTGTAGAAGATAAGGCATAGGTGATTTTGTTACACTGTCTTTATTTCTTTTGATTTTGATCTCGATTTTTTTTACAATTCTTTGATAGGTTCTTGACAGGTACAAACTGTATAGAAAAGATACACAATCAACTGTACTTCTTTGTTCAGGGTAATATATAAAAATATATGCACTTAATTTCATGTAATTACTTAACAACTTACATCGTTCACAAAAATATGAGAGAATATGATTTGACAACTTATTTGAGCTCCAACTAGCTAGAAATACATTCAACACTGAAAACTACGTTTTTTACATCCCCTAGATATCTACTTATATGTTTTATCATCCTTAAGTTTAATTATTTCCAAATTATTAAATATGAAATTATCAAGATATTTAAACACATCACAAACACATTATATAATACTTACAAAAACTCTATGCCTTATCTTCTACAGTAATGCAGTCTTGCAGTCTGAGGAGTTTTCTTAGCTCCGGCAGCAAAATCGGCAGTGCGTAGACATTTGTGGTATGTCAAAAGTTGCTGATTCTATTTTCATTAATATTAATGTAATTTCGTGTACATGTAAATATCTTGTCTCTATCTAGGAGTTCGTACAACAATCCGTGTCGTTATCGTATTACCTTCGTTTCATCATCTATTCAAAGGATAACTTTTTTTATTTTTTGAGAATAGGATAATACTATCGTACTGATCAATTGATGACGGCAGTACGAATACTTATAAACCTCCAGTGACGTCACTCAATTGTTCTTCCGGGACACTTTCTCGTAATTCAACTTCAGGTCTGATACAATTTCGTTTCTGATGACGGTTATCTAAATTACGTCTCTCTGTCCCGGGCAATTATCTTGATAATGCCCTCTGCCCCGGGCAATTATCTTTCAACGATATAATTTATCTTGTTAATATAATATTATAATTTATTTTGCCGCCGAAAACAGAGAGACTCTTGTCGCGGCCAAAAGGTGGCTTAAGACGCGTTTATGAAATATTCCGATCACTAACAATTCTCTGAGAATTTGCACATTTCTGAATTCGTCTTTCAATCTTTTGTTAAACTCGGCTTATCGTGAAGCTCGCTTAATAAGAATCAATGTTAATTAAGTACCAAATTAATCATATACAGTGATTGTCGATAGTTAATTAACGAATACATATGATTTACGCATACGATAAGCTTACTAGCTCTGAATGTACCACATTTCTCTTTGATCCGTTACAATTTCGAGTCATATCGATACATATCAACAATACTTCTTTGTGTAAAATCGTTAAATCAACACACGTATGTGAAGGCTTGGCTATTGAGATCTCTATACCTGTGGTCTATAGTCCCTGTGAGAACTTCACCACAAACCGTCACAGCATCTGGGTATGTAATGAATTACACATTCTTTGGTCTTTAGTCAACAACATTAGAAAGCCCAATGTTTCGACACTATAATAAGTTTCTTCCGGTGATTATCGAAAATGTTCATCAAATGTACACTCGTTTAAAGGGGCAGTAGCACGTTTTTTGAAAATTTTATATTTAAAAATGTTCACTGATAATTGTACGTTATTGTTAAATGTATTATTTTGACAGTGTCAAAAATCTCATTACCCAAGCCAATCATCCAAAGTCAGAGGACACAGTATGAAGATTCCTATAAAATCCATTGGCAGCCATTTTTTTGAACACCTTTAATTCATTTGTGTAAGAAAAAGGAATTGTATGGCTTAACTTTACGTTACATATTTGAATTATTACTGCTCCATTTAGTTTAAATACATTGTCTTTCAATTGGAACCATTAATTTTTATTTACCTGACATCACCTTATATTCCCCCTAAACACGTGCTACTGCCACTTTAAGATGTTATGTTGGCATTATGTCGGATTCAACATGTAAATATTGATATTTATGCGAAAAGGTTTTTCCTTTCAATTAATGTTATGGTGCCCATTATGTTTCAACATAGAAGGACATAATTCAATGTTGTGAAGTATAATTATGTAAACGACAATGTCATAAATTTGGTGTTAGTTTAAAATTGCAGATACAATCTCTCATATTTTCCAAACCTGGTCATTTACAACAAATTGCTAGTAAGCTATTCTCTTGACTGCAGCGTGTATTACGCTGTTAGTACTGTAAATATATTTTTACAGTTTCTGTCATGTATCACTTCCCGTGGTATATGTATGTTACAATTTATCTGTTATTTTGTAAATACTCGGTTGAAGGTTATATAGAGGATTCTAAACGACCTTCCATTTAATACTATTTTTATTAAACGAGTTAATGATTTTGTATAAAACGAGCGAAAGCGAGTTTGATACCAAATCATTCACGAGTTTAATAACAATAGTATTAAATGGAAGGAAGTTTAGTATTCGGTTTAGTATTTGTCCTAAAAATCACGCAACCTTGCCGGAAATGTGCTGAAACTAACCGTTCCGCGACTCGGCACCCATTGTGACGAAGCGCTTACATTGTGACGTCACAACAGCTCACTTCTTTGACGTCATACTTGCATTGTGATATTACACTAGTTTAATATTGCCGTATAAATATTACACTGCCGTATCTTACACGGGCGTGTAATAACTATATTTAACAACGTGTTCTCAACCCCTTTATTCCCAAAATGAAATATTTTTTAAATATAAACAGTAAAAGTTTTAAATACTTAATGTAGATGCAAATGCAAATATGGATCAAGATTGTCAAAGTGTTGATGGTTTTTTTCTATGATCTTAATCGTAGTAAGACAGTAATCGGTTTGGATTCATTGTAGTTGATGCAATCATTGTGCCACTTTGAGGATGAACAGGATGAAGACTATTGTTTGTATTGCTGTCCTTTTGTGTGCTGCTTTAGACATAAGTACAGGTAAATAATAAATTATCAGCAGGTATCAGGACAGTTTTTAAGGTGTAAACATTTACATGTATGATAGTTAAACCATGAGGTATGTTTGAACAACTGTGATTTTTCAAAATGTTGTTTACAACCAACAAATGTTAAAATTCATAGTGTAGTTTTCCTTTCTTTATTTATCAATTTGGGATTTTCGATTTTCATATCATTCCACCATAAATGAATCAACGAATAAGCAAATATTTTTCCTGGCTTGTTCAATTCATTAAAGCTATCATAACATTCATAGAGAAGAGTATTTAAGTTTATAAAAAAGGATGTTAAATAAAGTTGGTTTTGTTATTATATTATGATTCAAAGATGAAAAGATATCTATATAAAAATAACAACAACAAAAATGTGTTTGTATCCATACGCCTCAGATCAACACCCTAAGCTTAGTACAGCTGCGTTCCTTAAGTTTGTTCATTTACTTGCGTATTCTAGTGCAAATATCATGTAATTTTGATTTATTAGTAGATAATATAATGAAAGAACAAGATGAAAAAGTATTTGGAAGTAATGGGCGCAGTTTATTTTGGAAAATACAAGGTAAAGCATTGAAGTCTGAGGGCGACACACAATTTAAGTATAGGGTTACCGACCATAAGGTCGCCATGGCAGCCCTAAAGCAAAACGCTAGTTAATAACTTGTGAGGGATTCACATGGACAAGTCACAACGTAGCAAAAAAGGTAATCCTACAAGGGATCATCAAAAGCATGAGCTCCGGCCTCCGAGGTCATCACATCGAAAGGTCGGACTCAAAAGGACCTACGAGGAAGTCACATCGCTAGGCCCGACTTAAGCATAAGCAACCAATGAGCACCGACCTCCGAGGCCGTCACGTCGAAAGGTCGGACTCAAACAAGGACCTACGAGGAAGTCACATCGCTAGGCCCGACTTAAGCATAAGCAACCAATGAGCACCGACCTCCGAGGCCGTCACATCGAAAGGTCGGACTCAAACAAGGACCTACGAGGCCGTCACATCGTTAGGCCCGACTTAAGCATAAGCAACCACTGAGCACCGACCTCCGAGGCAATCACATCGAAAGGACAGACTCAAACAAGGACCTACGAGGCAGTCACATCGTTAGGCCCGACTTAAGCATAAGCAAGCAACGAGCCCCGACCTCCGAGGCCGTCACATCGACAGGCCGGACTCAAACTAAGACCTACGAGGCAGTCACATCGTTAGGCCCAGACAAGCATAATAGATATAGATGCACCCTGGAAGTATTTGGCAATAAATGAGAGTGAGCACCAGCAGGCGTTTCACACTGACTGCTGTTAATGGGATGATAAGGTAAAATAGTAGAGCAATAAGCAGGAAGGGTATCTCATTACCTGCTCATTACCAAGTGTGTTAAGGATGTGGAGTTTTGCGGGAAACACAGCAAAGAGCTCCTTTAAATTTAATGGAAGTTAGGGGAAGGATTAAAATATACTACCAGAGATGCATTTGGCCCCCAGACTCCCTGCATGATAAGATTCCAAGAGACTGCACCGGTATATTCGAATAAACACAAATAAAATGCAATGGTTTTGCTTGTATCTAAAATGTCCAGAATTGGCCGTGTATTGAATCGAAAGGTTCATCCCGGTAGTATATCACATTACTGCCTTATGTGATCCTGCTTGGTTTCGCTAGTGTCCTTCGAGTCACCGCCCGCAACCATGTTGACGCTCAAACGTACTATAGAGGACTCAAGAACGAGGTACCCGCAGAGACAACATGTCGTCAGGATGATCATCGGGCCATCACTGAAATAAGAGAGCATAGAGAGCAGTATATTGAACATTAAAGTAGCAATAAAGACATATGTAAGCATAATAACTGGGTGGGAGGGATGGGTGAGAGATGTTACATCGTTGAGAAACGAGTTGAAAAGGAAGTGCGCAACGCGCGTTGTGCCTTTTATAGTCAATAAGGGGGATAACTCCCAAGTGACCCAGTGTTGTGCTTACCGCTAATAAATAAATTTATCATTGTATTTACTGGCTGATAAATTGAATTATTAGTAGATAATATAATGAAAGAACAAGATGAAAAAGTATTTGGAAGTAATGGGCGCAGTTTATTTTGGAAAATACAAGGTAAAGCATTGAAGTCTGAGGGCGACACACAATTTAAGTATAGGGTTACCGACCATAAGGTCGCCATGGCAGCCCTAAAGCAAAACGCTAGTTAATAACTTGTGAGGGATTCACATGGACAAGTCACAACGTAGCAAAAAAGGTAATCCTACAAGGGATCATCAAAAGCATGAGCTCCGGCCTCCGAGGTCATCACATCGAAAGGTCGGACTCAAAAGGACCTACGAGGAAGTCACATCGCTAGGCCCGACTTAAGCATAAGCAACCAATGAGCACCGACCTCCGAGGCCGTCACGTCGAAAGGTCGGACTCAAACAAGGACCTACGAGGAAGTCACATCGCTAGGCCCGACTTAAGCATAAGCAACCAATGAGCACCGACCTCCGAGGCCGTCACATCGAAAGGTCGGACTCAAACAAGGACCTACGAGGCCGTCACATCGTTAGGCCCGACTTAAGCATAAGCAACCAATGAGCACCGACCTCCGAGGCAATCACATCGAAAGGACAGACTCAAACAAGGACCTACGAGGCAGTCACATCGTTAGGCCCGACTTAAGCATAAGCAAGCAACGAGCCCCGACCTCCGAGGCCGTCACATCGACAGGCCGGACTCAAACTAAGACCTACGAGGCAGTCACATCGTTAGGCCCAGACAAGCATAATAGATATAGATGCACCCTGGAAGTATTTGGCAATAAATGAGAGTGAGCACCAGCAGGCGTTTCACACTGACTGATGTTAATGGGATGATAAGGTAAAATAGTAGAGCAATAAGCAGGAAGGGTATCTCATTACCTGCTCATTACCAAGTGTGTTAAGGATGTGGAGTTTTGCGGGAAACACAGCAAAGAGCTCCTTTAAATTTAATGGAAGTTAGGGGAAGGATTAAAATATACTACCAGAGATGCATTTGGCCCCCAGACTTCTGCCAAAAGTTCTTGTCTATACAAGAATTTGCCCAAAAAGCATCAATGGAAAATAAGATAAATTTAAAGAAGAGCTTTCAAAGCCGTAGCTAATGTATTAAAGTAAATATCATTACCGGTTTCTGACAAATGGGTCCCGTCCGCCAGTGGATCCCTGTAGTGGTTCACATCTTTTGTTGAGATATGATATTTGATGAGGGAGCCACCTCTTTTGCAAGTGGCCAGAGCAGCATACCGGTTAACTCGTTTCCTCTTCTGATGTGCGAAACTTGCAATTGTTGACTGGATGGGCTTGGGTACATTGCATACACGTGTGTGCAAACTTACAGGATTGTTTGGAACAAGTACGGTAATTGTAATCAAAACATTGCCCATATCCCTGTCGAACAGAATTTGAAAATCTGGTTGGTTGTTGTGGAGTTACGGTGGGTGTTTGCATAAACATTAACCAGTAATCCGGGTAGATTCTAGACCACAAATTTTGAGGATTACGAGCCTGTCTTACTCTAAAGTGTTGGTCATATGCCCTCCAACCGGAACCTCCATATTTTTTGGCTGCCCACCTGATGGTATACATGTACTTGATCATTTCTTGGTGTCTGTCAGGGAACTTTTCGAGGAAAACACTCATGTACACGAGGAAACAAGTTGCCCAATCTTCAATATTGTTAACGAGACCAGTTTTACGGACCATCTCTATTCCGCCCCTGCTATTGATTGCCATAATTCCCATGTGATTATCCTCGATAACTTCGGATTGGGTAGATTTTAGAATAACAGCGAAATCAATATATTCCGAGTTCCATATTTTTTCTTTAATGGACTGGGGCAACTTGTCACTGACTTTGTCGTCTACGCACCACAAGGCAGGGGTAGGGTTAACATTTTGCTCATCTGATGTAGAAAAGTTAACTGGGTTAGAGTGCTGAACATCTAAACCTAACATACCGCCTGTTGTGTGCTGAGTGCTTGAATTATGTACGGTTTGAGACTGATTTTGTGTGTGAATATCTACAGAAAGATTGTTTTGAGGGTGGTTAGAGTGGGTAACATCTAAACCTATTTGAGAGGATTGATCGAAATTGACAGATGGGATCGAAGGAGCAAAACTGTCACCTGATCGTGTCGGCATTCCTTCGTCCGCCATTTTGGTTTTCTTACTGCGTCTCGCGTTGACCTGTTGGGTCAAAGATCCGTCCGCGTTCGTTGGTTCTGACGTCCTTGGACGTTTACCAGACGACCTACTCTCCTTTGCTGTCTTCTTAGTTCTCGGCATCTCGCAAAAATACTGACTGTCATATACTGTAGACAATTGATGAGAGATGTTACATCGTTGAGAAACGAGTTGAAAAGGAAGTGCGCAACGCGCGTTGTGCCTTTTATAGTCAATAAGGGGGATAACTCCCAAGTGACCCAGTGTTGTGCTTACCGCTAATAAATAAATTTATCATTGTATTTACTGGCTGATAAATTGAATTGTCTTTGAGACATCCTTGCATTTTAAAATCGAAACGGATCATGTTGAAATTTCACTACATAGGTTAAGATTTTTGTTTTGCGTAAACATATCAATGTCATACCTAAAAGTGAACCATAACAATTTTAGCAGGTCATTAAAGTGACCAGGGGTCAAAATTTCGAAAACAACATTTTCAATTTTTCTATATAAAATCATTCATAAGTCATTCACTACTTTAGGTCAAAGTCATAATTGATTCTTTTCACTTAACCAATGTAATGATGCTGATTCTTCCCTAGGGAGTCTAAATGGAATATTTTAACAGAAAATTAGGAGAATGGAAATTTCAAAAATATTACCCGATCTGTAAACAATGCAATTTTCGGTGCTCACTCTATACGATTTGGGATACAACCTATTGCCGCACTACAAATTGGTTCATCCGTGCACGTGTATTACCATATTGTCCCGATGCATTTGACAACTCATGCGGGGTGCGTTCCACGTGCTAGGTATTTTTTTCAACGAGTAATCTCCGCTTCACCAGTCAAATGAACAACGCAGATTTCATACGGAAGACAAGAACTTTCTAGATCTTACCCTCCATATCTAAGTGGATAAATACGTTGAGTTACCATACGGAGGGTTGCATATTCGAATGAACACTTAGGTCCTTTAAAACGTTTTTAAATTAAAGAGGTTTTAGATTTGTGAGTCTTGAAGGTAAAGAATATAGTACAATAACATTATACGAACCTGAAAACCTCCTAGCCGGGATAGTCAAAGAGTTTCAAAGAGCAGTAGATTCTTAAGAAATAATCCACTGTTTCCACAATAGAGTGACGTCATCACCATGTATTAAAGTGTGCAAATGGTTATTTTACACATGGGCAATTGTAGATCATTTGTCGGTACTGTTGAGGTTTTTTATTGAAGCTCACACGAACCCAAATTACAGACTGGGTATCTTTGCACTAAGATACACTAGAGAGTAAAAACTACTTAAGGCACGCAGCTGTATGAGATACAAAATGACCACTTACAACAATTCTTTAAAAATGAAAGGGGCTGCAGACAGGGTGACTCACTGTTACCTAAGTAATTTGTTCCTCTCTGTAGCTAAAATTTTAGGTTGTATCGTTAGAAATAACCATAAGATCAAATATGTTGTTATTGATGGCAAAGAATATAAAACCATGCTCACACTGAAATCTCATGTAACTTAATGTCTTTCTCTTGTCTAACAGCCAATTGTGATCCTCCATGTGATACCGGGTTTGACTGTGACGGCAATAGTGTATGTGTCGGTGAGTTACCTACCATGGTTTTAACATTAAGTGGCAGCAGTCTAAGTAAACCTAGCCTCAATTATACCTGTTTCACTCCGGTATTGAGTCTAGCTAAATGTAGTAGAGGGTCGCGTCAGTCAATCTTTCGAATTGACCGATCAGGGCTAGGCTTACCATGCCGCAATATATAACGTTGGAGGGTCATACACGCCGTAGCATGACGTGACTAAACTGTACGCCCACAAAGTGTCTTGAGCGGAGGTTCTGTAAGGTGTCTTGAGTTTTTGTTGGGGATTGGAAAGAAAAAACGACTTTATAGTATGATTAACTCGAAACATCAGGTTGTATCATGTCACATTATGTTCCAAACATGTCCAGGAATAAGTACATGCTTTTAGCAAAGTGCATGTCAAAAACGTTATAGAGCCCATCGCTATTCACAGGAACCCGATATTGTAAATTAAATGTAGGTAAAACATGTGTAAGAAAGGCCCGTCCCCTCTATAAATAGAGTAAAGGAATAAGGCATCCATGTTGCCGATCTCGACTCGCTTCCGAGTTAAGTCAAAATTATCGCTTCAAATTGGTGACATCTCATACACATACACAAAAACCTCTCAGTTATCCTTTTCTCCGCAAAAATTGGCTAATTTCCAACACATGTCACCCTTCAAATAACTTTTATATCTATTTAAATTCGCAAAACGACCGCAGAAACCTCTGGGGTGAACGTTACTCCGCACCAAATGCCTCTAGGGCGATCTGATTGGTCCGTTAGGCGAATTAGGCGGAGAAAGTATAACTGAGAGGTTAAACCTAACAATCTCTTGCAGAATGGGTTCGTCAAATGCTGCTCAAATGAGATTGAGAATGTTACAATGAACAATAGCTACATCAATCCTAATGGTTACATATTTAATGAAAATAAAATACAAAACTTTAAGAAATATAAGTATATTTATTTTTCAACATCATCTCAGATTACTGTTTCTAATGATATGAACGTCTTTTGTGCGCATTTAAAAATGCTATGCGGTAAACATCCTGTTTACAACAATCACTATATCAACGGACAAGTTCTGACTGAACAGAAGACACTGTACAGACACGTGTTTTGACATCGTACAGAAATGGAAATGTACAATATTCATTCAATCACCGAATGGGCAGCTATTTTATGTGTACTATCTTGATGAAACTTGGTCTATGTCTTTATTATGCAATATTCTTGAAGTATGTAGTGTCGAAGTCATGTTTAGTTCAAGATGCATTATGATCAAGTGTCAAACGAACAAATAATTGGTGAAAAGTCATTACCCGAGACTAGATTCTCGGCGGCATTTAACCAATGCAAACATTACAAGCCTTGACTTGTAATGTTATGTTGACAGGGAACGTCTATAAGCCAAACATTATAAAGTTATGAAAAAACTGTTTATTTGAGTGGGAGAAAATAGAATAATGTGAGCCGAAAGTGTTATAATTTTACCAAAACTCAAGACACTGTACTGAACGTCCGCTTAAGACACTCTTAGTTTAGTCACGTGAAGCTATGGCGTGTCATAGGTCGCCGAAAGGTCGACTGACGCGACCTCTTACTGTATCTCGCTAGACTCAATATGGTACAGTATTGCGAGTGTTATTGAGGCTAGGTTTACTTTGACTGAAGTGGTAGTATCACGTTTTGTGGAATTTAAATTCTTGAAATGGCTCCAATAAATATTGGTATATGCTTGAGCCGTCAGATGGATTATAGTGAGTCTGTAAATATCTTTAAGAACCCACACACAAGTCTCAATTTTAATAGTAGAAAGCTGCATTTAATATGTATTTTCATTTCAGAGACTGAAAGTTAGTCTAGATTATAGTCACCTGCGTGTTAAATAACTGAAACGTTTCTTAAAGCATGTAAAATTCACTCAACTCAACTCAACTCACTCCAATCAATCAATTTCAGCTTTAAATCCCTGCTCAAGCAAAGGTACATGTACAGATGACTTTACCTGTGGCAAAGACAATTTCTGTTATTCAGGTAAGAGCTCTCTCATGTTCAGGTAGAACACAGGGAACTGAAATGTGTCATTTTAGGACATATATAAAATGTGAAACAGCATTTTTTTCTATTTTTAGCAAGCATGTACTACCAACTAACACAATAGGAAAAATTATAATACATGAAAATACGGACAAAACAGAAGGTCTATTCCCGCGTCTGGTTTAAGCGACGGCGGGTGTCCATTTTATTACGTACAAGTGACTAATTCTCATAGACTTACATGACAATTAGCTATTGATAGAATGTTTAACATTAATTTTGATAAATTCCATTTTCTGTCATATTTTGCAGGCAGTTTGAAAATCATGTAAGCTACAGACACATATTCCATAAAAAAATGTCTGATGTTTATTAAGAAAACTCATTTAATAGCACATATGCGAAACACCGGATACGTCAAACGTGGCCGTCAATCGAGCATTGGAATCACTACTTAAGTGTACATACCATGTTGAAACAAGTGTCATTCAAGGAATTTCAATGGATGGGTAAAATGTAATAATTTACTTATAGCTGAGAAGATTTCCAAAACGTATTCAAAATAATACAAGAATAAGATCATTATTGAAGTTATAATAATTAGTCTCACAACAGCTAACCATCATGACGTCCACAAACGTGATAATGTGGCCACCCGCTGTAATCTGCAGGGACGCGCAGAGGACCCTAGGGTTGAAAATAAATGTTTTACTCTTCCACCAACTGAACAAATAATCACAATACTCAGTGGATTAACAGGACTCCATCGTGATAAACAAGGAAGTAGGGGAACATTCAAATAAACATATAACGGTGACATCATAGTTTGTTGGTTCGTTTTGGCTACGGCACGTTAAGAGAGTGGTGTACTTCAAAACAAATATTAAGTAAATAATCGTTTATCAGAAATTCCCTTTAGTGTTAAAATATTGTTGAATAACTATAAAATAAATATTTGAAAGCAATTGACCCAAATATGCCGCTCATAAGAAGCATCTTTAGTATTCTTCTTGTCAATCTCTAAAACAAACATTGTGTTTCCTATTTCAGACGTGGACCGGGGGTGCTGTTTGAATGGAGGATAATCACGATTGACCTTGACAAATAAACCGGACATGCCAATACCATACCCGACTTCTTTCTTTCATTCAATTCAATTATTTCTCAACCTTCAGCGTTCCACTAATCTGCGGTTAAAATTACGGGCATTGATTTGAAATGCCTCAGGTTTGGAAAACAAATTAAATTTTCGTCAACAACAATCGTTCCCTGAAGTTTGCAAAAATCGCTGTTTTGTCGGTGTTCTTGTTAAAATTCCAGTAAAATTTCAATTTAATTCTAGCAAAAGTTTGAGTTATTAAAGACATTCTCACAAATGATTAATTTTTTCTGTCAACGAGTTAAGTATTTACAGAATTTTTAACCTTCGTCTTTGAGCGATGACAGGGGTTGCCATTGTTTGGGAAAATGTGACGTCATCGACACAGCACAAGAAATCAATGCAAGGAGCTAACATTATAAACTCCGTACATCTTTGTGCAGTGGAGTTTTCAGGATTTGACTAGAATTGCTGAATGTGTGCGCTGCGCACTTTGTTAACGTAAAACATCGTTGTGCCTACAGAATGACCCAGTCGTCGGACAGAAAACACAATAAATGTTTTTAAAAACGAATAAGAGTATAATAACTTGTCGTGTGCGTTGGGTTTTTTTCTGATTAAAACATGGTGTACCTGAATTATGTTGCCGTACTGTGTAAATATTCCTGTTGTATCTAAAATTAACCCTTTCAAAGTAGAAAACGTTTCCTTGACATTTGATACCATAAACGTGCATGTCAATGATTTACCTGTTATATAAATACATACTATCTATTACTAAGACTTTTGCATATAATTTTTATATCTTTCCAAAAACAAGAAATCATATTTTTTAATGACATTTTATTTTCTCAGAGTTACTACGATAGGTTTTCTTTTAATCTGGTATACTTTCACAGTTAATCTGTGGATTTTTAAAAAGCCTCTTGTCAGTCTGTGTTAGAATCATTGTATTATTTTTAAATTATATATAAAAGGAAATATTCAATGTAAAACATGCATAAATTACGTAAATCTAGTCTTTGCAAAAGTTTTTCTTAGGGGCAAGGATGTACGTAAAAATCATGACATTGTAACAAACAAAAGTAAGCTATATGTAAGTGGTGAATATCTTATCTGGCGTGCATGTATACACGTTTGCCTTGCATCACTGAAACTCTGACGTTTGGATACTTACGAATCGTATATCAAAGACTGCTGAAGATCGTTGAATATTTGACGGATGGTAAACAACAGAATCATTTGACAACGAGGATGGACGCAAAAAATTAAGTCATGTCTTCATAAATACTCAGAGTCAAGGATACTGCGGTTTTGTAAAGTTAATTTGAATTTGTTCGAAATCAGACAAATGAGAAATCACATTGATCTTAAAACCACAAAATACAACCCATCATCTCAATTCCACTGCTTGATAAATACGCAAACAGATTCTTCAGCGGTTCAATGAAAGATATTGGAGTCCACAGGGGTTCGAGTCTCGGAGTGGACAATATGATAAAAAATAAAATTCCAAAACTCATTATCTTTTTCATATGTTGAAATAAACCTACATTTCAAATTTGAACGAAATCGATCACGAAATAAAGATTTTAGCGTAATTCTCGATCTAGTATATAGAAGACACAAGGGGGGACAGTCCAGTCGCTATAATAAATATAAATATATATAAATATATAAATAGGACACATCGACTATTTTAACGTGCGATGCAATTAATACTAAATTTTACCGCAAAACAATGCAGTGGAATAAAACAAATATAACAAATGTCATCAAAATTAGATTTGCCTTGGCTTATCTGACGGTATATCACATGTTCCAGTTATATTATGAAGGTTCAATGAATGATAGTTTACATACCACGTGACACACACTGAGATAATCTTTATTTGGACATGTTTTTGTGATATAATTAACACATTAACACATAAAGAAATTTACAGACTATCAAAATTCCAGCCCCCCGAATTTGGAATTCAGCCCCATACAACCTCACAATCCATAAAATGAGCACATAAAACACGTGTAAAACCCTGATATGAGACCTACAACAATGGTTTAATGATATATGATTACTTGAACTTATATAAAATAAAGCAATTTAAGTTTCCTTGTTGCACTGCGGGCGAATCTTAAAAGGTGTGCTTTCACAAACTTGTATACAGATATTGATTTAAAATTCATTGATTATTTTGGTTGGCTTCAGATGCATTTTCAACATAAGTGATACGTCCCGCTTAAGGGTATTATCTCAGCAAAAGTTTCAGTTCGGGGCATGTCTGAACTGACGTCATCCAGAAATTTCTATGCAAATATAAGTGTTTTAATCATGTCACTGTAAGTTTTAACGACAACCTAAACATTCCCCCTATTCAATATGTCTTAGAAAGTGTAACAGCTTGTCTATATCGACCGACACGTTTTTGAGACAAGTCGATATCAGCAATTGTGTTGAATATCGAGTTTTGTCCAAAATGCCTTTACGTGTGCGCCATTTCAAGATCAGACAGACGGGCCAGTACTGAAGTCTTACGATGAAAGGTTCACTTTGACGTAAGTTAATAGCATTCTTTTTTATATTAGATACTTAAGATTTGAATGCATCATTAGCAAAATTTGATTAGCAAAATTTGATATAATCAATAATTTGAAACTTGTCATATTTGAATGACACAGACAGAATATTAGAATGAAAAACTATAATTGTATTACATGTGACAAATATTCATGATATATGTTAACATGTATAAGTACATGTCACCATAGGGATAAGTTTTTGTGGTATTTGATAGATTTAGGGTGTTTAAAAAGCTAAAATTTAAACATTTATATTCTACACTTGATAAGGATCCTATGTCATTTTCGTGATATTCATATCAGTATCATGTATACTTAAATCTAATGTTTCTTATGAAGCTTATTATTCTGTTATTATTTGCTTAAACACGGTCATATGATAATATTGCATTTTACTTTCTCACGATGTCGTAATTTGGAGTGTCTTCAACAACGATACACATTGCAGTAAATAGTGTAACATGTGCTTGTCAAGGTGTTCCATTAGACCATTTTGAGAAAACGAATGAACACATATTGATTTGTATTGGTTTACCATGAATATTCATTATAAGCGATTCAGGTAAGTCGACTTTTAGATGTAAATAAGGGACCTCGATATTCACTCATATACCTTATATACAATGAATAGCATTGATTGGTGACTACATCTGCGTCAAAGCTCTGTTCTATAAACACAAGGTCCTTCTGCATACCCTTCTTACTAGATTCCAATACTTCAATAAGGAAAGGTATCAGCTGTTTAAGTCGGTAATCTTTGTAAAGGAGAGTGCAAAACGAACACATACTTGGTCGTCCATGGTAACCATTCATAAAAGTGTCCTGTTTATTTTCGATATCATAACATTAATTTTATTAAAGGTTGTATATTCATTTTACTTATTAATTGTTTCAACAGCAAAGAAATTTTATTCTTGATATTTTTATTGATCAAGATCATGACACAACCAAAAGAATGCTTCGATTTAATAATACTCATTCTCAAATATGAATCACGTTATCTTAGAACTATGATTTATACTTATAATAAGTGAAATAAATGAAACATCAGTTTAATATCAATGTAATGAATATATTTTATCATTGATAATTCAGTATGACAACTTTGTGTACTCATTATTCTATTCCAAGACACTGATGTCATTTACACTTTGAATAAACGAACAGATTGTTTTAAGATATTCACCAAATAACCTCCAAACGTATTGCAAAATTCCTAAGTGTCTGACTTAATTTTCGAATAATTTAACATTTAATTTTTTTTAATTCAGATGATACATTCGCTTCCTCTTTTCAGAGAATGGCAAGACCCGTTAGTTACAACATGTAATGAACCTTAATGGACCAAGGGTCTGCAAACTCAGGATGCGCCTCAAGTTTCAAAAGTTTCAAAGGTTCCTGATTGGGTTTCTTGGCGGGATGACCCTTTGTGCACTATGCGTATTCACCTTATACGTCGATGACCTTGCAAGTCACAATGTGGACCAAATGCAAATCTTGAACGGTCAAGAATTAGACGGCAGTGACCAAGGATTAAGAAGGGGTTTACGTAAAGACAATCGTCCTGAATTAGTCAAAACAAAAGGTTGGTTCATCAGTGTATAGAGCAATTGTTACGCCTTGGTTGCTTAATTTCACATATTTTACCGTGTGCGATTTCTCTGATAGTAATATGATAATGTTACCATAGTAAAATGTTTCAACTGGATTGTGTAATGATTATGTACCAATAACATTGTATGAATAAGCAGGATTGTCCCCTTGAATTTCACTTCCACAAAAATGTCCAAATAGGGCTGTACCTTTTGCTAATGACTTAGCGCTCATTTTAATTTTACTCTGTCTTCCACGAGTCATGGAGGTACATTACATAGAGGTACAAGTTACTTTACACTGACAGAACAGAACATAAGTTTATATCTCATAATTCACATAAGTGATATAGACAACAAGTTGAATAAATTGTACATTAAGTTACATGATTTCAAAAAATAATTTTATATTCATGATACAATGATATGATATGTACAAGGACATTCAAGAGTTTTGTTTGAATCAGAAGCAACTCATATCTTTTTTTTTATGAATTTTGATAATTTAAGTAAAAGAGGTTTATAAATGGTCTTCATAGGGGAGATACATTTTTCAACTGAAGGATATTTACAATAGTATGACGGTAGGTATTTACTTCTCAACTGTGAAAGGGAGGGGCAGACCATAAGGAAATCGAGATCGTCTCCGATGGAGATATTACAAAGTTTTCAAATTCTTTAGGTTTTATCAATTTTACTCCATCGGCCAGTTTCAATAGGTAGGCCATGATTTAACGTTTTGAAGCGGGTAAGCCAAATTCGGAGATTATTACGAAGTTCCAGAAGACAAGGGTTCAAATGGTCCAAACTGACGGATGCGTATATCTTTTCGATCGGTTAAGTATAACTATTCTCGTTATTAACATGAACCTATAGAAGAAAGAAAATTATCAGAATGTGTTCTCTTCCTTAACTAGAATATCAAGACATGTATTCACTACAAATGCAAACTGCATATAATTAACCATACTAATTCACTTTCAAACGAACGGATCTGAAAGCATTCCACGCAAAACTCTATATAAGCATTCCATGTAATCGCAATTATAGAAGGTGCAAAATGTTTTGAGCGTGTTAGCAAATGGCATTTACTTACTTTCTAGCCAACGTTTATTCACTAATATAATGTTCTTATATATTTCTGTTAAAAGGACAAAAGTACGAAAATGAAAATGTTTCATTATTTCGATTTCAGGTGATGACAAAGTTGCTCTTCAGCTTACCAAAAAGGTCAACGTGGTCTGTTGCTTATACTTTAAGAACCCTCTCCGATATTTCAACAATTATAACTCTACAATGCACACATGGGGGAAGAAGTGCACAAAAATACTGTTCTTCGTTGATTACTATAACGAATCTTTGACTACATCAATTTCGTTTGAAAAGGTCCAGCAAATTGTACTTCCAAGCACATCCTACCTCATACTTATGTATCGTTACCTCTACCAGTATCATTTCAAGGATGGGGATTGGTTCTTCTTAGCGGAAGCTGTGCCTTTTGTTGTCATGGAAAACCTACGTCACTTCCTGTCTCTCAAAGACCCGTATGTGTCCGTGTATTATGGCCATAAACTGAAGCTGAGAGAACACGAATCAGGGGTAATTTTCCCAGACCGTTCTGCAGGGATAGTTCTAAGTAAAGGTGGCTTGAAGCTTCTGGGTGAAAAGGGACCTTCAATTCCAGTATGCAACAACCATGATTATTTCCTCGGCGTCCAGTTCGCACTATGCATGAAGGATCTCGGCATTACTTTTGGAGAAACACGAGATGGAGAGAACAAGAGCCGATTTCTTACTTTTCCACTAGGAATGTCGATAAAAATGGACACTATTACCTTTGATTACTTCGAGGATATGGAAGTTACTGGGATAAAGGTATGTACCTATTTTTCTCTAAAACCAAAATCAATTCATTGTATCTAAATATATGTTTTTGTTTGGTTCCATCTATCAGACAAGGTCTACATTTGAAGAGGGGTACTTCTTATCGTCCACTTTAAACTTAGGTTCCTTGCCAAAGCATCAACTTTCGATCATGACAATAAGAAAGAATACATCTCTTGCAATATACATGTAGCTATGCTGTTCGCACGATTTATATATTGAAAAGAGCAATAATAAACAATTAAAAGAGACGAATAATGTGTCTTATGAAAAACCATAACAAATCTATTTTTTTTAATAATTTAGACAGTATGTACTGCTACCTAGAATGTATTTTTTATGATTGTGTACTACATGTCTGAACACTCGAAGTACAGTTATAAACAATTCAAAATTGCTTAAATTCATTCAATATTAAGTGTTCACGAAATATTGCTTTAAAAAACACAATTATTCCTGTTATTGCACGTATATGTAACCTTTATTTATCTTTTTTTATTTCTAGAATGTTGTGACAGCGAAACAAATTTGATAAAACAGTATCTTTTTTTAATGATATATCTTCATATATCTTCACTTTTCACAGGGAATTCAAAAGCTGAGCAAGTCAATGATCACTGTTGGACGATCAAACTTCTTTTGTTACGGATACGACTTTCTGGTTTACCATCAACTCATCGTCGACATGTGACAAGTACCACTGGTTGTCAAGGACAAGTATGAATAAACCACATATGTATATATATAAATTAACGATATTAAAAATGTCTTGTAAATATCCAGGCTTTAAGTTTTTACAGCTAAATGATTGCCAGCACATGCTAGTGTGGGAACTCTCCGATAGGGAGTATGAGAAATCCGACTTGGAGACGAAACATAAAAGCCTTTAGATGATCCGGGTACTCTTTGGTTGTCTGTTCAAAGCGCTATGAGGAATTATGCACACATTATTTACAACAAACATAGAAGAACGAATCTTAATCTCCTAATTTATTTGAAAAGTAATGAAATTAAGTGATTAAATAATCATATGGATGAGCTTCCTGAAGCAAACGAGAAACTTAGCTGAAAGAACGGTAACAAAAGGATTTGAGGGTAGACTGGTCACTGATCTCGAGATGATCAAAAATGGGTTATAACAGGAATGGTTGATACTATATCCCAAAGGTAGTTTTGTGCTGTTACGCTTCCACGGGTATGACTTCAACTCTAGCAGATAAAGCAAGGACTTCTACACAGGCGTGATGTCATTCTCTCCCCATTTATGAAATGTTGATACAGTCTCTGTTCTATTACGCCGACTTTGTGGGGTAGAATGGGAGATGCCTGATCGGAGGCAATCAAAGTGAGTTGTGCAATCAGCGGAGCTGTTCTAAAATCACCATTTTGGCTACCATTCTCAATAATCCAGAGTTTACGTTCCGTTTTACTCCACTAACCTCTGGAACCAATATGGGCTCAATGCGATTCACAAATGATCTGCCCTTAGTGGCATATCGTCCAGCAGCGTGCCAATCGCATGGCTTATTATCGAGACGTAAACTCTGGAGAATGTTTGGCTACCCAATCTTGACAAAGGTATTGTGATATGAACCACCCTTTTAATTCGAGAAGCCTTGTCATTTGATAAAGATATTAAAATGGATTGTGGTGCATTTTTTTCCGCCAGGGGGAAATGCGGAACCTACGGATTTCGGCGAATAAGAACAGAGGCTGTATCAAAATTTCATGACTTGCTCTGCCTCTGTGGGGAGAGAATGGCGTGATGTGGGAGTACTGTTTGATCTGATGATTTTCACCCCAATGTTGCATGCCTTCGATAGCATTATAGTAGTGAGATTCTTTGTCGTAGTTGTGACAGATGCAGTTATCCAAAACGCGAATTGACCAGAATCAGAAAGAGTGTTCAAGGACTCACATGGCCTCTATAAAAGGAAATTTCGAATGTAACCGATGTCGCCGTTGTACTTACATTCTCTTCCAACAGAGGTAAACCGTATCTTCCTTCGATATATCCCTGTATCATCCCGAACGTGACCTGATCGTTTTAATATCTTAGGCAAATCCCAAGGTTAGCGTTTGTAACCAGTTCCCAGTGCGCGAAAAAAGTGTTACTACAATATCTGAGGCCCAAACGCTAAACTTGACCTTTGCATCAGGACAAATGGTCATTTCAGAATAAACAAATACAATGAATGGCCTTGTAGGTTATTGTCCCGATAGATGTATATGTACTTCCAGAGCCAACTTGAAATGAACGGTAAAAATCGTTATATAGACACTAAAATCTTCTGTCTGGTGCACTGTCCTGCCGAGTCAGGAGAGTGTATCAGTAGATATAACAAGCTGTTACCATAACTACATTGACAACTGTCTGATGCCAACATTATTCCTTTTCCTTGTAGTGATGGGACAAGTAAAGCAATTTACGTATTTATACAAAGACAAGATATTTCTTCGTTTTTTGTTTGCACGCTTTTGTAGAATACAATATTTCCAAGAAAATTACGTCTTGACCACCAATGAAAATCATCGATGAGAAGCGGTTTTTTAGTAGTTGTTTAGTTATTATTCACAACAAAACAACAAACAATTAGATATAAGATAGAATTTTATTTATGTATACATGTAATATAGCGAAATACTACTAGGATTAAATGCATGTCTTTGTTAAAGAAATACAGCTCTTATTAAATGCATGTTAAACGAGATTTATATAAAGCAAACAAGCTTCCTTTAAAAAAAACGGTATCATATACTGATTTGATTTAAACTATAGACATCATCGACAATACAAAAAGAGAGAGTGAGAGAACAAATAGATAAAGAAAAAAGAATTACGTTGACAAAACAAAAAATGCTGATTTTTTTAAATGGGTTAAGAAAAACGAAACAAGGCAAACAGTTTGCATTTGCGTTTGACAATTTAAATTACAGTAAAACTCTTAACAGGTCTCACAATAATTGAAATAAGTTCAATCCTCGTTGAACTCAACAGTGGTCGTGAAAGGATGGGGCAGTACTTAGTTCAGAAACGTAACATGGTACGAATATCAGGTTCAAACTGATAACAATGAGATTACCAATTTCGCTTTTTTTTATGAAACTCACAACAAAACGGGAAAGCTGATTTTCACTTGAGACATCTCCTGAGGGTACTGATCATAGGGAAGGGACCCCCAGGGCAGGAGCCCGAGATGTCGTCTAGGGGTAAGGCCCACACACCCGCACCCCCCAGGCTCTTACTGAGGGCCCATTTACACTGAAACCAAATGGGAAAATTATTCTTTTTATTTTGAATTGAAAGAAATATTAACATCAAAAAGTAATAATTGATAAATTGCTAGATAGGGTATAAATATACAAAAGACAACTGCAAGGGGACTATTTTTCCATGCCACTAGAAACAAGTCCTGCCATATATCACTCAACTTATACAAGATTGGAGTTCGAGACGTTAATGGGTCAACACATCCTCGCTAACCCAGCACTTTTGTTCCGATAAATCTACATTACTGCCCTGGAAATCTTAACGGAGCTTTACGTCAAACCCAATTACCTCCCTTTCCGTACATGTTATCCAATGAGAAACGAAAGACTTTTGTTCCGATAAATCTACACTAGAGCCCTGGAAAACTTGACGGGGGATTACCTCAAACCCAATTACCTCCCTTTGCGTACATGTTATCCAATGAGAAACGAAAGATAGACACCAAATGAGTAAACAACTCTACCCTTTGTGAAATCAAGTGAGTGAGTTGGGGATTAACGTGTTGTCAGCAATTTTTCAGCTATTTAACACGTCCACGTTACCATCCGAAAGAGAGTAGAAAGATAAGAGGAAAAGGGGTCGAACGGATGCGGGAAAACAAGGAAAGAAAGGCATAGTGAGAGATAGAAAGGTGGTTTTAGACGTGATCTCATTGGTTGTTAGAAAGCAAGCGTTTTGCTGAGTCATTGCAAAGGGAGGTAATTGAGTTTGAGGTAAATCCCTGTTAAGTTGGCCAGGGTTTTCAGTGTAAATTTATCGGAACGAAAGCGCTGGGTTATCGAGGATGGGGTACTACGTCTGGGGTCATCTTACCACAGATACAAACTTTGAGAGTGAAACTCTGATGTCATCGGACGACAGATAGAATCAACGGATGAACATATCGAGAGGTATAGACAATAGTACACCAACCTTGAGACTGAAACTCTGGAGGTCATCATACGAGAGCCAGGTGTTCCCCTTATACAGGTAGGGGGCCATCGCTGTTGGATCTCGCGCTCTCCCTGTCGCCGTCTTGTTTACCATACACACCTGCAATAGACATACTGTCAATACAAATGTCAATAAAAGTTCCATGATTGTATGGAGGTATGGAACATTAAACTCAAGACTGGTTGTCATTCATATAAATTTTCCAAATTTCGTCATTCAGAAATGCACTGATATCCGTTACTTCTTTACACACACTAAATTCAATATAAAAGCCCACCTCCTGTGTGATATAGACTCCAGCTGCGTGGATGACCGGCCCCCCTGCTCCCTTCCCACTGGCAGGTGCGTGAAGTCCGTGCTTGGACGGGTCAGCCAGGGTGTATGTCCGGCCGTAGGTCGGCATCCCCATCAGCGCCTTGGATGGTGAGAGTCCAGCACTCAAGTATTTGCCGATGATGCCCGACTGAAAATATAAATATTATAATCGATAAAGAAAGGATGCATGGTCAACTTTTCCAAAATCATTAGTCCTGTCAGTCTGAGTCATGTAAGCTGGGCAATGATTTAAATTGCCGCGAGGTATGGCTTGCCGTGACCGTGTTCACAGTGTTCCGAGGCGTACAAGTTTCAAAATATTGATGATATCGGGATACAAACTTGTTTTGTAAGAGTTTCCTCTCCATCAGGTCTGAAAGAGGTCCTGTCACATAAACTAGTGTCCAAAAGCAACACTACAATACCAATTGCAAGTTCATTCAATCCACGTGTGATTGACGACTAAAACATATCCTTATCATTTCTGAAGAAGTCAACGTACTTATATGTAAAATTTTGAAACATTATCGTTTCATGTTTGCGAGAAACATGCTTTTCAAAGCATCCTCGATTTGGAATGTCCTTAACTAGGCGAGATAGCAGAGAGAATTTGAACACTTTTATTTGTTTTAGAACGTTCTAGAGCAATGGCGCGTTAACAAATTTCTATACAATAAAGTGCATTATATCGACAACTATGTTTTCTTACCTAAATTCCATATTTTATCAATTTTAAACTGTTATATGAACATTCTGGGCAAAATGAATTTAGAATTGCGGTTTAATTCATACGTGTTCTGAATACGTGTTCATGAGATAATTTTGGTTATTTAAACAAGTGTTGTGTGACCAATTGAAAGTTATTCAACGATGAACCGTTCAAAATCAACGTCACTGTCATCAAGCTCGGCGATCTCTACAGTGCCGACAACAGTGTCGTTTTTTATTGTTAAAGTATTTGCTAATATTTTGGTTTTGGATAACTCTGTCGGTAAACTGCACACCAATGATTGTTTAAAAGTAGGATTTCATTAAGAGATGAAGATGAAGCTAACGGAAAACGGGACTAGATATGTTTTTGCTTTTGCGAACACAGAGTTACCACACCAGTGTATCATTACGCAATTATGTCGCGCATTGTTTGATCGTTGTTGCAAAGAAATAGATATTCCCTTTTGTATGTAACAAATAGATCGCTTTCGCTCGTGAATAAATCAAAACATTTGAAAATATTGAGTTGAAATATTTTCGATATTCAACACTCACGAGTTTTGTAATCTCTATTTATACACTGCATGAGCGTTTAAAGAGACATAGAATCCAAAGAATCTTTTCCTGAAGAATGAAATTTGCATACTTCTTTACAAGACATGTTTGTCAAATACACTAAAAATCCAGGTAGCCTAATATTGTTTTTGACTTGAAAGCGTTTCTTTTAGACACTAGTTTCCTTAAACTGACTGGGCTGTTCCGTACAACACTAGCGTAAACATTCTAAAACTTATTCCGGTTGATTTTCATCATACAGTGTATGGTAGAATACGTTTGTTTCAGCAATTAAAAAAATGATAAGAATGAAATGAAAATGATTGTATTTTACATGGCAGCAATCAAATGACCCCTGCACATATGCCTAGTTGATTTTTCCATTATATGCCATGATGTTAGAAATTGTTATATTTCAACAATTATCTATAGATGTTATCACTTGAAGGTACCTACGACTGATAACATTTGGGGTTCCCCTTTTGGTGCATAGAGGGCGCTGTTGAAACCAGTGACGCTATCTCCTTTGGAATACACGTGGAAGTCGTAGGACATGATTGTAGCAAAGTCGATGTTCCTGCAACAAAAACAGACAATATAAACTTTGCCCTCGGATTTAGTTGAAATTGTTAACATTTGTGGTCGAGGAAACCCTCAGGCCTTTGGCCCGTGAGTTTCCCTTACCCTCATGTTGACATTTTCAACCAAAACCTAGGGGAAGATCTATATCCTTACATAACCGTGAGTTATTTGAGAAATTGAGTTGATATGCTCTGTATATTTTCTATTTACAGTAAAAACATATTGTTAGCTTATGATTGAACTCCTTCATAGTGTCAACACACGATATGGATAACTTAAATATATGAAGAAGAATCACTGTACCAGCATCCAATACATGGTACCATCATTGGTAAAATCACTTCACCTGATAATAAAAACGAATATTGCTTTTAACACACCTGTTAACGACTGTTATATCATAGGCTCTCCCAGCAATATTAGCGTTGTTGCTCAGTGCCATGCTCATTAGCAGGGGAGATAACTCCTTCGATGAATTGAACATCATTGCTTCTTCATTTACTGCACCTCTGAATATCTGATGAGTAAGATAGATATACATGTTGGTTAAGCGAGAAATTTTACTCTTTTTTATTAGAAAGCTTGAATATTTAGAGATGAATTTACACATGAATGTACTTGATAGATGAATATAAAGTTAGGTCAATCAACTATGTTGATTTTCATTATAGACCGACACGCAAAAGCTGAACAATTTATAAGGTAATGCAACAACTTAAGGTCTTATTTAAAGTATGAATATAAATCCACAATTCTAGGTTTTCTTTCTATGGAATCGTTGAAATGTCAGGAAACATTACCGTTTTTTTTTTTAAATGCGAGGAGTCATTCTTTTTCACAATTATTCTATTCTCAGTAAGATTAACCCATCCAGATACTCACAGTTAGGAACTTCATATAGCTGTTTTTCTCACTAGAACTAGGGAATTCCCAATCAAAATCTATTCCATCAAAGCCATTTTTTCGAAGAAATACGATGGCATTTTTCGTGAACCTGAAAGTGTTAATAATGGCTTGTACTGTACACCGGAACCAGAAGATATGCATCAAATGAAAGATGTGTATGAATTATGTTTTTACAGCTATATAATTATTCAATGATTTCAAATATAGTCTGAATAAAACCCATTAATGATAATTTCGAAACATTATGATAACATTACATACCTAGTGCAATACCTTTGTATTCATCAAAGGACGTTTTTTGGAAAAGTCACATTTAAATGATAATAGGAATATAAGATATGAAAGTATTCATGAAGAAATGTACAAACACGATGTAGTTTAATTAATAAACAGAGTCGCAAATTAACGTCACATCTCCACTTTTATAAAATAATGTAACAACTAATTTTGTATAATCCTGACTAAATCCCGAAACAAAATCGCACTCACGTGGTCATGACACTTGCCCCAGCGTCTACGACCGACGGGAATCCTTTTTGTAAAGAAATCATTATTTTAAGGTTTGGATTCTTCTTCTTCATAGCGACCAGGGCGGAGTATGCTGTGACGTCAGAGGAACGGGAGGGAACGATACCTGATGTTGTCATCTCCCCGAAGGCGAAGATGATATGAGTGCACAGATCGACCGGTATCTTGGAGACAGGAACCCGGGCAGAGCGCAGGTAGTAACAGGCCAGGATCTTTCCATTGCTGTCTGCAAACAAGAATTATCTGATATTTAATGGAAAGATGTGTTTAAGAAATATAGAAATTGTACTAAGGATGTTAAACTTTTAGACTTTCAATATAGATTCATTAATACAGCAACTTACACTAAAAAAAAGCTGTTGCAAATGAAAATAGTAGATACAAATAAATGATCTTTTTATGGTAATGAACCTGAAAACCTTGAGCATGTTTTCATTAAATGAACACATGTACATGAATTTTGGAGAAAGGTTGAAAACTTTATTACTCCACATATCCCATACTTTGATATTATCTCTGATCTTGATATTCTCTTTTGCAACAGCCAGATCAGTCTTTTAGTTTCACACATATTTCTATTAGCCACAAAATATATTCATATCACCAGTATCAAACAGATTAAATTAACAATTGATAGTTTTGGAAATATTATCAAGGATGTTGTTAAAGTTGAAAAAATTATTGCATGTAAAAATAATACTTTACCTTCATTTCATGCCAAATGGAAAACCTTTATCAATGTGTTATGATTACATATATTGTACCCATGTAGCCAATATTTTAAGGGCGCTTGATCATATAATACTGTAATACATGACTTGAATCAATGCATACCTGCTGAACTGAATCAAAAAGAATATTTGAAAAAAAAAAATGTCTAATAGGAGATCCAAATTAACGTATGATTTGTATATGATGTTTTAAATTTTGAAAGAGGGCGTTTCGAAATGTCGCAAGTGGCTAAACCCTGATTGAAGTTAATACATCAGTTATATTTCGCCTTTCCAGATGATGAAATTGGATATCCATACAAATGCCCATCACCGTGAATTCTGGAATTCCCAGTAAAGGATTTTAGGGCGTCACATGTAACCGAATAAATACAAGGTCGACAGAGCAAGCTCTCTAGACTGGCATAAAAATTGACAACATCGTATAACATTTTTAACTGGCATTCAAGTTAAAAGACTTTCTTGTTTATAGAGAACTGTATTCTAGAGTCATAGCTTATATTACCAGCATATTGAACTTTTACTATGAAAAGAATGCACGGATTGTAACTCTATCACCTTTAGCTATGCTTTCGAGTGCGTATCAGGATGACATTAATGGTTGACACTTACTGTTGGCATCAATCCTGGTTATATAGGCAACCGCCACTAGCAACGCCACACAACAGAATCTGATGGAAGAACATAATTTTACAATATATTTATAATATACAATATAATGTTACTTTGAATAATAAAATGTTCATGAGCAATTTTCGTTTAGTCATATAAAATTAACATTGTCATTCAATGCAGTACCAATCATGCTTTTCTTTACATTTAAACTTTCTGTTGCGCTTTTATTCTGACAATGATGCTATCCTGATCATGTACTGTAAATTGTCTGTAAAAAAACATTTCTTATTGCTTTCAAATCTTATATAAAGTCATTTCACAACTAAATGTGAAAGTCATTTAACCTTATGTCAAAGTGACCTGCCAATAATGTCAACATGACCTTTAATATTTCCTTGTGTATTTTTTTGCATTCATGAGTCCGAAACGTCGAAATGTCAATTCATGCTTGAATCGTCGTTACCCATTTACAGCAGGTTATGGCATAACAAGAGAGTTTCCGTGGTAAGGCCATCCGTATCATTTTTGTGTTTCTCATCTCTTAAGTCCTTCTGCATATGAGCGGGCGATCGAAAATAGGGGAAAAAATTGGTGTGAATTTGTAGATATATGGTCATGTCATGATAAGGACAATGTAAAATGAAAAACCAAATGGGAAATTAGAATTCCTGGTTGAGATGATGTACAGCTTTTAATGGATGTGTCATAAAACAGATTTTTTTATCAGAGCGGGCTGATTTTGGCAGCGGACAAATGACAAATGAAAACCTTTTTTTATCTTACATTGGAAGGATAAATCAGGGTTGGCAGGAGATGAGAAATACAGTAAAAGTGCGGTCAGCCTAACTTTCCACACTTCGAGCCTATACGGTAAGTCATGTCTAATACTCCATTCACTGTGTAGTCTCGTATTCGAGTACACAATATAAACAAATTAAAGTATAATATCATTTCAAGTGTAAGCTCCAGGGAATATTAATCGTTCAAAAAGGTTATACGAATATTTTGATAAATTCAAATATAATAATTCTTTTGATTTCAAACAAAAACGTTGTTTTTATCCCAACGTTTAGTTTCGTTTATCTAATAGTTATCCATGTTTTAATAAACCTTTAATGTAGTATAAGGCGACAGCCGGGTGTCAGGACGTGTTTTGTTTGGTGATCGAAGGCGAAGATTTGACAGGGAAGTGTTCCTCAAAGCTTCAATAGCACTTAGATATCGATCTCTTCTCTTATCCGAGGTACCGTATTTCCTCTAATAAGGGCCCGGGCGCTTATTTTTTCAGCACCCCTTAACCCCCCGGCGCTTATTAGAGGCCCGGCGCTTGTTGGAGACCCGGCGCTTATTTCTTTCACAGACACTGAAGATTGTTTTAAGCCGTCTTTTACCATGAATACCTGTAAAATGTTTACTGAGGGAGCATTTATCTAATAGTTAGGACCCGGCGCTTATTAGAGACCCGGCGCTTATAAGAGGCCCGGCGCTTATTTTTCAACTACCAATGACCCCCCCGGCGCTTATTAGAGGCCCAGCGCTTATTGGAGACCCGGCGCTTATTAGAGGAAATACGGTATACGTCCTGTTAACATGAATAAATAATGAAAACCGCTTTCATATATGCAGGTGTTCAGTGGTCGCGATGACTCTTCTTGCACAACACAACGGTTGCGGTTACTCTGACTGAATACTCTGTATCTTGATAAAAGCATATAGAGCTTTCCACAATCAAAATGAATTTAGATTGATTGTAAACAGTAAACAGTGCGATCGAAATAGAACATATCTATCTAGATTGTTACCGATTGCTCCTATCAAATCTCGATCACCTCTTGTAGACTACACAGAAGAGTAGAGTGTTTAATGTTGTATAGCACAACTATACAATTGAAGGCATTATCTAGAGTAGTTCACACTCTGGTCGGGGACGCGTCTTGTAAGCCGTTTGTCGCTTAGAAATAGTTTCGGATAGACGTGTAAGTAGGCCTATGCCTATTTACACCCTGCACTACTACGGCGGGTCTATAATGTCATAATGTATGTATCTACTTGTTGTATAAACGAAAATATTTGAAGTTCAGAACAAATATTGAATTAAATCTTACCTAGTGAAAGCCATGGAAATTTCAAGTAAGCTGCTGCTTTTCAAATGCAGTCGTCAAACACAGGAAAATAAGGGCTTACAATAAAACTTCCCGGTTAATTCCGTTCCGGGTCCACGTCAGGGAAAGCCCTCACTATGTTTAGAACAGTGTCCCAAATTTCCCATTCATGTAGCATGACATTTTTAAAACGCTGTTCAAGGTCACCATGATCTCGATCTTCAATGTGTTACAAATTAAATCTTGTGTCTACAGGTAGAAACATTATACTAAAGATAACATTGTCAGAGATTTACTTATGGTGACCTCGATGCACAAAGGCCTACAGTTTATTTTTAATTAAATATGCACTATCAAGTTTTACCAAGGCCGTTTATTGAAACATCCTTGTAGTCGGCCCTGCAAACCTTGGGCAACAAAGGTAAAGGGGCCTTATTAAGTCTAGACAATATTAGCAAGTCTCTCTGCAATATCTCCTTGATCGTCAAGATCAATAATTGTAATCGAGTGTCCACATGTAGGGGTTCTAAAAAATAACATGAAAATTAGGATCAGCGTTTTAATTTATTCTAACTTAGTAACAGCTTATGTATAAAAGTAAAATAAGCTTTTAAACAGATCGGTTTAAAATGACTTTTTAGAAAGAGACGTTTATTGAAACATAAGCTCTTGAGTCTATGTCCGATATCATATCAGAATGGTCTTATGACACTGTTACTTCAAAAAGAGTAACTTACTGACAAAGTACAGATACTTATGATTTATTGAGGTATTGATTCAGCTAGTAACCGCAGTTAAATATAACTCAAGAAGTCGTCATTTCCGAAAGCCTGTGCAACCCCTACAATTCATTTGAAGCATTCGTAAAATATATATAGAGACGAAGCATTAGAGATTGTTACATTCTTCAGAAGTTTAATGTATTCGAATGTTGTACATAGTTCCAAGTTATATCTGATATAAGAGATCAAAGGAGTTTACCAAGAAGTTTATGATAACTTTTGAAGGCATGTTAACGATAGCACAATAAAGCCCGTGAAGAGAAGAAGACCAGTTAAAAAGAGAAAATAACATGATCAATACCAAACAGTTAAGGAAATGACTTATTAAATCCTTCTTATATATTCATGACTTTTGTGAGAACATCTTAAATTCAGTTTGTGTAAGAAAAGGGAATAGCATGGCTGAATTTCTCATTATATATTCGATTATTACTGCTTCATTCAGTTTGAATACATTGTCTTTCAATTGGGATCATTTATTTTCATTTTCCTGGCATCTCTTTCAAGATAATTTATTTTAAATGTACAACAAAGGCTTAATTTTTCATGGACTTATCGTAAGTGAAATCTTAAACAAAAACAGATAATACTTATTATATAACTTAATATCTAAAATATGTTCTAGTTTATACTACTTTGGAATTCATTCTGATTAAAATTGGCTTAGTTCCGAGGAATAATAAATTCCAATTATAATTCGGAGATATGTTAAACTGTTTATCTAATAGACGCTGCGATTCTCTAAATAAAAGCATTTCTTCCATTACTCATAGGCCTATATCATACTTACAGGAGCTATTGATAGCCTGGTATCCTTATCATCGATTCGAGTGATACCACCACACATCACCGTGCTAAAGTCCACATCATGACAATGTCGTAACTTGTTTCTAATTGTGACGTCATAGATGCAATTGACGTCACGCATATTGTCCTATGAACTTTGCTCCCTCATCATTATCTTGCTCAATAAGGAGCGCCCAGCAACAAAAGATCGCCCGGTTTAAAGTTCGCATCGCCATGCGGGCAAATCAGGACAAGGACAACTCAATATGACTGAATCTACTTAAAAGGTAAGTAAATATATTTCTTTGTGCATCAGTGTTTGAAAAATCAGGGCTTTTTAACAAATTAGATAGTGTTAAGAGAATTACATCATTTTGATATAATTTCTGTCAAAGTATTTAACTTTTAGATAGTTTTGTGTTTTGTGTTTCAAAACCAATTATACACAATTATTTCAATTAATAAGGGTATTTTTCACACAATATATTTGGTTACTTTCATATTTTTTTAGTTTCATATGTCAATTCAAACTTTAAGGGTTTTAATTGCATGTTTATTTCATTCAGGAAATTAATTAGAAATTCCATAGGGTTCGTGATTGGTTTTATGGTCTGAATTATCTTTTAGCGTGTACTGTAACTTTCTGTCAAGTTGAAGCGATAATATGGAAACATATAAATTTACCGAAATTTCCAAAATTAGATATGCATAAAGTGCATCAAAATGATATTGAAAATATCAGAACTGTTTAAACGTCAGGCAAATGATATCTTTAATTGCCTGTACAGTTCATGCACTCAGTGGGTTGTAGGTTGAATGACGAAGAGGAAATTCCATATAGAAATACAGTATACATGTAATAGGAAATACCGTATCATGAATAGCACAGTTATTCAACAAACATCGTCGCGCCCATTTCCTGCGGCAAGCACTTTGAAACTTGAAATTCGCCTCGTTGATTTAAAGGAGTGAACAGATTGGCTTATTCCTAAGTATGAATGAATCAATTATACATTTACATACCGCCATAAATAGAATGATAATTATAACTTGTGCAGATTGTCGATCAAAATTATAAACGTTAAATCGCTGGTATATAATGCAGAGGAATATAAGGATGACAACTTGTTGTTTGTATGCGACGTTTCGACACAGATACTTGTGTCGTTCTCAAGCAAAGGAAATGAGTATTCATGTAAGATAAAATTTCAGTACAATGTACATAAAAAAAACAGTAAAATCAACTAAATGAAGATAATGAATATATTTTTTTATATAATAAATAAATATATATGGTATATAAACTAGCTAGAGGATCAGACGATCACACTAGACTTGTTTTATGGCAGTGTTTTATAAAGGATTGGAAACCTAACCTGTCCTGAAATTTAATTGGTCAATTAGTAACGGGGAAATAAAGAAAAAAGGTGAAATGTTACCAGCAAAAAGTAACCAGTCAGGGCAAAAAGTAGCCGGGCTATAATTTAAACACTGTTTATGGTGTCAGAATTAAGTTGTGATTTAGCAACAAAACTTGTATGAGCATTTCCCCATCAGATGGTGGCTTCATTAATTACTTTATTTTGCTAGATATCTATGCTCCTGTCTAATCTTGCTATAATGAGGTTATCTTGTTTCATGGCGTTTATCATCAGGAAAATCTTTACAATAAAAACACGATCTTTCATACATGTACGTAGTACTATCATATCTCCCAGCAAGAGGAGTGACGTCACATCTAGTAGAAGTGATAAAGCACGTTTATGATAACGAGGCAATTGTTTCGTGTCGTGAGATCACGTGGTACAGCGCGGCTCACAGACACCTTTAAATTGTTTCACTATTTGTTTTCTACTACGTGTTTTCCTCAGAAATCAGAAGAAACAATATATAAATCTTTATATATATTGTGGGGAAAACGTACTGCTACACTGTTGTAATGTAACTGCAAATTATAATTACTGTTTATATAAACATATGTTCCTTTAAGGATGTTTGATATACAATGTATAATAGATATATTCGTGTCATGTTTACGAAAATCAGGGAGAGGATATATTAATTAAAGGAGCCCGAGACAGTCTACTAGTTATTAGAAGAGGATAATAGCGCCATAAAAGCGTCTGGTAGAGACATTTTAAACAAACAAGTACGAAAGTATCCAGGTTAGGTTTTCGTAAACAGGCCTTTCCTTTCGGAAGTATTCACCCGTTGTTTGTATTCCTATTTTTAGACTGAGTGACGCATCCAATCACTAAGCCCCTATCGATGAAAAGCTGGGGAAATATCGCACAGTTTACGATACGTCATACGATCGAGGTTTCGCGTCGTTGAATCTTTTGTACCGATGATAACAGTAATAGTATGCTGTTTTTAAAGGTTCACTACCGATATAGAAATAAATGCTTTGCACTTAGCTTTCCGTTCGACATGTTAACAGGATATAGTTCTGTTATGTTGTGAGGGGTAAATATGTCAAACGCTGTATGTTATGTCATTTTATCAAGTACACTGACTGTTATTAAAATTCACACTTTAAGACCAATCCGTACAATACGGTGGCAATAAACATTTTTATCTAAAAACAAAAACAATGTACATTCGTTTACTGTTTAGATTATCGATATCATGATGTTATCGATATTACATTGGAAGGATTGGATTCAGGAGAATAATCAACGAGCTCCGAAGGGGCGTCTTCATTAGTTTGTTTCCATTTCCATCCACATATGACTTTATGAAAATAGAAAGTGTCCTGATCTCACTTTTTTCTATTTTGCTTAATTTCATACTTAACATAGATGCAATTTTGTTCAGTCGTATATGAAACCAAATCTTGTGTCACGCTTGAAATGAATTCATTAATGCACGTGCATTGTCAATCTTTCACGAACCGGCGATACGATTGCCAACAACCGCGCATAACACGTGCTCAGATTGGGCTAACCTTGTTCAAACTAACCTCTAACTAACCTCTAACCCCGTATCCTAGTCGACAAAATCGCCTAACGTAATTTAAGGATGCAAGTTCGAATCTTGACTTACTAGGATATACAAGGATATTGTCATATTTGAAACGTTTAAGAACTGTGATTAATTTAAGCAAATGTCAATAAGTGGACTTTGCATCCTCAAATTTAAAAAAACCAAAACAATTTGACCGTTTTTGCAAGAAATTGCAACTGCAATTTAACAGGATAACGCCCGCCCCTACTCGTTGAGCCTTCGAGCAAGATCATAATATCTGCACCATGCAATTGCTAGTGCAAAAGTTCTGACCATAACCCTATTTATCACGTATGGGATGAAGAAGATCCAAACTATTTTCAACCTATGATTCCCTCCATTGCACTGATGGTGAGTCCAGGTTGTTACTGCAAGATGACCACACGAGGTATTGAGGTTAGCCCATGCTTCCATTGACTAATTGATTATGGCCAGGTGGTTTTATTTGATGGAAACAGATGTTTTTAGTCAAGAGAAACGAATTGTTGTTATTACTTATGTGTCCTGTTGTTTTCATATTTGTAATGTAAAAAAACCACCATGCTCCATATGCCTTATCGGTTCTCGTTTCTGTTGGTGTTCAGTATAGACACTCGTTACATATATAAGCAATAAAACACCCTCGATTTGTCGATCAAAAGGGGTGTGCCAACATCAGTGTCCGATTTCGGTCCGGGTTTGTATGGCATTGTCCAGGTGGCTTTTGTCCGGGTGGCATTTGTCCGGGTTGCTTTTGTCCTGCTCCCGTTTGTATCTTTGTTTACTATACTCAACTGGTATGTCCTTAAATGAAAAGTACAGTCACAAATGACACTATTGATAACGTTATGGTGAGAAATCTGACGAATGCAAATGTATTTGTTATGAATTTGTAATTGTAATTGTATGTTTGTGTCTCGTAAGCCTTATGGCTGGGTGCTGACTTTTAACAGCTTTTTATACTGTGATATATATATATGTACAGCATGTGACATATTGATAAAATACTCTTCTTCTTCTGTATTATCTAACGTCACAGTTCACAGACGGTCTCTTACAAAGCTGCTCCTTCCCATGACCCGGCCTTCGACTTTTACTTCAACCCTCAGTTTATCATTACAATAACCGCGACTCAAGCGAGAAGGAAGCACGTACATTATGACATAGGTCACATTCTTACCTCTTGGTTTACTTTATCAAGGCTTTGTCAAGGATGGGCCAGACATGATTTGCAAACGGTAACAAGTATACATGATCGTCCCATTAGTCTTTGAATTTTGGAATTTACTGTTGAAATGAAATATATTGGGGAAAAATAAAAAACTGTAAAGGAAAAAGAACCAAAACACTTTTTAATACCTTTAACATTTTCGAGGACTTGAAACTCATAAAAACTATTTTGTCTCATTGTATGTAAAGGCCTATTGTGAACTTAGTAATTTTTGTGAATTTAGGAAATGTATAAAAGGTTAAAGGTTATTCACCAATTTGGGGCACCCTTTTTACGGCCGATTTTTTTAATTGAAAAAATAAACGGAGGTCGATATCCCTGAACAAAAAACTCAACGTATAACATAATCACCATTCTGAATTTATGTCTCGATAACAAATTGCGTCCTATCCCTTTAAAGGGGCAGTAGCACGTTTTTATGGGGAATAAATGGTAATGTCAAGAAAATGAAAATAAATGGTTCCAATTGAAAGACAATGTATTTTAACTAAATGGAGCAGTAATAATTCAAATATATAATGTAAAGTTTAGCCATGCGATTCCTTTTTCTTACACAAAATAAATTAAAGGTGTTTACACAAAAATGGCCGCCAATGGATTTTATGTGAATCTTCATACTCTGACCATGTCTGATTGGCTTGTGTAATGAGATTTATGACACTATCAACATAATACATTTAGCATTAACATACAATAATCAGTGAAAATTTAAAAAAATAAGATTATAAAAAAACGTGCTACGGCCCCTTTAACAAGTGCCCGAATGTGGCTTATGCTACAACATTGCCCGAACCTGTTTGAGGGTAGCGAAGCGCTAAGACAATGCAATGGCACGAAAAAGGTACGTCTCTAAAAAACAACTATTTACTAAACAAAACGTTTTCATAGAAGTAATATATTTGCACAGGGTGATAATAGGAACTGGTACAGCATATGGATGCATTAAACTATGTGTTATGCATAATGGAAATATATAAATGTCACTGATTACGTTTCTTAGCTCTTCCAAGATAAATTTGCCTGCATGAATCTCTTTCGAGATTATGGAAACTTGCTATCCTTAATTGTTGCAAAGTATTGGTTATCTAAACAGCCTCAAATTGTTTGATTTTATTCACATTATTAATAATCATTATTTTTGATATATGCTTAAACACGCAAAGTTGAGGACAGTTATTTGTCAAGTTAGTAATCAAGTCAAAACACGAACTAGCGATTACCTGTAAAAGATACCCATTCACCCCGATATAACGCTTGTTCAAATGTAAGGGTCACAGGCTTGAAAAGGCGCATTGGTATATGAATCATTGAATATGCAGTTTTCATTTTGTTTAGTTTCAAATAAATATAAACATATAAAATATTCTTTAACATGAATGCAAACCTTAAAATATGATTTATCGGATAAAAATGAGATCTTACTATCGTATTTTCATTTTCTGGAATTGGGCTTTGTTGATCTTCTGTTGGAAGACTAGCAAAAATGCTATGGCGTACTGTGTTTACTTCCTTGAACAAAACCTGTGAGACTAGAACCTAGTTGTATTTCTTTGAAAGCAGCGCTTATCTGGGTCTTTTATCTTGGTCTAGCTATCTCGTGTGTATTCAATTGCCTACTGAATGAGGAACTAGACTTATCAAAGACTCTATATGTGTTATTTACACTTTAGGTCATGGAAGTGGTGTAAACAGAGGAGGTACAGATACTAATATTGCAAACCTGAATATAATTAAATAAGTTGACAATATGAGTAAAGAGTATCGAAATGGGGGATAAAAGGAAATCAATAAAAGTGGACAAAGAAGAAAGGATTTATTATGCCATTTTTCAACCAGCTTCATAAAATTTGAGATACCCTGTTACCTTTATCTTTTG
The DNA here is from genome assembly GCA_916613615.1 of Steromphala cineraria. Classification (NCBI taxonomy): domain Eukaryota; kingdom Metazoa; phylum Mollusca; class Gastropoda; order Trochida; family Trochidae; genus Steromphala; species Steromphala cineraria. Next base: position 17,036,626 of record OU744733.1, read on the forward strand.
TTTTGCTTTAAAATAATATCATATCAGTTTTCGTGCATATTTTAATCTCTTAGCATATATCTTTTATAAAGAAACACATCCATATGACTAACAAAATACAATATTAATTTTTGCAAAAAGTTTTTCTTAATTTCAGTAAAATCTGTTTAACTTCGAATTCGCATTTTAATACATATGGATACATCACATTTCCCTGTATAAACAAGATAATCATAACAATATATAAGTCTAGGCGACCTTATCTGAATGTACTGAAAAAGGATATCCGTATTGAAACGCGTGCTTCAACACGTGACCTATTTGGTTTTTTTATTCAGTGGATATTTGTGCAATGGAGTTGAATAGGATATCCGTATTAAAACACTTGATTCAAAACGAAACCCGGCAGTCTTTCTTCAATGGGTATTACTCCCACAATACCGGTCCAAATAGGTCCACTATTGCCTGGGGTAACATTAACCAGTTTTAATGATGTGCGAACGAATATATAAACTAATGTCCAAAAGAAACGATACCATACAAATCCCAAAATAACTCAATCCACTGCAGCTTGATAAGACTAAAACATAGTAATATAATTTCTTCAGTAGTCAACTTACTTCTATGCAAAGATTTTGTAACATTATCTTTTCATGTTTGCGAGAAACATGCATTTAAAAAAATCATCGATCTGGAATCTCCTTAATTAGGCGAGATAGCAGAGAGAAATTGGACACTTTCGCTTGTTTTAAAACGTTCCAGTGCAGTGACGCGTCAACGAATTTATGTCAAATAAAGTGCATTATATCAACAACAAAAAATTCTGACCTAAATTCAATACTTTATCAATTTTAAAGTGAAATGACAAAAGTTCTGTTCATAAAACAATAATTATTTGAAATTTCGATTTATGCACCCCATGTGCCATTGAAAAGACACAAAATCAAAAGTATCTTTTCCTGAAGAATGAAAATGTGCATACTTATTTACAAGACATATGCCTGTCAGATACACTTAAATTCGACTCTGTCAGGTTATAGAATTTTGTTTCGGACGACTTTAAAAACTTGGTATCGTTTCTTTTGGGCATTAGTTTAGTTACTTTTACATGCGACCGATACACGAAATAAAGGTAAGAAAACACAAAAATTAAAGTGATTAAGAAAACTGTATCTACTGATTCTTTAGTAATTTACTAATTCATTATATGTTGTAGGGACCATGACCAAAGCTGCCAATTAGTCATATGAATACACAATGTATTGATTCGAGGGTGTCAGTTGTAGTTGTTATTTCCAGACAGTGAGTAATGTCAGTTATCTTGCTCGTTCTTGACAGATTGGTGAATCAGACTTGATTTGCCACGTATTTCTCTTTTATAATTGCACTACAAAGGAGGTAGCAAACAGGCTCTTAGAAAAATAGACACAATGGAATTTGCGTTTTGTTTTTAACTAGAGTTATGGAATGATTGAAAATGAAAGAATATCATAGATTAAACTACGCAGAAATGATAACATTCGTTTCAATGAGAATGTTGGTAAAAACCATTAGTTGCAACTATCGCTTATACCTCCGATAGTTCTAGAGATGTCATGTTTTCAGATAGATTAACCACGATATCACCGGTCGTAGTACGGTTTGTTACATTATATTGTCACATCAGAAAAAAATGAAAAGCAAGTCTAGTTTGAGGTTGAACAATGTCCTTGCACTGATGCTCCTTATCTATATTTAATAAAATTATCTAAGAGTAACATTTATTGTGCCTCCATTTAGATGTAAATATAACTTGATCGTTAACTGCTTGGAAAACAAATATTGAAGGATATACTAACACTAACTTTTAAAATAAAAAACATATTTGTAAACAAGTTTAAGTATTTGTGAACAAACTGATAAGTTTATGCTAGTACCGCTCCTATGACGTATAATACATAATTAATTGGGAAAGTGGTATGAACGATCAAACCGATGTCGATTTTTGAATTAAAGATAAACACGTGCACACATGAAAAAAAATCATAAACATAATTATATCTAGTACATAACCAATTAGTAACATTTATTATCTAAATTAATTCATCTAAAACAAGTGATTTAAATTTGTTGCCGATGTGTTGTCAAAATGTTCGCACATGTCTATAGAATAAGTATGCTTAATTGAGGTGTTTGTGGGGTTTTCTTTAAATTCTAATTGGTATTCACAACTCTGGGACGATACTGGCCGTCGTAACGGCAATAAGCTACGCACATTCAGACTGTTTAAGTCTTCTTTGTCAGTTTCACCGTATGTACGTACTATTATGGAGCGATCACAACGAAGTATTCTGGCCAAACTACGCTGTGGAACTTTACCTCTGGAAATTGAAATTGGTCGTTTTTCACGTCCTACAGTTGATCAACGGTTGTGTCGATATTGTAATAGTGGTCATATTGAGGATGAGGTTCATTTTTTATCTAGTTGTCAAATCTATTCTGATATAAGGTCAGTATTATGGGAAAAGGCACGTTCTCTTAACCCTCTGTTCAGCTTAATGGCTCCTATCGACCAGTCCGTATATATTATGAATTGTGATAATCTAATTCACCCCCTAGCTGCTTCAGTGCCATTTATGTTTAAGAGACGGCAGTCATTATAATAATTTATCCTATAGTATCCCCCACTTTTTGTCAGATATACATTGTGTAAATTAGTATAGGTTGTATTTTATCTATATATTGCTTTTAAAGATTTTATGTGTCTCATAGGTCTATAAGGCCGGGCAGATGTTGTTTTATGCGCCTATGTTTGTTATTACCTGTCAACATCTGCGTGACACAATAAAAAAATAATTTCTCTCTCTCTCTCTCTCTCTCTCTCTCCTCTCTCTCTCTCTCTCTCTCTCTCTCTCTCTCTCTCTCTCTCTCTCTCTCCTCTCTCTCTCTCTCTCTCTCTCTCTCTCTCTCCTCTCTCTCTCTCTCTCTCCCTCTCCCTCTCTCTCTCTCTCTCTCTCCTCTCCTCTCCTCTCTCTCTCTCTCCTCTCCTCTCCTCTCTCTCT